>VUYV01000217.1:120443-199196 GCA_008711295.1 Anarhynchus alexandrinus | reverse complement strand
CCCCCGGGGCCGCTGTCGGGCGCCGCCGCAGCGCCCGGGCGGGGGCCGTGTCCCCGCCGCCGGTAGGTGCCGGGGCCGGGTGCGGGAAAGGGGGGTGCAGGCGACCCCTAACCCCCAGCGCATCCCGCGGTGAAGGGGCCCGCGGAGGTGTAGGCATAGCCGGGGCGTGTGCTTTGGGATCTGAGTTACTTTAGAAGGCGGTTGTACGCGGCCATATAAGTACACATACACACAGATATTTGTATAAACCAATTTAGAGCATTAACGCACTCTACAAACATATACCGACATGTACACGCCTATATCTACACACACATTGCATTACTAAAAGTAGGTATATGTATATAAGGAATATATATGTACGTATCTGTACATACATATATAAGGAATATATATAAAAGGAATATATGTATGTATCCGTACATACATATGCCAAAATTTGTATGTAGATATATACATATGTGTGTGTATATGTATATATATTAATTAATTTTTATATATGTATGTACATATGTGTATCTGTATCTGTATCTGTGTGTATATATATATATATGTTGCCATTACCAAATACAAGAAAAGTGCTTCTACCAACTATATGAAAGTCAACATTCTGTTTCTGCTAATTAAGAGTTGAATTCTGCTAATTTAGAGAGTTAAAAGAACATATTCTATACAAATAGATATATGTAGGTTCATGCATATGTATGTACTTGCTATATAATATATAAGATGCAATTGTATGTAGTATATAGTATCCAGTATAATATATTTAATATATAAAGTAATATATAATGTATGACTATATATATAGTCTATATGTTTCCCCTATCAAACATGTGACAGGGACAATCCTGTTCCTGTTAATTAAGAGAGTTAACATTCTGTTAATTCAGGGAGTGAAAAGAACACACTGTATAAACATATATGAGTGTTCATACATGCAATCTGATATATGTGTATATAAATGTAGACCTAATAATATATATACGTGTGTGTGTGAGAGAGAGAGAGTGTGTGTGTTGCCGGTATTAAACATGTGGTTGGCAAAAGCCTGTTCCTGAAGGCACTGGGAATTGGCCCTGAATTTATCACGGGTGGTATTCCGTCAGATACTGCTGAGCACCGGCTTTCTCTGTTTCCTGAAAGAATGGAATCTCAGCCACGATGTGCTCATGACTTCACCACTTGTGAGTAAGACAGTATTCCAAAGCTCAAACTCATAAAATCTTTATAGCACACCGCTCTGCGTGCCTGTATATCGAAGCATGTCTGTCTTCACTTCAAATAAAACAAAAAGCAGGTAGTATGAGCTCTCCTTTTTTTTTTTTCCCCCCCAAATGGCAAAAAGTAACCAGTGGCTACCATTTCCATAGTGAGTTAAAGTTAAAGCTCAGAAGCAATTAGCTGCATATCTGTAGCTGTCATTTACCCCCCGAACCTGAAAACAGGGCACTATGCCTATGGTTTTAATAACAAATTTAAAAACATGACACAAATGAAAGGGTTTTCTTTATTTTATCTGCAAGTCAGCCAGGAGAACACATTTGAATATCAAACCAGTGTATACACCATCCAACCCTCTAGCTGCATGTGATATCTTCATAGGTTCTCTTATTCGTAATATTAGATTCTCTGAAATAAGAGAAACAGATAAATATTGCCAATTCTGAGAACATTTCCTTTACATGGAAAAAAATACAAAAAGAAAACGCTCTGTCATTCCTGAATCTCCTGGTCCCTGTCAAAAGATGGTCCATAAGAGGAGAAGTCTAACCCTCAGGTGAAGGAGATAACCTTATCTCTCACACGCAAATCAGACTGTAAATCATAAACTTAATTCGGTCTAAAATCATAGATCAGTAATTGTACTTGCATGTCTCATTTTATGGCCTTTCCTGCAAATGAAGAAAGCCTTTCTGAAAAATACGGTTATGAAAGTGTCACCACCTGCTCTCCTAAGAGCGATGTTACAGATCCTCACCAGTTACCTGCCTGCAGGATATTGCACGGGACCGAGAACTATCTTCAATAATGTCAATGAAAAAGCATTGGCAAGAGCAAACTGGCCAAGGCTATTGGAAGCATAATTGTTTATATACTGTTCCATCGAACCTTTTCTCTAATGTGACCTCATAATCCCCCTCTATGCTGGGGTTCATACCTCCGTTCAACAGTCACAGCATAAATATGGCATAGAGTAGGGAACTGGAGCACCGTACAACAGCCCCACAGGCGTTTGGAGATGGTGAACAACTGGCTGAGGATTTTCAGTTCACCACAAGAGGGGAAAGAAACCTTTGGGTGGGAAAGTGCTGAGGCATGAGAAGGTGGAGGAAGGTCTCTTCTCATGGGAAATGTTCTTCGTTGCTGCCCTTTTCATCACAGGCAGTGAGGGATGACAGAGCCCGGCTGCTGCGGACTGGCAGAGACAGAGCGATGCTTTGGCACCCAGGTCATGCCTTTACAGTCACAGTTTCTCCCAGACACAGGAATATGGACCCTTCCTCGGGCCACCATCCACGTATTTGCCATTGTTTGTCCTCTTACTTTCCTCTTCTCCAAAAATAAAAGGGCACACACAACAGAAATCCTTCTAGCTCTGACACTGCTGTGGGTCTGGGTATTAGGCTGATTTTTTTTTTTTTAAATAATATTATGAAAATGAGAAGTTGGTAAATGGGAAGAAAAAAAAATGAGGGAAAGATGTCATTAATCCTGAGGCTGGTGATTTACATGCCAGTAAAAAACAGGGAAATAATACATTGACACAGACCCCCAAAAACTGGGAGAGAGAAGAAAACTGGAGTTGAGGTTAATTGCTAAAGTTGATACTGTCTGTTGTTACACCAAAATAGTCTATTTTATAGATGGACTGTACAGAAGAGAATATCCAACATTTGGATGGGAATTGCCTTTATGGCATAGCATGAAACAGCAGAAAGGTGGACCATATTTGCCTTTGGAGATTGTTGAAAAAGGTGCAGCGAAGCTCAGTTCGGTATGAGGTGCTGAAGGTCTTGTGGAGTTTCTCTCAGTATTTGCAGCCCGTGCTGCTTTTGATTGCCACCAGCCCTGGGCAGCTGGTCCCACAGATGCTGAAGGGTTTCACCACCGGTGGAAGGTCTTTAAATCCAGGCAGAGATTTGCCTGAGAGAGCAGGGCAGGGTATGATATGCCCATTATCTCCGCTTCACCCGGGTCGTATGAGACAGCAGCAACACTCCCCTCCACCACCGCTCGCGCTGCGCCCAGCCCTGCTGGTATCTGAGGGCACGGCCGGGGACATCGTCACAGGGAGAAAAATATTCCCGAGTCTCCAGGCTGCCCGGGGAGGGGAGGGAGGAGGGTCCCCTCAGCCTGGCAGAGCGATAGTGGAGACGTGAAGGTGTGTCCCTGGCGCCACGGTGTCTCGTCATGGCTCTGCCCCTGACAGCTCAATGCATCTGCTCCCACTTCAGAACAATTTTCTGTCGGGTCGCTCCGCACCATTTCAGTGATAGCACAAACAGAAAGCACGTACGCCGCACTCGCCTGATCGCAACTGATCCATAGAGGACCTTCCCGCGATGTCCCCACCGATGCCTCATTGCCCGCGCTGTGCCGTGCCATCTGCACCCGGGTGCACTTTCATCTCTCTAATTCTGCTCGCAGGCATCGTCTGTTTTACCAGATACGGTGCTAACAGCATTTCACGTGACAAAGCGCACGCTGTTTTATACATTAAGATGGTAACTCACATAATTCAGTTTGTTTACCTTTTAATCTGTTTATTGATTACTACTGGAGATCACTACCAGAGCAAGGAACTGCTGGGGCTGCCCGCAGCGTGGCGTTTGGGAAAGGGAGGCGTTGGTAGTCACACCACGCAGGCTTGCACGAGTTGGGGTGGTTCATACAGGTGTCGTGACAGTTTAGGTTGACTTTTGCTGTAGGAGGCATTGGGACTTTTTCGTTGTAGGCACGGCTTTGAGCTACAGGGTTGTACATCATCCGTTATGTTAAGCCAGCTTTATCTATATAGTGGGAAAAGACCTATCTTAATTGCTGTTATCTGCTTTCACAATGGAAAAAAAAAATCATGCTGATTTGAGCAAATGAGAATTTTCAATGTGTCATAAATTTTGCTCCATTTTTAGGGAGGTCGTATTTTCCTACTTAATTTTCTGGCCTCTCTTTGATATGAAGGAAGCATTTCTTGAAAATGTTACCGTGACTCTTTCAATATACTGGATCTCCTACAAGAGAGAGTCACCTCTACTGTCATAGGTGTTGTCTAGTGAATATGATCAAACAATCGAAATGGTTGGGGGAAAAATCATAAACATATTAATAAATATTTGTCCGTAATTTTCATTGCTGTTTTAGTGTGACAGAAATTTTCAGCAGATTTAAAAAAAAAAAAAAAAGTTATATTCTACTGCCGATATTTTATTTTGATGGAAATTAACTCTGTGCAGAAGAACTTTTAGGTCACATGCTTCTTAAATCTTCCCTGACACAGCCTAGATAGCCATATTGTAACATCTGTGTTCCTGGTAGAGAAGAAAAGTATAAATTCACCCTTCTTCCTAGACACTTCTCTAAAACAGATAGAAAGATTTTCTCCAATTTTCCCCCAAAGTATAGTACAGGAGACTTAAACACAGACTATCTTATTGAAATACATCAGTGTGTTACTAAAATAAATTTGTTGAAAAATCTAGTATTTCCATTAGAACACAAAAGGAAGTTTTGAGGTTTTCTCAGTTCTAAAGGTGGTTCTTCTTGACTTCTGCACCTGCATGGGAATCACAGTAGCGCAGGGAAAACCTGTCCCTGTGGTACACGTCACCGGGATGTTCAAAGAGTGAAGGGAGAACAGACACCAAGGACCTGACATGGATCTTTTTTACTTATTTAAAAATAGCTTCAGTGGAGATTTCAGGATTATAAAATACAAACATGCTTGCCTGAGAGTTGGTTTCTCTGGGAGAGGAGCTGGTCACTCACCCGCACGTGCTATGTTAAAAAAACATTTCTCAAAATCTCTCTTCCATTAGGGGTTAGACTCTTTTAATGAGGGCTATGCCATCAGGGCCTTCACCATGTAAGTCGGTCTCTAAATCCATTAATTAGTGAAAGAATATCTCAGCTATCGAGTGATTTATTATATGAAATCAATAGTCCATTGAGGATGTGTTTTTCCACAGCCTTTTCCAGGGCTGCTTAGCAACCGTCCCCATAAACCAGGTCTACCAGAGGCATTATACCTTCCTAATATGGGCACTTTAATGGCAGCAATTTACTTGTGCAGGTCTGAACTTTGGTACGCCGTTTTAAGGCCCTTACGATGTTAACAGTTGTGTCTGCACAACTCGGTTTTTGAATTGGAAAAGAGGTTGAGAAAGGGCACGGGTACCGGCAGCCGCCTAATTTTGCAGAACCAGAGGAGCCCTGAGGCAGCAACGCGCTGCTGCTTCTGCGGATTATGGGCAACCACCTCCCCAGAGGCAGAGCTAAGCTGGGGATCAGTGTAATTGCACCCCTGTGAACACGCTCCCGAAGGTTTCTCCCAAGGCCTTCCCTGGCCGGCTGGTGGGTACACCGGGACTTCTGCTCACCATGAGCAAGCATCTCCAGCAGGTTCAGCCAGGAAGCTGTGGGAGAGCATTTTGTGCCTCCTACCAAATAACGGAGAGGTTTTTGCAGCGCTGCAGGGCATCGGCATTAAATATCATCCTGAAGAACAAAATAGGGACCCGTCATCAGCTACTGCAGGAGGGCTGAGCGATGTTTCTAGCCCCAGAGGGACACTTACAACCCAGGAAGGCTATTAACCCATGAAGTTAATTTTTGCCATTACTTGAAAGTAAAGTGCACTACTTCTGTTCATAAGACGGGCAAAATCACGAGGAGCTGCCCGGGAGAGGTTTGCGCTGTTTTGCCTTTCTTTCATTACTTGTGTTCCGGGTGATCTGGGTATCACAGGAAAATGACATAGTTGGGCACATTTGCTGGAAACTCAGAACCGGAGATGACAGACGGGACTCCATCTCTTAAGGATTAGAACAATCTAATTGTTTAATAGCTAAGCAACATGTTTAATGTTTAAACTGTAAATTCCCTCTTTAGCTCATTCTGCGCCAGGACACTCAGTTGTTGAATGATTTCTGAGGCTGTGTCCCCACGCTGGCTGTCAAAAGCAGCCACTGTTCTCAAGCCTAGCACCTCTCACTGCCATGAATACAGAAATACTAATTTAAATGTTTAACTTTTGGGGGGAAAAAAGTTAATGGCTAAAAGAATGCCTCCAGTTTCAGCCTTACAATGGCATCATAACCGACAACTAGAATTTTCCTTTGAAAGCAGAGTTTGATAGGTTTATAAACATATTTTTAAATGCTTTCCCATGAATTCAAGTGTTGGAGTTGGTGACTGAAGTGATTCCTATTGGGCTATAGCCTATATTTACGACTCTGGCAACCTTTAAAGCATAGAGGCATAACCTCTGTTTGCAAAGGGCAAGGTAAGGGCTGGCCCAGTCCTAGAGTCCTGGGAGGCCTTCTGCTAAGCTACATTTGCAACTCGCTCTTTGTCAGTAGATTATTGGCACAAGCCTGTTGAACAAATGTTGCTTTCAAAAATGCTGAGGGGTTGTTTGTTTTTGTTTTTTTTTTCCTAAAGAAAATTACTTTTAAAAATAAACGTTACAATGTTTTTCAAGCAGTGCTGAAGCAAGCAAAGAATGTGTCCAGGCTGTGCTCTGTCTTGAATGAAATCAACTGCCACCTTATTCTCAGACTCTCCATCCATGACCAGTTCCTCTGGCCCAGGAGCTTTCTTCTCTGTGCCTGCAATCAGCATTTAAGCACAGCCTAAATTCTGCTTCCCCCTTCACTGACACGAGCTGGTTTGTATAGGCCTAGATTTAGGCGCTTGATAAGGACTTTTCTAAGAGGAGTCAGATCTTCAGAAGGAGTCAAGAAATGTCTACTGGGGTGCTTTACAGAACATCATCCTGTAGTCAGTGATGCAGGTCAGTTTATAACCAGTAACTGGAATTGCCATGCGCATGCGGATAGTGTAGAGAGCCATTCACCCCGTGGCACCCTTTCTCATCTGCCCCTTTGTTTCTGACACCCTCTTGTCTCTCCAGTTTACACCAAGAACCCACCCGCAAAATACGAACACACGCACCCTGTGCTTGCTTGGTCAGAGCTGACCAGCACTGCTCATCACTGAGCCGAGAAAAACCATCCTTTAGCAATGGCATAAAAAACTACCTTAGATCCTCCCCAGTCCTCAAAGCTGACTCTCTTTCTTGGGTGATGATCTGCATATCCCACTGAAGCCAGGGAAGTGTTTCAGACAGCTGAAGCAGAAGAAGCCCCAATACAAAGAAGGTGTTTTGCAGTTTGAGTTGCACTAAAAAAGTAGTTTGTGAATTGCTGCAGCGGTCAGCCAAAGAATTAACTGCCCGTATACTAATACCATGTACGCAGGGGTTAAATAGTGAGCATATGTTATCTAGGAAAAGAAGGAACCTAGATAAGGTGGTATTTTCTATACACTATGTATAACTTTCTGTTAGGGTTCAGAAATGCACTTTTCAGGAGTTGATGAACTTTTCAGTGGCTTGAGTTTATGTTTTGCTTATCTCTCCCCAATTTTTCTTATTTCGCTTTGTCCAGCCTACTCACTGAAGTTAATTAGCCATTGCTTGCACCTCTTACGTCACCATATTTTCATTGCAGAAGGTCAATAAACCCTTGCAGAATCTTTAACTGTTGATCTCAGCTGCTTGGCTTTGTCACCAGTAGACAGGTGGTGTGAACATAGGTTTTCCACTTGACTTGGTGGAAGTTTGGCTTTAAATTTTACACAGAATGTTATATATGGCTTGTTTTCAATAAAAATTAGTTCAGTTCATTGTTGTTTCAAAGTCATGTGTAAATCCTCACCTTTTCACGTAATCCTGTCCTTGGGAAAGTTAGCACAGAACAATCAGGTAAGAAGTTATTGAAAATCATTCATTCATTCATTCAAGAAGAAATAGCATGGGAAAGTCCACCCTCCACATTGCTGCATAAAATGTGTTTGGGAGAACATAGTCAGTGAGGCTGTGAGAGTTAAAAGAAAACCTTTGGCTTGAAGTTCATTGTAGGCACCATAAACAGAGAGTCAAAAGGACTGCGGCTGTTAAACTCTGCCTCTCCACTCTGGAGATAAAGGTTGTGGCGTTCAGCTGCACACGAAACGCTCCCTAACCTGCAGCCTGGTTTTTAGCACTTCCTAAGTGGAATAGCATCAGTACATAGGGTTAACAGAGCCGCAGCCTAAAACATTCAATGTTGCAGTAGTTAGAGCGAGCGGCAGCCAAGCATCAAAATCCTTTGTTTTGTAGAAAGAGATTTCTCTTACCTCAGAGATGATATGTTTGAACCCCGTGCCTCATTTAACCTTCCAAAAGAGTATAAAGAAAAATGTACAATATTTTCATTATCGGAGTTTTCCAAATAAAAAAATGATAAGTAACAGGATGAATTACTAGTATTATAAAACTTTTCAAAGAATTTTAATTGTATTTTAAGTTGGAAAGATAGATACAGGACCTTTCAGGAATGGAAAAGGTGGACACTTCATTGAAAGCTTCCAGATGAGTGGAAACTTTTGTTAACAAACTAATGGTTGTTGGTTGCTATAGAAACAAACTGGACATATTGGCATCATAAGAAAGATGGCAAATTTTCTTTGTCTCAGTGAAATGACTTTGGTTAACTTTAACAGCATTTGATAAACTTTTAAAACGAAAGACATACGTAACTTATACCACTGGAAAGATCTGATGAACCTTTTCAGTGGTCACAGTCCTTTGGTGATCATCAGTATCCCTTTGACTCCCATACCCTCTGTATCTACCTATATTCTGGGTTTGATTATAGTGGACAACTCATAGTTCAATAGAGAATGAATTTACTGCTTCTGCATGGTCTAACAGCCAGCCTCTTTTCCTTTTATATACAGATATAGGTATTTTATATCTATCCATTTACACACAAACACACACATACGTATATGTGTATAATTTATTTATATTTTATATATCCTCCATGTAATTAGCACTGCTCAACAGTCCTACATTTTAAATTATTTCTCTCTTTCTTCATGCATGCAGATATTGCACCTAGAATCTGCTCCTGTGTTTTTAAATCATTTCAGCTAGGCATAGATATTTAAATGTTAGCATTCCCAACTTAATCCCAAGCATTTACGAGTTATAAAAAAAAGCAGTAGGGTTTGGTCCCACAATTACATATGGGGATCAAAATGTGAGCATACTTTTTAATCAGAGAAAAGGCTGTACAGGGAAAAAAAACCCCAACAAACAAAAAACCTCAAGAAAACCATTTTAGTAAGCATAGCTGGAAAGTGCAGAGGAATGGTACAGTGCCTTCCGATGCCTACAACAAACAAATCTGCTCACAGAAGCCATGTCAGGATAGCATTACTTTATTGAGAAGATTATATCCATTTCCTTGTATTTTAACCTGCCTCTGATTGCTTTCTTGTGCAACAGTCTTTCTTGGAACATTACATCATGGAAAAAAAAGGTGGAGCAATTATGTTCGTAGTCATTAACTACCGGTATTTTTTTGAACTCCTCCTGCGTGACACTCCATCTATACTTCCTGAGCAAGGAATGTACTGCCAAAAATCGGAATTAGCAAAATTTCTAACAGAATTGGCAAAAGCAGTTATCATCTCTTGACACACAGAGGTAAGTAAATCCCCCTTTCCATTTTCAGGTACTTCAGAAAATGCCAGGAAAATAACAATGCCGGTTCTGAGGAGAGGAGCAGAGGCTGCGTATCTGTCCTGTGCCATTGACCTCTGCTTGTCTCGTGGTGAAGTAAGTTTGTCACATAAGCAGTTTGGTTCTCATCTCAGCTAGACCAGCATGCTGGTGCCGGTCCTGTAATGGTTGAAATAAACCAGAGCAGCTAGTGATCTGAAAAACCTCAGAGAGGAAAGAGAAATCAGTCTGACCTGTGTTTTCTATTTTAGAAGTCAAATGCCTTAAAATTTGAAGCTGCATGAAGCCCAGCAGCAGGGGACGAACAAATTTTTGATCCTACCTGTAGTCCAGCCCTGGCAGTGGGATTCCCAGAGTAGCTCAGGACAATACACGTGTGGGCAGGTATGTTCTCAGAGCAAAAGAGCTGGGCTTCTTCGATGAACATGGGCACAGGGCTCGTGATACAGATGTTGACACAACTGTTCTAGTTCTGGAAACTGCTTTTTTTTAGAGCTAATGCGAGTATTTGGGTACAGAACTACAGTAAAAAGTGTCAGTATTCTTTTAACAGCTGCTCACAAGTTCAGCCCTAGCATCACATAATATGTGTACAGATGCTGCTCATAGAAAGTCCAAAATCTATTAAAACCCCTTCAGCTCCTCAGTAAAAGGTAGTCGTAATTTTATTTTCAGTGTGGCTTATCTGTCCTTTAGCAATGGCATCTATGTCCCAGCTTGTCACCCCGGGCTCTATTTAGGGCTCCTGGAAAGCCGCAGGCACTCTGAAAGGGCCTGCTTGTTGCTTCCCAGTACAGGCCCATCAATCACTGCCTGTAGATCCTGACTCGTACAGCTGAGCATGAAAGGAGCCTCGGGTTGACAGGCTGGCGCACACGTCTGAAGCCAGATGTGGTGGATTCCAACCCCTCATTTGTCCTGCTGCTGCTATTAAAATCATGGGCCAAACCGAGCAAGGTGCCTCCTCCCTCGTTGTTCACTGCATGTACCTCTTCTCATGATTTTTTGGTTCTAGTGCTGGGATGGAATATGATCTTTGCCCATTGCTACGAGACTTGCAGCTGTCTGCATTGCCCAGGTTTTCTCCAAGTGAGGACTCATAAGAGGGGAAAGGAGCCATGGATAAAGGGTTAGACTAGATGACCTCCAGAGGTCCCTTCTCGACCATTCTGTGATTCTGTGATGAGAAGGGATTTTACCTATCAGCTTTGCGGTGGTTGCTACTCCGGAAGCTTTTGATGAAGCCTTCAATCCTGGGGTTGAGCCTCAGGTTCGTCCCACCTGCAGCATGCTAAAACAGGATGAGCAGAGAGATGCAAATTTCCAAAATCACAATGGTTAAAAGAATGACAGGTTCAGATGCACTTTTTGGAAACAGGCATAATTGTTAGGGTTCAGAGCTGGCACTGAGCAGAGAAGTTAGCTTCTAACTCAGGAGGTCACTCAAACTCTGGGTTTGGACTGTCCAGTTTACCCTGAGAAACCATGCCTCTGTGTGAGGCCAAAACCAGAAAGTATGTAAGTCTCCTCACTGTAAAAAATCAAGCACTTGACCTAACCAGCAATTATTGCAGGATCCAGATAATCTCCACATACACAGAGGAGGAGAAGTTTGGGGCTGTTTGAAAGAGGAAATCCTGCCTTGTTGAACTCGGCTACAAAATATTCCAAATCCAAATACGATTTCATCCTATATTATACTCTCCAGTGTGGAGATTTTTGGTTATAGATAAGGATCAGCTAGGGTTTATTGCAAAGTTTATTTTGTAGTAAGTCTGTAGCAGCAATTAAAGTTCCAAAACAGTTTTCACATACTAGTAATTTAAAGAAAAGTACATCTCTGAAGATGTAATTTTCCATTTTTAATCTCCATCCAAAGATATTCTTTAACTTTGAGCAAATTCCTGTCAAACAGTTATAATTGTATGAAAAAAGATACTTTTCCAGATGTAAAAAAAAGATGACTGCTGACTTTTTCCTTTCTCTTCTATAAGATAAGCCAAAAGAGCTGACCGCTGAAGACTGGTCCATAAATAACCACTCAGGAACTTGTTTATAAATGCACTGTAAGACTAAACTAGAAAAGAACTAAATTATAAAGCCTGAATGATGGGTAATAAGAATGGACAGTAGAAAACTGGCAATAAGATATTTTGATTCCTTTTGTGGTACAACCTGCTGGGGTTCAGCTCTAGCACAGATATCAGAGCATGGGTGACTTCAGCCTTCAGTGCAAAAGCTGTAGCTATATACAGTGTTACAAATGTTCTTTTTAGATTGCTGTCAAACAACCTAAAAAAAAATAATTGTCCTATCACAAGGTAAGCTTGACAGAAAAAAATTACTCTTTTTACAGAATGGGGCTATGTGTTATTCTAATGTAAAAGAATTTACTTAATGTATAAACACTCCCAGGAATAGAGCCTTTTCTTGGGGTGTCTTTAGAAGAGTGAGTGGGTAACTGGAGTCCTTTAACATGTAGAGGTCTTTGTAGGATGCTAAATATATTGAGGCAAAGAAAGCTTTGCTCCAACCTAACACCCAGCTGTGCTTCCTATCCTGACCACGCTCCACAAAAATTTGTCAGACTCATGCAGAGTGAAAAAAACCAAACATAATTTCCCAGAAGTCAATGAAGATCTTCGCCAGGATCATTAATTATATATACAAGATACATCAATACTTTCTTCATGCCTGACAGCATGACATTCTCAAATAGGTAGCTATAATATTTGGCTTTGTTGTGAAATCTGTATAAGATGCCATAACATTTACAGCATCTATAACGTATGCAAACTAGGATTGTTGTTAATAATTTTGTGTATCTTGATGCTCTTAGAATGGCAGAGCAAGTACACCTCTAATACCCAGTCAATGGTATCACAGTGCACTGATCTATTATTTCATTTTCTGATTGTATCTATATCAAAATAAGATATTGCTTTCTGTACAGCTTTTCATACATTTTATTAAAAACAGAATGAACTTGGTTTTTTTCCCTCCTTATACTTGCTGAAATTATTCTCTACAAAGCCTGAACGAGGATACCGTAGGGAGTAGTAGTAAAGTGTCATTACCAATATCCGTTTGTCTCTTGTGAGAAGGACAGAGTGTCAGAGGGACAGCAGTGGTTCTGGAAGGTATACTAAAAATAAAACTTCTCAGGCTCTGATGGAGGCATTAACAAATTAAAATACCTGAACTGGGAAAACTCCCAGCTTTGTGATCATGGTCAGACCTGCCACAACACCAGATTTAGAAGGAAAAAGATACCAATCTCTATTGCTGTGGCTCCTAGAAAAGCCAAAGAGTGTGGGTACCAATTGCTTACTGGACAGCTCAGAAACACAAAATAACTTTAACCGTACAAAGCCCTGACCCTCATTTATGCCTTTGTTTAATACTGAATAGTCCTTAGCAAAGGCACAAGGCTAAAAAAAATAAGGACATAATACCCTGATTTCCACAAGCTACTTAGCTCTTAATGGAAGTTTTCTTATTGATTTCAATAACTTTAATCATAGAGGATCAAACCTTAAATGCTTGGCTTTACTGAGGCTACTCCCAACCTTGAAGTTAAGCATTAAGGTCCAGATCCTTGTGGGTATTTACGTGTTTAATTATTTTCCTGGATCAGAACTAGCCCATAAAGATGTGTTCCAAATTCTTGGTCATAAGGGCATGACAGTTCCTAGATACTTCTCCCTGGCGCAGGCAGCCCGCCAACCGGAAAGCTTCTTTGCCTCAAAACTTCAAAAATACCAAGTGTCAGGCTGGCACAGGGAACCAGTCACTAAATTCAGATCACGTAATACATGCAGGCGTGATGTTTTCCTTTGGTGATATAAACTCCTGGAATGCAGCATAGCGCTTGAAAAAACCACATCTCCCTTAGTGTCTTGTCCTCTGTCTTCATGCCAATAGTTTTTAATTCCACACTAAAATAGGAACAAATTGTCTACAAATCGTTTTTAAAAGGAAACTATCTTGATGAGGATTCTGACTTCAGCAGGTGTTGGGAAATAGTTATTTTCACATATAACCTGAAAGCCGCTCCCTCTTTGCACAGTTTGCTTTTGGCCCTATTTAATCCACGCAGAGGATTTGAATGTGTCACCTTTCCTTTTTGGCTCTTTAAATACATTGCTTAATTCCATCAACAGAGGTCACTGCAGCTCTTTTCCTCTTTGGCGAAAGCATGCCTTTTCCAGGATAAAGCAGAAGAATTAATGCTCTCATCTAGCAGAGTTTTAGTTTATCCAATAGAAACTGGTACAGGAAAATTTATATGCAGTGAGAGAGTGGGAAAAAAAAATAGTAGTAATAATGAGAGCTCTTTTGAGCTTTGGAATTTAACCTAATTCATGCAAGCTTGTTTATAGTGATGTTTTGAGCTTTGTCGTTACATCTATCTTTCTTTTCATTACCTGTGAACAAGACCTGTAAATCTGGTCTTGGCACCAGCTGTTCTGTCTGCTCTGCAGTGCTTGGTAAATCAGTATCAGGCATTTTTGCATTAGAGAAAAATAAGAAAAAAACTCCTGAAAGAGGTCCTTCAAATTGCTAAGGCTTGATTAACAAATTTGTCAGCAGTCGTCACTTTTATTTGAATCTATGTTTGCATCCTTATGAAAACGATGGGGCAAGATTTTGGGATGTTTATCACTAAGAGGAATTCAAGCCAAAGGGTCCATTTGAGCCAGCAGTAATGTGAGCCTTGCAATTTTCTATTGCTAAACCCATTACAGCAGACTGAGCCAAACAGGCTTGCAGACAGACAGGCCTTTAGAAATAAACAGAATATAGGAGTTGCATACAGTGAGACACTGTTAAAAAATATGTATATTACCTTTTTATGTGCACGTGCAGAAATAGCTTAGTTTATTGAGGAAGGAAAGAATGATCTCAAAGCTAAAACAGTCATAATGCCTAGTTTTGAAAAGATGCTTTTTATTCATAGGTGCCAAAATCACTTAAAGGATGAAGACAGTGGAATCCCACTTCAGACTCAGTAAGTAGTGTTTAGATGTTCACCATGAAAGTGTCTACATGTGGGGTGGGTGTCTGAGCTCCCCCTGGAGTCAGAGGAGTCTAAGCTGTTCACCAGCTCGCTGCAAGGTGGCCATCCACATGTGTTCAACTGATTTGCACCATTGGCTGCCTTGGGCAGAACCCCACCGACTCCAGCCCCAGGGGTGCAGTCCAGCTGCCATAAAGGTGCCTGAAGGGACCTCCCCGGCCTCCAGCTGCTGATCCAGGGAGCAAAGAGCTCCTGTGGCTCCTGTGCCAAATCTGGCAACTCAGATGGCTCGAGGCACCTGTGTACAACTTAGCCCTGCGTGTCTTTATCCCTATTGTATGTGTGAGACAACAGAGGCATAGAAAGCTGAAGAGATTTGTCCTAGGTCTTACACCTGTACTAAACACCTACAGCCTCCCTTCCTCACCAGACCAAAAATGGAGAATAAATAACTTCCAAGAGTTTCTGCTCCAGGTGCCAAGGAAAAAGTGTATTTGCCATAGTACATTCACTTCTTACAAGCCCCTTCAATGCTACCAAGTTTTTGTACCTAAGAAAAATATGCAGAACAAATGTAGTTTTTTGAAAGGAAGAGCAGTGAATGTACTAGGGAAAAAATGAGTGACGAATTACATCTTTTTCACACTATATACATATATCTTAAATATGGCAAAATTTTATGATCATTTTACATCACTGAGTGTTTGTAAACAGCAGGTCCTGATGCCTGGCTTGAAGCAGTGCACAAACAATGTAATTTCTGTGTGGATTGTTCCTTTTTTTTTGTGGTGAGAGCTGGATGAACAGTTTCATCCTGTTCTTTTGTTCCTTTCTGTAGGTTTCAGTCACCTGAAAGCCTAAGGGAAGTAAAGGTAGACTTGGGGTCAAGGGACCCGGGTCTCACTTTCGGTTCCTGGCACTGTTCCTGAGTTACGTGTACACAGAGCTCATTTGCTTTGTGCAGGTTTCTCCACCTTTCACATGGGTTTTAACACTGGCGTAATTCTCAGGACGCCCTGCCTCTGAACTGTCTGTGCCTTGTGTTCACACAGCACCTGGAAGACACTGTGCACCACTGCAAGTATTATCAATATTCATCATCATGTCATATTGAAGCTGAATATATTTGGGCAGGTGGCTTTCATTTATATATTGTTTTCTCACCCTTCTCATCTTCTGTGATGGGAAATTTGCCCTTAGAGAAAGGCACAAATAAAGCTAGCTGGAGAGGGCTATAGGTTTTATTCCAAGATATCTTAAAAAAAAAATAAGAGCCCTTTTATTTTGGCATTTGTGCATAACTCATTATTTTCACTCCTTATCACTGCTGATAACACAGTAGACCAAGGAGCAAATGGTGTTAGGCCCAGTACCAACTAATGAGTCTAAATTAACACTTGACATACATGCTAGCAAAAAACGTAATTTAACTTCAAGCTTTTTTTTTAATGATAATTTTGTATTTAGCAGAATAAGTTACTGATGGGAAAGCACTGAGCAGATGTGTAATGATCTGACCTGTGTCTGGATGTGTATAAATGATGTTGCAGATGACTAATAACCGTGCCCCGAGCTCACTGTGGCTATTCTTGACAGATGCTTCTTTTTTCCTAGCTTGCTGCTGTAAGGACAGTAGAAAAGAAGTCAGGGATGATGTTCAGTTTGGGTGTCTCCTCCTGACCAGCTCTTCACTATTGGTGTGGCTGCAATCTACCTTGCCAAAGAAAGAAAACTCTGAAAATCAGAGCCTGGCATTGTTTTCTTCAGCCCATGTCTCGCTTCTTATGATTGAAAGGCAGTAGAAACTCGAATTTTTCCAGGAGGAAGGGTGGACTAGAAATAAACAAGAGCCAATATTAACTTTTGAAATTTCACACGTGTGAAACCAAAGCAGGAAAGAAAAAGGAGTTTCACTGGTGATTAACATTGAGACAGATTCTCAAAAGGAAGTAAATTAGGCAACTTAGCTTAATAGATTTCCAGTCCTCTGAACTGCTTCAGAATATTACTCATGTTACCTTACACCTCTAATTTTAAGGTTCTTAAGTACAGCGAGTTTGGCAAAACAATAAACGTAATTGTCCTACCTAAAAAGCAAACAAAATATAAAGATAAGGTTATCTGCTTTTCCACTCTTAATGTTTGTGTTCTATCCATATATGTAGATAGAAAATTAGAAAAAGTACCTATGAAGAAAGGAAGCTGGGAAAGATTTGTTACATTTTCCAGAGTCTCCCACAGGCTTTTAAATAGTAGTTTCCATTCATACATGACAATAAAACCTGAATTTTCAGGGTCTGATGGCTGCAGAAAAAACCTTGAAGGTGTCAGTTCTCAAAATCAACATACCAGCAAGAAAATAAGAATCCCTTCAAAATTATTTTCATCTTCTGTTACTTAAAAGTCAAGTTTCTCTTCCATAGCAATTTGATGGTTTCCCCTGCAGGTACCACTGGTCCTCTTTCTCTGACTACCTTTCTTGTAAAAATCAATCCTTCTTGTGCTGAAGGTGGTCACGGTTACTTTTTCTCTACCAGTATCTCCAGCCTGAAACCATGGCCTACTTTTCTGAAGCTCATTTAATTAATTGCTCTACACACATCTGAACTAACTTTTGTCTTTTAAGTTGGCCTACTTCCTTGGCTCACACGCACAGCTGTAGATCAGTCCATCTAGAGCTCCTGCCAGGGCGTTCGTTCTTTTGCAACTATTACAGCGAGCCGATTCCGTGCCCTGATTGCCGGCGCTCCCCTCGCTGCTGCCTCCTTCGTGGTCAGCTCTCTGAGGAAGACACTCTCCTTTTACTACACTTTCCTGCTTGCCTGGGATATCAGTTGAAGAGTAACAGCTGCAGCAAGAACAACAGGATCTAACAGTTAATCACGACATGTAATAAATATGAAAGTACTGCCGGTTGCTCACAATGTACTATTGACCTTGATGACTCCCCCCTCCCCTTTTTCTGCAATATTCCATTTGGCCATTGTTGTTTTTACTATTAAAATACTTTCTCAGTATCACTGTGTCCTGATCTTCTTATTGTCTTATTTTTCTCATTGGTTAGCAAGTTCTGTTCAAGTGTATCTTCTATTTTCTTTCTAGTGTCAAGTATACAAGGTATTCATTATTATTCCTTTCTGAAACTCACCTGTCCTGCACTATCCTCCTGCCCCAAGAAAACAGTCTTAACTCCATTTCCTCTATGGATTTTGAATAATAATTCTTCACCTTCTGGGCATGATTTTCCTGTGCCAGTTCACCTTAATTCAGAGTACAACTTAAATTCCTAAGTAAATATCACTGTACCAGTCTAAAAAAAAAATATGAGATCTTGAATTAACTTACCTTTGTAAATTATCAGCACAAATTTCCTGGATGTGACCCAGGTTAAAGAGTTTAAGAATGCCCACACACAGTGGATTTAAATTTGTTCCCTAAACTACTTCAGTTTTCTTTATGGACCAGGCCTGAGAACCTATAGACACAAAGTAAGTTTCTCGTAATGAAATATTGCTGTAGCTATTGCTGTTTAAAACATACACAATGTGTTTCTTTAAGGAGAACTCTTTTGTCCACAAGTATGAAATACCTGTGAAAACAAAAAAAGAGTGCAACTTCATATGTTACAACATATTTTCTACAGGCATCTGCAGCATTGCTTCTTGGCTAATGGCCAGCAGAACCATTAACAGTAACTCATGGCACAGAAGGAAATTTTCTTCCAGGCCTATTTTCTAATTGCTAGGAAAGAAAACTAAAAATAGACTTTACAAGTTTGGGGGCCAGACTGCAAATGCTGGGAGAGCTCTATTAACTTCTAGATGCTCTATGGCTTTACACTCTCTGAAGATCTGGCTCATTGACCTAATCAGAGGAAAAATTAGGAATGAACCCAAAGTGGGAGATTTGACTCCAGCTATGCCCTCGTTTTATTTGTATTTTAGAAAGACTGAATTATTTTCCTCTAGTTCTAATAGAAAGACATTAGAAATTGAATGTTTTGCTCCCTACTTATGACACGTAATTATATAAATGCTCCACAACTTTTATAATATTTAGTAAAGAGTTTGGGAGTCAATTTTAAGCATGTCTTTCAAACATACCCTGACCAAATTGCACAGACTCCTCTTTTTCCTGTTGTATGTCTAGTCCCTCTCCACGCCACTCCAGACAGCCCATTAACCTTCTTCATCTCACAGTTTCTGTCTGTCCAGTTCCCCCAGACAACGTGTTGATTAAATCTTCTTAAAGAGGAAATGCTGAATTTGCAGTTCACAGTAATTCCTCTGTTTAAGCCCTCTCCTGAGCCTCCCTTTGAAGATGAGACGCTATCCCTTCTTCACCCTCCTCTCAGATTTCCACTTTCCCTTCATCACTGTCCTCAAGGATTGCTGCACTTCACATCACCCACCAGCCAGTTTTGGAGATCCCACCCCCTCCCAACCCTGCGATGCAGAAGCAGGTCCCACACCTCCATCACCCTACTCCATGCACCTGCGTCAGCTCTGTGGCCTAAGGACTGTGTCACGTGGGCACTGATTTTGCCCTCAGTTAAATTTCAAGTGGCAACCAGGTGGCTCACAGTGCAATTTAAGATCTGATTTTATATAATAACTCTTTCTCTTAAAATAATGTTTTCATTGAGATTTATGATATGTCAACATAACTTGCTATAGGATTGAGATCTGACACAAGGCTTTTGTTTAAAAACTACATGGAGCACTTCCTCTTTTGGTGGAGCTGGGTTTTATTTGTTGATTTTCAGGTAGAAAACTGTATCTCATTGCTTATTCAGTGTCAGTACAAAATCAGTGCCAAATCCTACCCTCTTTTAACAACGTGCCACTGCTTTCATTAAAGGAAGTTGTACAATTTCTCTGGCACAATGAGGAAATACAAACAGAACTTAAGTTTCATAAAGCTTTGTACAGTTTCAGTACAGATGATTCATTATGACCTGCTAAACATAAAAGCTGCAAACATGAGAAAAGGGGGAAAGGGGCTTTTACTTTTTTCCTCGGATGGCGCTTTTCAAATTTGCTAGTTTAGATGCTACCTGGCCTGAATCGGAAATCCATTGTAAGAAACATGAAGTCATAACTTACACTTAAAAATTTCTTCTAGACCAGGAGATGCAAGTGCTTAACAGTAATATAAAAAAAAGAGAAACATAAATGTGGCACTGCTCCCTCTAATTCTTGCCTTTCTGCCACTTACAGTAGTGTTTCCGGACCTGGAGGTGGGCAGCTAAGCCAGCTCTGAGTGGAGGACGGGAAGTGAAACCTGAAGAGAACACGACTGAACTTGGCGCATTTCTCAGCTGTAGATTTGCGTTTAGTGCAGCTATAAGGAAGGGTTTATGGACTTTTGGACTCAAATCATCCCTTTGGATAAAATCAGCTCACCTTCAGTTTCAAGACACTGATGACAGTGGCAATGCCGCTTCCATTTTGCAGAAAACAACTCCATCAGAGGAACTAGGTGTCTGGGATTGCAGACTTTATCCAAAAGGACTCAAAACCTTCTTGCTTCTCCTACCATCAGGGAGACCCACCGTTGAGACTGAGCGTGGGCACGCAGAGCCAGTTGGAAGGGAGATCAGTAGGAAGGCTGGCAGGTCACGGGCTCCAGTGCACATTCCCCTGGTTGTTTCTGCTTTTTTTTTTTTTTTTTTTTTAGCAAATGCCTCTCTGTACAACATATAGGCACATACGCTACAAAAAGCTGGGACCAAAACACAGGGCCCCTGTTTCATGTTAGTCAGCAGCCTACAACGTTATGCTCCCTTTACATTTTGTCCCAGTTTTCTTGCTTCTTGTCTGCAGTGCTGGTCCAGCTTCAGTGCAAAGAGTGGTCCACTGATTTGGGTACCCTCTGGCAAGGTGGGAGTAGGGAATGGAGTTTAGATGCTCTACAGTGAAGCCTCCCACTTGCTGAACCACAAGAATATCATGTACATTCGTGCCATCCCGCATTTGCAAATAAAAGGCATCCTGAGAGCACCCCTGTCTGAAGAGTCCCCTCTGGATTTGTACGTACCAGGATGATTCTTTTATTCATCCCAAACAACTGTAGGTGGGTGACATGACAGGTGTCTACATGTTGAAATTGGTTTAAGTAGCAGGAGTTATGGACCATCACGGCAACTGACTTTAGGCACTTTTGCAGAGCCAAAACCTGAAATGCCAACAGATTCCCAAGTGCTAAAAATGTCCACTAAAATATCCTTTTGACTTAAGTACCTATTTAGGCATCTTCAGTGAAATTTAGGTACCCCAAAAAAGCCTTTTTTTTTTTTTTTAACTCTTTCCTGGAATATCACAGCTACTCTGAGGTCAAAAGCTGTAGGCAAGTTGAAGTTACCAATCTGGGCACTCGTGTCAAGCATGTCCTTCAGTGTTTCTTTCTTCTGGATGTAGGCCGTAGTACAGAACAGAGGAATGCAATATCAGCTGCCAACCAGAGCATTACATGTGCCCAATTATTGTCATTTAAATCCATGTCCAAACTTCTACAAAGACCATGTTCCCCTCCCTCCTGCAGTGTTCTGCTGGAAAGAAAGCTTGATAAAAACATATAAGTATTTGAGTCTTCTCTGAGCCACTAAGTACCTTGATACAGCACTTGAAAGTGATACGAGAGCAAGTGCACTGGTCCCAAAAGGAAAATTGTGGTTTGGTTCATATAAGAGCTTTGTTATTTTCTCTGGAGCGGTGCACAAAGGGCCCTAGAGATGCAAACATTGCTCTTCTCCACTCCTCATATGGCTAATGGCCTGGCTGGTGCCATCCTTTCTGTCTCTTCTCCTGACTCATACCCCTCTACTCCCACAGTGAATCGAGACCTTGGCATTAGAGCTATATTATCTGCTCTGGTGAAACGATGCTGGCTCACTGAATTTCCTCTTCGACCTGACAGATTGGATGGGCCCGCTCGTCTTTCCAAGCGTGCCATTGGAATCAGCTCTTCCTGGCGGTGCTTTGCCTCGAGTGGCCGTAGTCGGGGCTGGGGTCTGAACATTGCTGGCAATGCAGTGTCAGAGCCACTTCTGTGGTGATCTGAAGGAAAATAGACAAATAATTCATATTTTGAAGAGGGGAAAAGAGAAACATCATGGTATTGGCAAGGACAGTTAAAGGGTATTCAGTACAACACAGCATTACGATTTTAAACCCTGGGACCGAAGCATTTGAAATAATTACTATAGAATAAGAGAGCAGTCAAGGACTAAAAATAACCCTCAATTTTTATTTTCATCCCGAAGCTGACGTTTAAAAGATTTTATTGATCTTGCCTTTACCCTGAAACCCCAGCGAATAAGCACATTCAGCTATCTTTTAGTGCCTTGCAGAGCTGCTCAATGCCTTGACGGGCAAGAGTGCTCCTTTACATAACTTTCAATTTTCTACGAATTTCACAAGTATACGTAGCACCATGGTTGAAAAGCATTGTGAAACCCACAGCAGAAGACAAAAAAGGGATGAAGGAGAAGACTTTTAGTGCCATCAAAAATCAAGTTTACCACTCGCCTGTGATTAACAACTGGGAAGAAAACAGTTTCACCTGAAACCAGGAGTTTGACTCTAGGGCGCTTTGATTACATTGGGTGTGTCAGACCTGCTCCTACCAGCTTTCTTTGCCACAAGTACACAATAAAAATTTGACTGCAATAGGCCAATAACTTGCTTTCTCATTCTCTTGAGTTTATAGAATACGCTTTTTCACTTTTTTCTTCAAGCCACTTGTAGTCTGACTATGCACTAGCGAATTAGTTAATTCAAGAAACAGCTTGTAACAAGCTAGGAGGCTTTGGTAGATAAACACAAAGGCCTATGAATAATAAAATTAGACTATATCCTGTTGCAGTTAAAGCACATGTGAGTTGGGTATAGTCACAGAGTCAAAATTTATCAATTTATTGCAGCTTAATAACCATTAAACTATTTTAAGCTAATGTTTACTTCACAGTTGGCACAAAGTAAGAATGTGTGCACCAGCACTTATCTCTACCAGAGGCACAGATTTCTTTAACAGCAGAACCTGCTTCTCATAGGCCATGTGGGCATACCACACCATAAGCAATAAAATAAGTTTTCTCAGATTTGAAAGGCTTCTACTTAGCCCTTTGGGAACATCACTGCTACAAAGTATGAATTATGATATATACTGTCAAAGAAATAGTTCAGTTGTATGAGTGGCAGAATGAGCTGACAGGTGGTTTAAAGACCTATTTGTGGTCATTTCTGACCTCTTAGTTACTAAACTTTCTGCACATGCTATATATAAAAGCTAAATCAAACTTGCTGGAGGATGTTTGTTCCAGGAAGACTTCCAGGCGCAGACAGAAGAGGTGGCATTTATCTCTGTAAATGCATATGTGCATACACGAGGTTTCCATTCTCATTTCCTACATACTGAGCATTTATCTTCTCAGTTCCCAAGTGCAATTCATCTCATCCTAACACAGTTTATGAGAGGTGTTTAGGGTGCCTTCCTCCTGCTGGAGGCATTTAAAGTGGTGTGAATGCAATGTAACGGACCTAAGATGAGGCCAGAAGCCAGACCAAAAATAATTTAAATAGATCAGAAGGCAGGGCTCAAATTCAGGCCTAGCTACTAGTAAAAATGTACCTGCATTCACTGCCTCAGGATTTACTCCTCTCCTCACTGAAATAACGTGCCTGTCTGCTATAGCAGGACTTGGTCCCTTGAAAGTATCTGAAATACTTTTAGGCCTGAGGTTGCTGTGTAGAACAATTTGAATCTTTTAGAAAGACGCATATCCCCCACCATGGAGTCCCGACAAACAGAACGAATCAGCTGTATGAAAAAAAATATCCCCCTGAATAACTTTGATTTTCCCCTCTGAATAGTTCTTACGGGTTTCTGTTCCTCTGCCCAGCCCCAAGGGGATGGTTTGCCTACACAGATCTCTTTTGCTTTCTTTTCTTTCAGAGTAAAACAGAAAGGGAAGAAAGAAAATAATTTTGCACCTGCAGGAAACATGCTTTGTTGTCCAAGTTTTTGATACAAAGACAAAGATTAAAAATATTGTTTCAGTCGCTGTAGCTATTTTTGCCAGAAATGAAAAGGAATTTCTCTGAGGAAGCCAAATGCATTTCAGGTTCACATAAACTCAGAAAGGAGTCAGGGAGATTTCAGATAGAGATAATAACGAACATTCAAGTGTTGTAAATTCCATGTTTTCTCTGACACTGTCTTGCTATGTTTCTTAGGGCAATTCAGTGTTGCTCCATCCCTAACCTCTGTCTCCTTACTTCGAGTGTAAGTGAGGATGGGTCTGCATTTTACTGTGTACATACGGTAACCTGAGACTGGCTGATAACTTTATGCAATAATACCAGTATTACTACAGAAATGTTCGTAGAGAGCAAGCTGGGAAAAGGGAAGAAGAGACCAGCTGCTTGGGGACAGATTCTGTCAGGAGTTTTTGCTAAGTTACGTGATTAGAGGCTCATCTCCACAAATACAGAGGAGCCTCAAGGCACAAGGGCAGGTGGGGAGCCCCCAGTACCCCAGTCAGAGGAATGAGCCCGAGCCCCTGCCCTGATCCATCATGGGGGCGATCAGCTCCATAGGCAGGATAAGACCCACCATGATGAGCCAATGGAAAGGTTCTCCGTGGGGCACCTCATAGGGTGAGGTGCAGTGGGGTACAGGGCTCATTATTGGGATGTCTGGGGAGAGCATTTTTGGATCATACAGGACTTACAATGGAATATTTAGGGCTGGAACCGAAGGCAGGGAAAGGAAATGATCAGGGTAGTTTGGGGAGGAAGAAGTACAAGAAAATAGAGAAAAAAGGGGATAAAAAGGGCTGCTCTCTTGTAAACAGGGGCTGGGCAGTACGTGTGTCTGGCGCTCTGTGCCTGATCAGCACGGTCTGCCCTGTCTTCTCATTAAACTCCACTTCTGACTGTTTTCCTAGGTAAGCAGGTCCCTATACCGTGTACCCGTGTGTGTGGAGGTCTGAGTGGCAGCAACTGGGGGGACTGGGGTGCATGCATATTGTGTGGGTGCATATGTCAGTGCGACATTGCTAGTGATCACCAAGCCAGAGTAGCCATCGAGTAGGATAAGAGGGTTGGGAACCAAGTGCTGGAGCAGCCATAAGTCTGGGACAGAGACTGGGGAGAGCAGAAGGCCTGTGAGTTGACTACTGTGAGGGGCAGAAGGTCCAGACCAGTGACTGAAGAGACCATGGGGTCAGTGGTTGGCTACTGGTAAGGCCATAATCTGGACCTGATACCAAAGAGACAAGCTGCATGTATGTGTCCCTGTGTGTGAGGCAAGGAGACACCAGGGGATCCAGGAGCCCATGACAGGGAAGACTGGGTATCCAAGGCCAGCTACTGGAAGGATCTGTAGTGCATGGTGGGGGGAAGAGTGTCTGTGCGTGTGTATGTGCATGCGTGTAGGGCTGAGTACCAGTCGCTGCCATTGGGCCCTGTCCCCAGGGGCTCTGTCCCCAGGGGCTCCGATGCCCAAGTGCCACCAAATGGGGAGACCAAGGGTCCAGGGCCAGCTACTGGGCAGAGCGTGTGTCTAAGGACAGCTACTGGGGGATTCAGATAGCATGTATGTATATATAATCTTCCACTAACAGCCTTTCACGCTGATCAGCCAGAGAGGAGGTCGGGATGAGGCTGTGTGTGCTGTTTGTGTTTGCGTGAGCGCCGTGCCCTGTCTGTGCTCTCTGTGTGTCCGGCCATGTGTACGTGTACCCCGAATTACAGTGGGGGGGTGCCTGTTGGGAACACCTGCCCAGCCTCGCTACCCACGGGACCTGGGGGCACGCAGCTGCGGCAGCCTTGGGTTCAGCAGCTCCTAATGATTTCACGTGCAGTTGTGCCTGTGGGGCTGCAGGGAACAGATAATTTGCTTTCTCGGGCTTGCAGGGATGCCCTCGTGGCCAGGCCGGACCGCAGAGATCACAGGAATATTTGTGCAAGAGGGAAAAAGAGAAAACTAGGCGGTGCTGGAACGAGACAGAAACTACTGCAGCAGTGACCATAAAAACAACATTGATGAAAAAGATAGGAGAGGAGGGTGTAGCTCATTTAAAGAGGTCAGGGACTTCCACGGGAGCATTCACTTAGTGTTGTTAAATCCAGTGAGCAAGTGGCCACGTTTCTTTCACCGCTGGAGCAGGATACGTAGTAAATCACTCCCATTACCTGTAAAAGTAACACGCCTGGCCTTTCGTCTCGTGGGCTGGCTGGGGCCCTGGGGCAAAGAGAGGTAGCGCACTTCGGTGGTGCTAGCCTGTGTATGAGACAGAAATGCGTTCAGTGCCCGTGATTGCCTCCGCAATTTGCACTTATTTGGTGGGACGGTAAAGAGGGATGGTCACACGCTTTCTCTGTTGTGCCTCTGCGCCTTTGCAGCCAAATTTAGAAGGGTGTGAATAAGTTCAATGCTTGGGTTGGATGGTTGAACTCGGCGTGAAAATGTCTGTGTCTGATATAATAGCCCGAAGGGGTTTTTCACAGTCAGCAGAGAGAAATATGTTCTTCACCTTTCCTATTTCAGGTGACAACTTTAAATAAAATTAACACACCCAACAAGCACTTATTTCTCCTCCTTAACTGTGATTATCTCAGCTGTAAATGTCTATGCTATCAGGCACCTACATTTGGTTAGACAAATCTTACTCTTACCGATCGAGAGCCCAAATTGTCAGTGCAAGGTGTCAAGGGCTTTGCGTCAGGCCTTTTGTGATTATACTATGTTTTGCAAATGCTAAAATAATGCAAGTTACATCATTTTGCTACCTACAGCCACTGTAGCTGATTTCTGACCAATGTATACAGGTAGGACATAAAGATGCTGCTGTCAACATGCTAAGTGACTCCCTTTCTTCTTAGGTGCTGGATGAGGACACCGGGGAAAGTATCCATTTTAATTATTGCAAAAAACATTTAAAAATGGCTGTCTCTCCTTATTTGCAGAGAAGCAGAGGCATTTTTTAGAGGAATAGTACTTTACATAACAGGTACCAGTCTACCCCAGGGTAAGCTGTTTCCCTTCCTGCAACTCTGCCTCAGGCTGTGCTGCCGACGGATGAGGATTTCTTGGGCTTCTTTCTCATTTGTGTTGGTGGGCAGGTTGTGTCGGTTGTATGTCGGTGCCTGAAACAGAAAATGCAGCCAGCTGATTTTCTTTGCACTTGCAATGTGAATAACCTTGCGCAGTCTGGTCGATCAGACAAGAGGGAATGGGCACAAACTTGAACATAGGAAGTTCCATCTTAACATGAGGAGGGACTTCTTTACTTTGAGGGTGGCAGAGCACTGGAACAGGCTGCCCAGAGAGGCTGTGGAGTCTCCAACTCTGGAGACATTCAAAACCCGCCTGGATGCTGTCCTATGCAACCTGCTGTAGGTGATCCTGCTCTGGCAGGGGGGTTGGACTAGATGATCTCCAGAGGTCCCTTCCAACCCTGACCATTCTGTGATTCTGTGATTCTGTGACCACAGGGCCAAGGGGACACCTGCCCCTGCTCGGCCATGGACCCACCACAGCTCTCTTTGGTATCACATGGAAAAATGCAGCCTCGCGCTAACCTCACTGCTGCAGAGCAAGATGGGAGGAAGCAAGAACATAGCTGTAAGTCTCAGACCTGAAGGGCTACATTTTGATGCCAGTTTTGATAGGCTCATGCCTGCTCAAAGTGTACCATGAAAATATACCCACCTACACAAAGCTGTTAACATCTCTGGGCTTGTCCTCCCTTTGTCAACCCTCTTCTGATCACACAATTGGGAGTTACAGATCTGATGCAGATCCCAAGAGAGACAGCTGGTTAACCCACCTCTGTGCCTTGTTACCAGTATTACTGAGCCAGGAGCAAGTTGCAGATGTGCCCGGGAGCAAAAGACTACGTTAAGAAGAGTACATCTCCAGAATGAGATGCACAGCTGAGTTTCCTTTCCATGCTTGGACAAACTACTCCTTAATATTACCTTAAAACTGAGCATCTTTTAGGACAAGCTTTTTAAATTATCACATACATCTAGTGAAATAAGGGGAATAATTATCTACCTTAAAGAGAAAAATTCACTTAAGTTTATAAGCCCTCTTAAAAAGCAGAACCTGGTCTCTGTCTCTCTTGCAAGGGTCCTTGTAAAGTTGGTCTGGTGAGCCGGAACATTACCAGACCTTCAGAGCTGAAAGTGAAGTATTATAAGTGACATTATTTTACTTCCGATCTTTCATTTCCAAAAGCACACAGTTCTCAATACTGCATAGGAAGTGACTGGCGCAAATAGTCATTACTGTAATTGATTTTGAAGAGAGAGAGTTCATTTCAGTAGTCTAAGAGGCAACCATATATGCAAATTGTTGCTGGTAAGATAAGAAATTAATATCATAAGGATAATTGGCCCTGGAAAATCAAACAATATTAGGAATGAATACCATATTAATAATGACACATTTAAATGAGCAGGGCCTAGCATTTTCTAGTGAATGCGTGTTACACAAGTTAGCCCCGTCTCTCTGCGTAATTTCAAGATTACTGTAATATTTCTTCTACCGCTCATTGCCGTATGAGATATATCCTCTACAACTCATTGCTATATGAGAGCACTCAGTTGTCTATTCTGGGCCCAGGATTGGATTAAGTAGATTTTATACACAGGCCTGCATCAGAATCAGTACAAATTGCTGCAAAGCAAACCCCTGTTGAAGTATTATCACCCCCATTTTATGGGGAAAACAAACCCAAACGTGTAAAGTGACACCGCAGAGGACATGGAATTTTTTTTTTTTTTTGCCCTTTCTCATCCTGTGGCGAGGGTAAACTGTTGCTCCCACCCAGACGGAGGATGTACCAGCCTTCTCAGCTGACTTTGGGCTACGCAACTTTTATCGCCACTGGTCCACCCACCTCCCCAAGGCAGTTTCACTGGTGCTGGCCACCCACCAGCCCGCTGCTTCCCACGAAGCCATGCATCCATCCCCACACACTGTGTTGCCAGATGCTCCACGTCGGTCCATCCCACTGGCCCGCAGTGGCACGCAGGTCGCCCAGCAGGCCACCTCCACCGCCCAGGCTGTGCATGTCCCCAGGAAGAGGACCTGGGAGCTGAGGTTCCCCCGGGGATGTTTGGCAGCCTCGGGAAGGCGGTTTCTGAGTCACAGGTCGCTGCGCAGCGAGGGAAGCCTGACCTCTACAGCTCATTCTCAGATTTTCCTGGCTTTTCCCGCTGCCATCAGGGTGAAAAGCTGATTGATAGAAAAAAAATCCTGCTTTCCCTTTTTCCACCCAGTAGTGAGCCCCGAGCCAGGGCTCCTTCCCTGCCTTCCCTTCCCCATCCAGCTCCTGGGTCGGAGCAGCTGCAGACTCCGGGCCCACGTTTCCCACCAGCGTGACCCCAGGGCTGGTCCCAGTGCTACCACCCACTGTGGCTACGATATGGGGAGAGCAAACAAGAGCTTTCAGTCTGCAAATAGCACACGATAGCAGGTCGCTTACGCACCCTTTGTCGCACTTGATATAGATTATGTGCCAGGACATCTCTCATGGACTCCACCTCTGCGGGGGAGAGCCTATGTACACGCCGATTTCTACCCCTCCTGTAAATAAAAGAGAAGTTTAAATATGATATTAATGAGTTGATTAAATAGTATTCCCACGCATGATCTATTTTTAGTGCTAGAACAGAAGGCCCTGAAGAGCCTTTCAATGACCAGTGACACCACGAAAACCTCCACAGATGAATAAAAAATGTCAGATTTTGCCCTTTCCTGGGTTTTATCAATATACTGGGTAGTCAGAATGGGCCTTAAGCCTTCATACAGCTGACAATAGAAACTCTCCAATTCTTTCTCAAAGCTTCATAAGGAAGTTCATATTTAAGGATTAGATTGGGCAACAATCAGTTGTAGATTCACGAAAGCACTGCAAGTTTCCTCCTCTGTCTGAATACATTCTTCAGCATGGTCTAGCAGTTTGAGCCTTGCGGTCCTACTGGTTTTAACTCTTTTGAGAAAATGCAGCAAATCCTTAAGAAATAAAGCACATGCTGATTAAGGAGTCCGAGATATCTGCATTGTAGTGAGGAGAACGTATAGGGTTTCCTTGGTACTGAGCCTGTTTTTCCATTTTAAATGAAAGAACTACCTAAAAGATAGTCATCTTTGCACTTTTAACAAACTGGGACAAGAAGCCGACAGTTCCTTGTAGCTGCCTGGCCTTTTCACCAGCAACACAATGGACGAGGGCTGCTGTGAAATGTTAACTGGTTTTGCTAAATCGGTCAATCTGTGTGAGAGTTAGAGTTCAGCTAAATTCCCAAGAAAAGAAAGGGAAACAGATAGGGATCATCCAGGATGAATCCAGGCCGAGTTCATCTTGCTGTTCCTATTTTTTTCTTTTCTCCATTTTGCTTTCTTACCTTTTTTTTTTTAAAAAAAAAAAAAGATTGCAAATCTTTGTTCTCAGCTAAGTGATGTCCTTGAAGTGTTGTCTGTAAATTGTGTGATAAAAGAATGGATTATGATCAATGTACAGTATGGCCAAAACTTTGTGTGCATTTATTTTGTACTCCCCCTAAAATAAATTAAAAACTTTTAATGGCAAAAGGAGGTGGATTCAAGCTAAACTAAGATTATGCTGTAAACATAGGAAAAAGGTTGGAATTTGCGATTACAGCTAGTTTAATAAGATTATAACTGGTTTTTTGCTATAATCTAATATGAACATCTTAAAAACTTGTAGGACCATCATGAGCTGGCTGGATTCTACATTTTACTGCCTCTTACCATCCAGTAGATGGTGAGCACTGGTGGCCTGGCCCTGTCCAAAGTCCCTGGAATATACAACTTAATACCAGATATATTTCAAGGTTTCAGAATGTGTTTTCATTCTGTGTCAGACCGAAAATAAGATCTGCCAAATTTTTCATAGAGTAAAAAGAAAGAGAGCAAATGACAATAGGTTAAGGAGTAGTGTTAGAGGTAGGGCTGGGGTAAGCAATATGTTAAGGATCTCACTGAGGCATGACAGACCCATGAGCCTACCATTCAGCTATCAGCAAGCCAGAGGGAAAAAAATTACTCCCTTTCTGGATTTGACCAGAAATCTTATCTTGACCCTGATAAGTCCTTCCCAACAAATGTTGAATTGACATTGATCAATTCTCAACAACAGCAACCACAACAAACATAGGTATTTACCAGCAGGGAAAAAAGACCATCACCACCACCCAATTCCAGGCCAGCTGGGTTTTTTGGTTGATTGGTTGGTTGGTTTTTCACTTGCTTTCAGCTCTCAGGGGTAACACTGAGAGGATCCAGGGATGCCACCAAGTTTCCAGGCTTAGGTGTAATGCACCTTTATTCCATACTGGGTCTAGCATGTCCCAAGCAGTGGGACAGCCCACGTATGCCACTTTCCACAGCAAGGAAACCTGTCTCTTTGCTGTCAGCAGCCCCTCGCTGCTGCTGTCTCTCTGGATGAAAGAGAAACCAAGGTCCCAGGGCACGCCTGGGAAAACAAACACAAGCACAGCCCCTGGGGATTAATGGCAATCTAGTCTGTCGAGTAGTGGTATATAACATGCAGGCTTGGTTCATTTGCATAATGAAAATCACACTGTCATCGTTGATGCAAGCGGTGTTGACGTCATAGGGAATAACTCTCTGTCTTGTCCGCACATCACTGAATGTCTCCACAGGGTCTTTACACCTTACAGGTGGGAATAAATAGGGGAAAGTGGTGAGCAGAACTCCACTGGGAAGACATCAGATCATCCCTTTACTTTTCCAGTTCCACGCCTTACCCCCTCCATATGCCAGCACAGAAATAACCTGTCCTAAGACATTTAAAGGCTTATCATTTTGCTCTTAAAGTGACTAAAATAAAATAAATAAAATTGCCTGAGTTTCAGCTGACCTAGGGTAGCAAGAGAACAAACAGCTCGAAGATAGTCTGTATTGTTCTGGAGCACAAATAAAAAAAGTGTATTCTTTTCATGGGATTAGATATTAACTTACCCAACTGATAACAATGCACAAGTATGGTAATAAGGAACAGATTGCTTTTACATTTTGCAATATACAATACATTAAAAAAGAACTTTAAAGAAAACCTGAACAAGTTTGGTAAGTTACCAAACCCATAAAGCAATCCTTATTAAAACTATTTCTTTGTTCTTATTGAAGCTTCCAGCAAGTTACAACAAAGCATAGTATTGGAGATATATTTGCGAAGAAAATACTGAAATGATAATATGCCATGAAGTCTATCTGTCTCTCTGTAATGAGTACCACTACAGTATCTCTTTCTTCTTTAGACATGGATAGTTGATACATGGAGGAAATAAAATACCATCCACAAACCTTGTACGATTATTTTTTATATATTATATATAATATTTTGAACTTTGTGAACTCTCCACCAATCTTCACTAGTCCTGTGAGGGAGGTAACATTCATTAGGCACAGTTCTTGCACAACTGCACTACCGCAAATGAAAACACAGCACTTGATTCTGATCTGTACTGTATTGATACATTCTAAGATTTGCTTGTACAAAAGTCAGCATTGCAGTAATGCGAAGCCAACATTGAATAAGCTCAGCATCAAACTGTCTCTCTCTAATGGGCATATTTCCTCAAAAAAACAGCCATGCAAACACAGTTTTGATATCTGCTTGGCTCTGCTTTTGCTATTTCTATCCTTATTTCTAAGGCTTATATTCTCCAAAACACCATAACAAAATGCTCTATTTTCATTCAAATGTGGATTCTTTGTTGCACAGTCTATGGGCAAATTTCTCCAGTCTGCACTGGAAATACTTACTGCATATTGGACACCCACTCCACCTGCAGGAATCACACCAGCACGAATGCAATTTGTGAGAATAATGCTAATTCACAGTAATGGAGATCTGCTTTGATTGTCATAGAGCATTTCCCCTCATGTGCCTAAAGGCTGCAGAACTGATCAGAGGTGCTAGTGAGAGAGTTTTCTCACTACTCTGGCACTATAAATATTGCTTTACATGCCATATGTTGGAATTTGATTTCAAATCTCTACTTGCTCATAGCCAGATTTTTGCATCCTCACTGAAGACAGGGACTTTAGGTACAAGCTATCTCAATGATAACAATCAAACAATTTACAAATACATTTAGAAACCTTTTAGTCTTAAGCAGGTTCATGTAATTGCTCAGGAGAATGGAGATATAAGAACTGCTGTATTGGCCCAGACCAAAGATCCAGCAATTAGCTCACTATCCCATCTCCTCCAGTGCTCCACAGCAGACACCTGTCAACGAACAGAGCTGGGAAAACACATATTTTCTTAGAACGCTCTCACAGCCTCCAAGAGTGTTTTGGAGCCACAGGCTGCACTTTGGTTTCTGAAGTTGACACTTCAATTTTAAAAAGGCTGTCTCAGTAGGAGAACCTGTGCAACAGAGGTTGATGCACAGAAAAATTCAATTACAGCTGGAGTACAGCTGGCAAAAATTAGTCTATCTTATCAGCTGGTTATTACAGAATATTTTTCAGTCTAAATTCTCTGCTCAGGAGAGAATTTCTGAACTATGATGAACAAATTTGTCTTATTTCCTCTTTCCCTCAAGAAAAGAAGAGGAATGTGGTTTGATTGCCACAGATGATTGTCTACCAACCTTGCACATTTTCTCTTGGCTCAGAACAGTTCAGGGAATACAGCAGACAGAAAGGAGCCTGTCAGACACACGATCTTTTTTAATATCATCCATTCAGCAAAGAATGATTTAGAAAGAAAAGGGCTAGGTCTTACGCTGCATGATGACACCAGTTTCAAGAAAGTAGATGAATTTTGACATGATTAAGCCAAATTAATTTAATGTCCAGTTGGTATTTGGACTTCCTGGTGTAGGTTGAAATGATCATTCAAAAAAGAAAATATGCTGGGCCCTGCCAGAGGCTGCTGCAAAATGGAGAGGGATTGAAGGACGCAGCAGCAGGGAGCAGGCAGTAGCAGCAACAGTGGCCGGTGGGAGCCCAGGAAAGAGTTTGTGGGGGCAAGTGGCATTAGCAATACCCGCTACCCACACTCTGGACAGTGGGTTGCAAGGTGAGGATAAATACATGCACAGCAGTTAAAGTATGCAGGAGTGAAGATTTGTACAAACTTCTCTCCTAGAGGGTAGTTCCCTCAGTAATGTCTCTGGAGATCACACCAGTTTTCTCCCCTCATCTGTCTAATACCAAGTTGCATTAATGTTTCATAGAATCATAGAATCACAGAATGGTTTGGATTGGAAGGGACCATTAATGGTCATCTGGTCCAACCTCCCTGCAATGAGCAGGGACATCTCCAACTAGATCAGGTTGCTCAGGGCCCTGTCCAGCCTGACCTTGAATGTTTCCAGTGATGGGCATCTAGCACCTCTATGGGCAACCTGGTCCAGTGTTTCACCACCCTTAGTGTAAAAAAGTTCTTCCTTATATCTAGTCTGAATCTACTCTCTTTTAGTTAAAAACCATCATCCCTTGTCCCATCACTACAGGAACTGCTAAAAAGTCTGTCCCCGTCTTTCTTATAAGCCCTCTTGAAGTATTGAAGGCCCACTGAAGGTCTTCCCGGAGCCTTCTCTTCTCCAGGCTGAGTAACCCCAACTCTCTCAGCCTGTCCTCATAGGAGAGGTGTTCCATCCCGTTGATCATTTTTGAGGCCCTCCTCTGGTCTATGTGTTTCCGGTACTGGGGGACCCAGAGCTGGATGCAGTACTCCAGTTTGGTTCTCACCAGAGTGGAGTAGAGGGTCAGAATCAATTCCCTTGACCTGTTGGCCACGCTGCTTTTGATGCAGCCCAAGATACAGTTGGCTTTCTGGCCTGTGAGTGCACACTGATGTCTCATGTCCAACTTTTCATCCACCAGTACCCCCAAGTACTTCACCGGCCTGCTCTCAATGTTTAATTGGACAAATTTGGTACAGAAATACCAAAACATGGCAAGACAGTTTGAGGGACTGCAAACTGAAGTAGCAAAAATTGCAAATGCTACAAGGAAATCTGCTCTCAGCAAAAATTTGTGATTGGAATAATGGAGTCGGGACCTGTGCTCTAAGCTCTCCTGCAGGTCTCTCATCACCTAGCAGTGATGAATAAAACCCTCTGGCCAGCTAAGTGTCAAGTATGGCCACCTTCAACCACTGCTGTGATTTAAAGCAGCTAGACTGGTTTCTGCGCCTGACTCATGATTCCTCTTCAGATCTGCCCATTATTGAAGAGAAACAGAGAAAATGTCCCTGATTTTAATTTTCACTCTGTGAACAAACAGCCAAAGTGCGAATATGATGAGCGCCAAATTGCCAGCACAGAACAGCAACTTCTCTTTTCATAACTGTCTTTTTTTTCTTACGTTTCTATTGAAGTCATAAACCCCCTTGGGTATTTCCTCATTTTTGTCCCCTTCCTTGCTGTCCCTACGCTGCAAAGGGTCAGGAGGTCAGTACTCACTGTAAAGAAGCTGCAGATGATTTTGAAATTTTCATGCCACTCTCAGCCATCTCAATTGCCAATTTTATCTCCATCTTTTTGTACAGTGACACAATGCTGGATTTGGGCTGGTGTTCCCGAATTAAGATTTTCTTCAAATACTTATTGTCAAACTTCTTAAATCTGCAAAACAGATATTAAAATCAAAGTGTAAAAAATGAAAATGTGTTTTTATTTCTGTGGTACAAGCTGATCTTTATTCAAATGCACACATATATAATTCAGTGGTGGAAACTGAATCCAAATTGGAGGCACCTGTGGACTCCTGAAGGCCTAGTGAGCAGAGACCTTTAGGGGGAGGACATTTGGCATGGTCTACTGGTCCACAGAGATTGCAAAGCCCACCAGACAAAAGAAAGAAACAAGCTGCAATCAGAGCAAAAAAGAGGGCTGGGTGTGTGTTTGCATATAACACCGCCACATTTGTCAGAAAAGAATATGGCCAGTCTCCACGCTTTTGTACAAATGTTGTATTCTAGTAGGGCATAACAGCAGCAGCTGCTCTTACAGTAATCCTGCCCTATTCAGGCAGCCACCAATGAGGCTCTAAATGGCCCAGCAGTTACAGTAGTTTGGGCCCATTATGTTGCTGATAATTTTGAATCCTGACAATTAGAGCAGAGAAAATACATTTCTTTGTATTCTGAATAACGGAGAAATTGAATGGACCACAAAATACTATGTGCTCGCAGGCTGCAGATTATAAAATATCGCTAATGTGCTGCATAATTTGAATGTGAATGTGTGTGTGCGCTTTGGAACAGGTATGTGCTTTCAGGCAGACGTTGAGCAGAACAACAGCAGATCTTCTTCTATGTTTCTTTCAAAGGAACATTTTACCACAGCAAGGTAATGTGCTCCCCAATGCTCGGCATAGCACTACAGACCTTGTACATTTTTTTCCTAACAAAGGCTAGTTTTTATACATTAATAGCAGAGATAGGTACACAAATGTTTCCACTGGGGTTAGAGCTCTTTATTTTTTTCTACATAACAGAAAGCCTCCTGGGGTGTCAACACTTAGGCAACTAATTCTGATATACATACGCTAAATGTCTTTAAAGTTGTGTAGAAAAGTCTAGGGAATACCTTTTAATACAATCTTCTTACATCTTCTTACAGTGTGTTTTTTGAATCTGCCCCTGAACTGAAACACTACATTTATGGCTAATTTGGACAAAATTCTCTTTTCATAGCCATTGCATAGATGTGAGATAAGGGTATAACATTTCCTCACAGATATGTGTAAATGCAGCTATTTCAATGGAATTAATGCTGCAACAGGGATTTGTTTAGCTTATTGACTGCACAGACAGTGGTGTGGTCCCAGCGGATATCCGAAAGCTATCTCTGTGATATCACTGCCACAGCAAAGAGAACTTTTTAGCTCCTGGCACGTTACATCATTACTGCTTATTGGGACAAAAGCTGGATGCAAACTAGCCACCTTCTTCCTACTCGTAATTCCTAATTTCCATAGGGAGAAGCCCAATCATGAAAGGAGTTGCCGCATGTCCTGACAGACCCCCCCCTGGCTGGATTACTGGGGTCCAGTGCTGAAAGGAGAGACAGAGGACTCCAGCACAGAAGTCTAGGCATATCTAGGATAACTAGGGATAACTTTTAGCCCACATCACCATGGTAAGATGTTTGTAGGAAAGGAAGATTAAACTCTCCCCACACTTCCCTTCATGTGTTGCAGCAGTGGCCAACGTGATCACAGGGCTCCCTCAGGGNCAGCAAAGAGAACTTTTTAGCTCCTGGCACATTACATCATTACTGCTTATTGGGACAAGAGCTGGATGCAAACTAGCTGCCTTCTTCCTACTCGTTATTCCTAATTTCCATAGGGAGAAGCCCAGTCATGAAAGGAGTTGCCGCATGTCCCGACAGACCTCCCCCCCCCCCGGCTGGATTACTGGGGTCCAGTGCTGAAAGGAGAGACAGAGGACTCCAGCACAGAAGTCTAGGCATATCTAGGATAACTAGGGATAACTTTTAGCCCACATCACCATGGTAAGATGTTTGTAGGAAAGGAAGATTAAACTCTCCCCACACTTCCCTTCATGTGTTGCAGCAGTGGCCAACGTGATCACAGGGCTCCCTCAGGGAAAAGGTAAAGGGAATGGCAGCTCAGAAAAGCAGGTCCATCTCTTCTGGGCAGTGCCTGTAAGAGCCAAACAGCTTCTCAAAACCACCTCATCCTGCTTACAGAAGACACAATACAGGTCCTGCGTTTCTGAGTGAAGACTAGCTTGAAAGTGTCTGCTTATGCTACTGAATATTGAAATTCAACCATTCCCTTCAGTACTTTTATTTTAAATATTACTGAATGCAAATACCTGTAAGGACAGGTGACTAATTATTATTGAATCTGTACTTGCCAACAAAGGATCATATTTGCTGTGGAGGCTTACGGCAAAAGTCAGTGAAGCACTGACACCTTACGTAGCTTCTGTTCTAAACCCAGACCTAAAGGAGCACTGCCATGGACCTAAGATTTATGTCAAAGCTATGTGCACAGGCTGATGTCTGCAGCATGAGTTCCTGAGCTATGTTTTTCTTTCAGAAGGCTTTTTTCTGCTTATTTGTGCAGAAGCAATTTAGCAGGCAATACGCGAGCACTGCACTCCCAAGAGATAATGGTTACTCAGGAGTTCACTTTTTAAAAAGAGATATTGCACATGTCCCCAATATTTTCATACTATTTTAGCTTTACGAGGCACAAGATCGATTTCTTATTCTGTTTACCTGTTGTATTTTACATGATAGATATGTTATTTTATTATAGTACGCTGCAATAAATGATGCTTACTTATCTCTCAGCTGGTAATGACTCCAATGTCCACATATGTCTTCAATACCAGCCTTCAAGTGATCCATCAACTAGACAAACAAACATGGAAAAATTTTAAGTGGCCATTATGAGAAAATAATGTCACCACAACCACGCAAATGTTGAGAGGATTTTGAGATTTTTTAATTGGAGGGTGTGAATTGATTCTGAAAGCACCTACATTTCTCTAAAAATCAAGGCAAAGATCCCACTGTGGCAGCTCCTATGCATGGCAGCAGTAGCAATATTTTGATGGAGGTGACAAGTCTGTCAGTCTACTGTCATCTCACCACCACCCAGTAACGTATAGGCCCAAGTAAGGGATTATGTCCAGCGGAAGATGATACTGAGCATCCTAATTGCCTGGTCCTCTTTGTCTACTAGACAAAAACCTAAATTCTTGGTTCTCTCAACCGAGTTTTCCTTCTGCATGTGTGACTTCCCTGAGAGGGGCACAGGCCAAGGTAACCTTGCCTTGACTGAGAAGTCCTCTGAGGATTTTGCAAATTGTCATGAGACTGGTAAGTTCATCACTGCTAACTACCAGGAATTCTGTTCATCTTTGGTATGTTTCTAGAATTATAGAAACAGACAGAAGAATGCCAATTCTTACATACATATTGTTATAAGTGGTGCTTTTAAACGTAAATTCCTTTCGAGGTTAAGTGTAAAGGTTGAAATAGCAAGAATTAAGTGCATTTCAAATTCAGATCGGTTCAGATGCTTTAATTTTGCTAATGTGTCTGCATGTGCTTAATTTTAAGGCACAGTGTTTCTGTTAATTTCAAATATATTCTCTACTGTGAAAATGAAAGCATGTATGTATATTTTTTGTAGCATTGTTAAGTGAGTTTGAGCAGCTTTCTACTATTTTATGTAATGGTAATTTGAGAGCTAAAAGAAATGTTTGAGAGGGGAAAAGATCATTACGCAATAACTTGAAACTAAATTTGCAGACCAATCATTCAATTCATTTCAGCTCAATAAAACTTGATTAAAGATTTTTAAGGTGTCAGTGTGTCTAGAACCAGTCAAAGGATGGCAACAGAGGTATCTAGCTGGAAAGGACGACAAATGTACTTTGTAAATGCTACTTTTATGTTTCTGTCCACCCATGATCGCAAGTATCAAGAAGTAAGGGACCTGCTACACCATGGCACTTGTGGCAAGATATTATAATATAATAGACACTATGAATATAAAATGAGTTACCATATTTTAGAATATTATGCCCAGGGTTTCCTCCAAATGTTAAAAGCATTCAGTGTCCGAATCCACTGAATGCCAGTGCCTCCCTCTGCCCAGCTCTTTTGGAATACCCTTTCTCTTCTTCTTTTTAGGATACCAGCTACACATAGAAAAAACTTACTCGCACGTGAATTTCTTCATTGATAGACTCCTTTTTGTTGGTCTTTTTAACATCTAGATATCTGACCAATGGTCCAATTGTGATTCCCTGCATTTGAAACAATGAGTTGAAATGTTAATTATCTTTTAGAAAAAAAAAACAGAGAAAAGCAAAAGGATTTATTTTAAATCAATTAGGAAAGCTGTGTCTCAGACACAAGAATGATCTATTACTTGTATGGAGAGCTACAGAAGAGGATTAAAACTCAAAAACTTAAAAAAATTATGCACCAGGGTTTTTTAAGTGAGATTGTATTTATCAACACGTTTGTAGATGTAAAGTAACTGACTCATTGCCAACCTTCTTCAAAACAGCACTCACTTGAAGGAAAACATTATCTTTGCGAGATTCTTAAAATCTTGAAATCTCTTAATTTTCAGAATGAAATATTTAGAGTTTTTTTCACTTAGAAACCATTTTCAGCTGTTCCCAATTCTTTACTGCACTGCTACAGAACAGCATTTAAAAAAGGAAAACAGAAAAAAAAAGTTTTTTCTGAAACATTCTGGTAGAATCTGAGTGCCTAACCATAAGTGCATAGTGCCCCATTGGCACCCTAGAGTATCTGAGATATTGGTATGGGAAAATACAGAACATGGGATGTAAGACCTCTGGAAGATCCAGGTCTTCCAGGCACAGCAGTGTAAGCCGAGCGGAATAAACCAAACATCTGAAGTAGACACCTATTCTCAAAAATCTGAATTATTCACTTTATTTTTCTTTAATACTCTTTTACAAAGGATTTCAAAATGCTCTCATTTGGTCTCTAAGATGAATGAAGGTAAGAGTAAAAAATTCAAAATCCTTTATAGAACAGACATACTGTTTTCTGTTGAGATACACCACGAGTAGAAAATGATTCTTTGCTGAAGTGTAAATTTAAAATGTTTCCTAATTTGGAAGCATTAGGAAGCGCATGTGGAGTGAAAATAACAGATTTTGAACACAAAGTGCCCTTTTCACTGAGTATTTTAGAAGGCACAGGTTTTTAATACAGACTTTCTGAAAAAGTTATTTAATAATACCTAAAAAGCCCTGAAAGGGTAATTACACAGGGCAGTGCTAAATCTGGCCATAAAATACAATAGCTTGTCCGAGTTTAAGAGAAATTCAACGTAATCTTCACTACGAAGCTTTCAGTCACCTCTATTACATGAAAGCAATCCATTAAGAAATACACTTACTTGGATGAATACAGTGAAATATATAACTACAAGTGTAGCAGTAATGAACAATTTTTTTCTTGGGAAGAGCTTCGCTGGAAGCAAGAATGCAAGAGAGAAGCTGCTGGCTCCTCGAAGGCCACTGTAGGAAATAATGAGTTGGTCTTTGAAGGTGAAGGGATAGGTTCGGAACTTGTTACTGATGTAGAAGAGAGCAAATACACCTGGGAAGGGAAAAAACACAACTATTATTAATCAAGGAGAAAAAGAAAATATTTAAAATGAAACAATATCTTGGCTCAGGCGGCTCTTGATAGACCTTTCTTTTCAATTTTGGGTTCTTGTAGCTTCTCTTTGACCAACTGCTGAATCTGTTGTGTGTGAAATAATCTCCAAGAAAAGACGATGTTTCCTGACTGCTTCAGGCTTTAAATTCACTTATGAAATTTAGAAGTGAGATTAGGGGAAAAGATTTACTTTCTATATTTGTGTTGCACAGTTCTTCTCTGGAGTATTCTGGAGACTAAACAAACCACTGGATAAGAATTTTTGCTGTGCCTTCCCTGGCAATGTTTCGTTCTTTCTGCACAGTATCTGCCCAAAGTGTTTGAACACTGCTTTACCAACAAGTCCTGTGGACAGGTTCACTGAAAGGCAAAGAGTAATAGCATTTTAATTTTTAATCCTCTGGCTTATTGTGTCTCTAATTCTCTGTTTATTTCTCAAATTTCATTTTGCTTTTAATAAAAGTTAAAATTAATCAGACAGCCTGTGGCTCTGTAAGAACTGCAGCTTTTCTTTATAGAGTACATTCAGCAATTTGCTTGATTTACTCTTAATCTTCTTCATCTCCCATAAGAAAAATGTATCCTATGTTTTGTATGGAAACTGTTTAATTACTGAAGTAAAAGCTGACAAATGCTGATAATTCCTGGTGTTATTTTACACAGCTGTCACTGATAAACTCAGCAGATTATTATAGGTAAGGCAGTATCCATATCCTGTTATGTAGGTTCCTGAATACCACTTTATATAAGAACTTTTTTTGGCTACTTATAACTATGCTAGACATCAGCTACTCAGACTGAAACTGTGTATGTGAGGTATCACCCTCAGACCAACTCTCTTTACTTTATTCAAGCTTCAGAGAAAATGATGTAATCATTTTAGCAAACAAATTTAGCGGAAAATATTTCGGCCTTCCTCTGGAAAGCTCTAGCACTCCCCTTGGTGTTTGAGAGAAGGATGGACATGTGGCAACAAAATAGCTTTTGTACAAGGAGAACACTTTTTCTGTCTTGTTTAGAAGGATATTCCGATACAGACTCTGAAACTAAGCCTTTAAAAACTTAAGAGGCCATGCTTGGTCCAGGATTAGCAAGAAAATATTTAATTACTTTCTTTTTGCTGTCAACCCGCAAGAATCGTATCACTTTTACTGTTGAGCACTTGTGTCATCCCTATATAACAGAGCTGTTCAGATGCACATACTTGAACCTTCACAGGTTTCCTCTTTCCTCTTTTTCCTCTGGTTAAATGCCTTCCTCCAGGGCTCACAGGCTTAAAAGTCAAAGGTCTTGAAAAATGTATGGGCTTTGAGGGTGAAGCCAACAACTTCTCCCTGCTCTGGTATTGGTTTTGACTGAGGGATAAGCCACCTGAGGGATTTAAGAAATAGCACCCTAATCTTAGATATTTGATGCCAATACTTAGCTGGTCCCACATGTTGGAATCAGAGTACTGTAGGCTGGAAAGGACCTTTGGAGGTCATCTAGTCCAAGTCCCTACTCAAAGCAGAGGTAATCAGAGCAGGTTGCTCAAAGCTCTGGTAAAATCTTGAATGTCTTTAAGAATGGAGAGTTGGGCCACCGTTACAATATCGGATCACCCTCCTGTTAAGAAATGGGTCCCTACTGTCTAATCAGAATTTCCCATGTTCCAACTTGTGTCTGTTGCCTCTTGTCCTCTTGCTGTGCACCTCTGAGAAGTGTCTGGCTCCATCTTCTCTCTCTGCTGTGATTGGGTACTTGTAGAAAGTAATAAGGTCTCTCCTGTGCCATGTCTTCCCCAGGCTGCATAGACTCAGCACTCTCAGACTCTCCTTGTATGTCCAGTGCTCCAGCCTCTGACCAAGTTGGTGGCCTCTATTGCACTTTATCCAGAACCTCCGTGTCCTTCCTATCCTGGAGAGCCCAGAACTGGAGAGAGCACTCTGGAGACAGCACGCACTTTCAACAGTGTTGAAGACAGTAAAAGAAATGCTTTGCTGGACCTGCTGGCTACACACTTGCTAATGTAGCCCAGGACATGGTTGGCCTTTTTTGTCACAAGGACATAATTCTGGCTTGTGTTCAACCTGTTGTCTACCAGGTCAGGTCCTTTTCTGCAGAGCTGCTTACTAGACTCCAAGCCTATACTGGTGCATGGAGTTATTCCAACCCACATGTAAGTCCTTGCATGTGCTTTTCTTGAACTTCATGAGCTTTCTGTCAGCCCATTTCTCCAGCCTGTCCAGGTCCCTTTGAATGGAAGCCATCCAGAATATTGACTACTCCCTCCAGTTTGGTGTCAGCCACAAACTTGACTGGTGTGCATTCTGTTCCATCCTCCAGGTCATTAATGAAGACATTAAAACAATATTGGTCCCTGTACTGAGCGCTGAGGGATGCCATTAGCCACCAGCTAGACCAATATTTGAGCCCAGTAGTCCAGCCGATTCGATTCCCACATTTCCAACCACTTCAGCTGGCCAAAATCTGCTCTTTGAAGTCCAGGACTGTAATTCTACTGTTTGTCGGCTTGCTCACTCCTCTCAAGATCTTAGCATCCACAGTCTTATGGTCGCTGCAGTTAAGGCTGCCCTCAGTCTTCACATGTTCAGCCATTTCTTCCTTCTTTGTGAGTGGTAGAGAAGACAAAGCATGTTCTCCAGTTGATTCATCAACCAGTCTCCAGCAACTATCACTTGCCTTTTCCACTCAATGCTGTTTTGCCTCCCCCTTCAGGGCACAGCTGGCCCCGATGAATTACCTGACAGGTCTTGTTCCTCCTCAATACCATAGCAGATGGTGCAGGACCAATGCCCAGAGCTCAAGCCTGGGCCCTCTATGTAAAGGGAATATAGACAAGGGCTGAAGGCTGGAGGAAGTGGTGGCAGGTGCCCAGTGTAGATTTGTACCCCACAGGATGCTCCAGAGGGGCCTCCTTTGATTATAGATGAAGCATGGGGGAACTAACCTACTAACTTATTTAGCCAAGGTAGGTGCCTAAATTTCCGTCCTCAGAATATCTCCTCCAAGGCCACCTGATGGAATATTTGGATTTTTCATTTTCTTTAAAAATATAAATTACTCTGAAAAATCACACTGAAATTCAAAAAGAACGTTATTAAGATGGCCAATTCAGACACTGAGAAGTTAAAAAAGTCAGAAATAAGGTTGCCTGCATAATTGTATTTTTGGTCCTCTTATGTGTACTACTTCAAAAATATCTTTCATTACAAAAGTATTGTTCATTCATATTTTTAACTAAATTTAAGTGACAAATAACAGTGGCTGAGTAGGGTGTGTTCTATAATTCATCACCTCTCCAGGTGTAAATGCATTTGCTTTCTGTTGCAGCAGTTGTAACTTAACCTGATGCAGAATAGAGTATTCAGGCTCAAAAAAAGGATGGCATAATTCATGGGCAACAGGTGCAAAACAGACCCCCATATATTGTAGGCAAAGGGTGTACCCTCTCACATCCCTAACACAGTGACTGTAGATCTTGAGGAAGTAGGAGGCGAATAGAGCTCAGAAAGTGGCCAGGCTTGCAAGCCTTTCCTAATTAGCATCTCCTGCAGGCTCTGTTGAAGTCACTGCTAGAGGGTTGGTCTGACCCAGTAGGTCATTCCTTCTTTTCTTACGTCAGCTAGAGTGTTTGGCTGGACGGTACTTGTAGATGAGGGAGAAGATGGCAATGTGTTGCATCTCTGCTTCCACAGTTGCAGAAAATCAGCTACCAGGCACAAAAGCAGCTCATAGGAGAAGTCTGCCAGGACTGCTACCACCTCCAGAACACCACCAGCCTTCTTATTGCTTCTCCTTTTCCAACGTTACTGTCAATACACACTGGACATTAGAAGAAGATGAGAAATAGTGTCCCGCAACTTGTGTGACATCATCTCTAAACTGCCCTGCCCATGCTGGAAGAATCCCAGTCTGTCAGATTAGGGAATAGGACATCTTTGCAGGAATAGGGAGATACTGTGTATAGAAAGGGACCGATTTCAAACTGCTTTTCTAGCAGTTTAAAACTTCAGAGTTGACTTGTGAGGAGCAGTAGCATAGCGTGGTTGGCCTAGATGTGGTATAAGGAAAGAAATAGAGTCCCTGTTCAGTTACCTACCAGTGCTAATTTTTACCTTCCCTCTTTTTCAATGCCTCCGGCATTCCTGGCCCAGGACCTGTAGTGTTATAGCACCAGAAGTGTGGTGATGTTGATTATCTCATTAGTAAGTTAATTACAGTGTGCGAGGAAATCATTATGAAACCCACTTACCCAAGGACATATAGTTAACTGAGGTATAAGCGTCTATATGGGCATAATAATGGTAATATTTTAATTTTGCTTAAAATATTCCATTCTCACCTAATTATAAATTCTGTGCTTGGAGACTGGCATTCAGATGTGTTTAGGGCTTTTGCCCACCTTTTTCTCCATGTGTAGATTTGTGAAATTAACTTGTCAGTAACTTAAGCCTAGTAAATTTGGTGTTAAACCGGTTATGCCCGTCTGCACAGACTTTTCTAACATACCTTTGCACCAAAGGGTGTCTCTCAGAGGTGCAGAGAAGGTTCCCTGCAACAGCTGACTTACTCAGTGCTGACTTACTCAGTGTCCGCCAAATGAGGCAGAAGAGTAGAGTGAAGCAAATGAAGGCCCAGTTCCACTCGTGGTTTTTCCCCACTGTAGACACTCCCATGAACACGAAAATCAGGGTCTCGCTGACGCTGCTCAGCATCTTCATGAAATATTTTATTGTGGTATAGGAATTCTGGGAAACATTCTCCTCCACGTATTTTTTCATTGTCACTGCACATGCTGTCATCCTGTACCAGGCAAAACACCAGATATCAGCACAACCTGTTTTTCTCTTCATTTAAGAACAACCTCAGCCTTCATTACCTGCACTCTCCATCACCAGCCTCTGACCTTCCTGATATCAAGAAGCATTTTATTTCTTCACTGACATTAGCTGTTTCCTTAGATAGAAGACCATCTTCATTCAGCTTTACAAGTCCATTTTGCGTACAGGATAAAGGAAGCAAACCAGTCAGCCTTCCTGACGAGGAAGTGATGGTATCTCGTTCTAGTTCAAAGTCTGTTTTATCCTGAATGCCTAACACACAGCCACCAAGCACCAAATATTTGAGTCTCAAAGGGCAAGTCAGTTTTGTACCAGCCTACGGATGGATCAGTTAAAGGGACATAACCTGCCGCTTAGTGATCTTCTCCTTTGAGGTGGTTGTGGGAGAATATGGTGGTAGTTTTATGCCGGCTCCAAAGCTCCCAGCGGCTCCCTGCCAGCTGGCTGGCAGACCAGCAGGGCCAGGGCAAGCTTCAGGGACTCTCCACCCACAGCAGCCCATTGCTGTACAGCGGTGAGAAATTCAGTTATCCTACAGAAGTGTCCTCCCCTCCCCCCATTTTAGTTACCCAGGGTGTGGGGAATGTGCCTAAGGAAGCAAAGGGATATTTTCCACCTCTTCATGGTTAATGAAAACTAGACCCTTCTTCAGAGGCATCAGCAGCCATCCAGCACAGACACTGGTGGCAATCACACAGAGGAATGGTCTTTGAGCAGCCAGACTGAAGGGGTTTTCCTCTTCCCCCCTTCATTTTCCATAGTCATAGGTAACAGATAGATTAAGTGCTATGCTAGTAACGTATGCCATCATCTATCTAGTTTCTACTGATATTGTTTTAGCCTTTGGGGGCTTCTTGTGATGATATTTTTCCAAACTTGTGAATTCAGAGAATGCTGACTGTTCATTAAATAACCCTTTATCTAGTTTCTGCTCATTTAATTTCCACTGAAGAAATCTCAAGGGTATTCTGGTGGAGCTGAGACATTTAGCAGGTCCAAGGACACTCTTAAGACAAGGCCATTAGGCATTAATGTTTAATACTGTTGACTTTCAGAGACACATGCATAATAGACTTTCATGAGCCAAGTGAAAAATGAACGAATTCCTCAATAATTCAGAAGGGTGACAAAAAGTTCCCATCCCTAAAACAAGCAATAATTTCCTTAATGAAGCAGTAAGAATAATAAATCCCAATTATATTAACATTCTTTTATTACTAATAATTTCACCGCTCTAATGAAAATAAGGAGCAGAAGAAATAAAGAGCTATGTAGTCTAATGTAATGAATAGGCAGGAAAGCAGTATTTTGGGCAGTGCAGGTAGGAAAGGGTCCATAGGGTATTAGTGCTCACTACATAGTAGGTCTAACCCTGCTCAACTAAAGTCACCAGTCACCTCAGTCAGACCAAATGTATTAGATATGCAAAACATAGTACAAGATTTGTCTGCTTTGTCTAATTGCTCAGAAAAACATATCTCCTGTCTAACTGCTTATTTAATATGGTTAAATATTCAAATATTGCTTCCCAGGGCCATCCTGCAAAGGTTGTTTTCACAAAGTCAATTCTACTCTGAAGCTGATCAAATTGGGATTGTTCAGCCTGGAGAAGAGGAGGCTCCAGGAAGACCTTATTGCAGCCTTTCAATACTTAAAGGGAGCTTATAAGAAAGATGGGGACAGACTCCTTAGTAGCGCCTGTTGCGATAGGACAAGGGGTAATGTTTTTTAACTAAAAGAGAGTAGATTCACATAAGGAAGAATTTTTTTTTATGATGAGGGTGGTGAAACACTGCACCAGGTTGCCCAGAGATGTGGTAGATGCCCCATCCCTGGAAACATTCAAGGCCAGGTTGGATGGGGCTCTGAGCAACCTGATCTAGTTGAAGATGTCCCTGCTCATTGCAGGGGGGTTGGACTAGATGAGCTTTAAAGGCCCCTTCCAACCAAACTATTCTATTATTCTATGAAATCAGGGTTTGACAAGCAAAGGTGAGTAAATGCACTCTCTCACTTTCATCCCTTTTCCTTCCTTTCTCTTCTGACTCCGTTCCTGCCGCCATCCTCTTTCCTTCCCACAATGCTCTCCCTCTCCCCATTTACTGTGGTTGATAGACCTGCCAGCTTTGTCTCTGCACCCACACCATCACAGCACTTTAAGGAAGAAGTCCCCATCATTACAGCAGTATCAAGCTATCCTGATCACATCAAAATATGATCGTCAATATCCATATACATCAGTATATGTATGTCTATGTGCTTGAAGTTCTCAATTGTCTGGTTTTGCCTAGTTTCAGTTCCAGTGATGCTGTTCAAATGTAATGCGATTCCAGTAAATTGTGTTACAGCTGATGTTCACAGCTGTATACGAAAGTGAGAACTTGAACATAATTTATTATGTTTTCCATACTCATTACTTTCTGTCTCTCTTGTAATCTGATGGTGGTGCTGCTTAGAAATAAATACAGATACAATATTATCAAATCTTTCTCTCATTCTGATGATCTATCAGAGGTAGCAGCCAGATGGTGGCAGCACTAGTCGTTTTACCCACAGTTTGCAGCATTTTTTCCAACCGGCAAAAATCTAAAAAAAATTCAGAGCAGATATGCATTCCTCAGTAGTATATCTATGCCAACGCTGATTGTGGGTTTGCTTTTCCTAGTTACCACTGCATTTTACAGGTCCCTCAGAAGGTGCCCACTGCAGGTCTCTAGGTCAAAGACTGGAAATGCCTATATTGTACCAAGCTTGAGCAAACCACCTCCTCAAAACAATGCCATTTCCCTTGAGAGGACATCCAAAAAGCCATAAGGGATACTCACGCCAAAATGCCCGAGATGTAAAGGGTTTCAGCGGACAAGTATGACAGGTAGCTGAACATGAAGACCAGCAGGGGTTCGATAGCTGAAACGTTGTGGGTGAATCGAGTCATGAACGCCGAAACAAATCCAAAGATGATGCCAAACAACATGCCGCCCAGCCCTACCACGAAGAAGCGAGCAAAGCCAGCAAAGATATCAACAGATTCGATCTCTTCGTACCTGTGCATCTGGGTGAAGGCGATGAAGATATTATATAAAACCTAGGTGTGAAAATAAGGAGACAGCAGTCAGGCATCTTTCTAAACCTGGCAGGCTTACTCATTTCATAGGGCCGGGTGTGTGTCTGCATGTGTGTGTGTATCTATATATGCCTAAAATTTCTTTGGACAGCTCAGCAAGTCCCAGAATTAAGGGTCTGTTAAGTGTCCTGAAAAACAGCAAAAAAAAAAGAAGGGTAGATGCTTATGTACTAAGAGTAGAACTCTGAGGGATCAAATGCAACTGAAGTAAGCGAAAAATACTCATGTTTTTTGTTTTCTGAAGGTAAACTTAATTATTGGCCTTTGTAGCAGATGTTGAAAGCCCAGCTGGGTACCCCGCCAACGATGGGCTCTCCCCTCCATGTTCTGTTTCTGACTCAGGATGGGGCAGGGCAGCGACGAAGAATCACACTTTTTAATTTAATCCCATTTAGGTTGTCTGTATGATCAGTAGACTGGGCACACTTCATTAGGTGGACTCTGGAATGTTAAATGTTTTTCAGTAGTACTTGACGCATAAACATCATTAAACATCACTGGGAATGGGAAAGGAAGAGGGGAAGGGAAGGGAAGGGAAGGGAAGGGAAGGGAAGGGAAAGGAAAATGGTAGCCTCCATTTCATATTGTCTCTAGCTAGAAAAATGCAGCCTCTCTGTCCTCACGTATTTTGTGTTTGATGTCATTTAACCTCCTTCCCAGGAGCTCTGCATCAATCTCAAAGTAGGAACCAAAAGCTGTGGCACTCTAAATGGCCTAAAGATCCTTCACACACATGTTTTGACTAGAAAGCTTGAAATGACAAAAATAAAAATAAACCAATGCCAGATTAGAAGAAAGGCTGAATTTGCTATATTATATAATTTGGTCTGTAAAGGTAATTTAATTTAGTTTAGAGCAGATAAGTTTACCATACTTATATTATCAATAATTTATTTTCTGCAGCAATTTGTGATGAAAAATCTTCAATATATTCTACTTCCATCCATGTTTTAGAAACTAATAGAAAGTTTCTGCAGTAATGAGTGGTGTAGTAATAAAGAGGTCTTAGAGACTGCTGACAATTGGTTAACATTAAGTCCTGTCAGATCTGTTTACAGGGAGTATGTAACACATGAAAGTCACCTTTCAATTTTCAAGAGAATTTGGGGACACTAGCTCTCCAAAGCTGTTGCACCAAATCATTAGTTCGAAAACACAAAACAGACCAAAATAATTTTCTTTATCTTTTTTTCTTTGGTCTTTCTTCTTCATATAGGTAATTTCAGAAGGCTATTAAGAAGATTAAAGCAGATATTTGCAGGTAGAAGAGTCAAGCTTATTAGGATAATAATTATTCCCCAGCTACTATCTAATCTTAAATTGCTGCTGGGAACATATGACCTTGAGCTGTCACAAAGGCTGTTCTCCAGGAGGCTCATTGCTAATATTTCTGGGGGACAGACAAAGCACAACAAAATGTTTCATGTGAGAAAATACCCTGAGCTGCTTTTTCCTGATGATTATGTATGAAATTAAGCTCTTCAGTGGCAGATAAGGAAAAGAGGGTTCATGCCTCCACTGTAAGTAAACCTTACTGTACTTACTATATAACTTTTAATTATAAAGTCTGTTTTCTCTCTGTTCCCCCTTTCTTGCAGACTTCAACCTCTTCCTAAGACTTGTGATTCTTTATGAATGATATCAAGGCATGAATCTATGCTGACTTATGAATAAAGCAAATTACTTAGTAAGTTTTTCTCTCTTTTCCTAGTTCCTGAAGTGTCTATATGATATAACTGAATTGGCATTAAAATTGAAATTATGCAAATACAACATAATTTCAATTTTTTTGTGACATGCTTTGTGGGAGTAAACTGTTCTGTACAACATCCTGCACAGCATCACACAAGTAAAGCTCCATGTGAATGCTGCTCGGCTAAGATACATTGCAGTGTTTATGCCTGTAAATGGAGTGCTATAATTCTTTCTATGGTAGGAAAGCCTGAATCAGCTTAGGATGCCTTTGTTCACTCAAAAAGAAGGGATGGACTGATAGTTGGCCTCATTTAACAACTCTGAGAATGTCATGCTTTGGGTTTTTTGGAGGGGACATTACCATGTAGCGGTGTACCACTGGGTGGCTGTTAGAGCTGGGGAAAGGAAGAGAAAGCCTGACACTGTTGCCCACAGGGGACCTCCCCGGGGACTGCTCGCTGCTCCAGATACAAATATTGTACATACCATCCACATCAGAAGCATTGGAAAAAAGATTTTCAAGTGACTGCTTTAGCCACCAACACAGGCAGCCTTGATAACTCTTTCTTTCTACCCTGATAACTCTTTCTGACCATACGCGTTTAATTTTACTCTAAACACAGTGGGTCAACTTCAAGAGCAGGAGCAAAGAATATCTCCATCCTCCTTCCTGGCACCCAAAAAGGTCAAGGTGCTGGCCAAAGCCTTGCTCAGCAACATCAGAGAGGTAAATTCAAACCCCCTTAAATAAATTAGTTTTACTTGGGTCTCCATCCTGTAGTAGATTTCTTCAACTGCTCTGCTACTGCATACAAAGAAGAGAGGGCACCATTAGAGAAAATAGTCACTGCCACTTCATTTTGAGCACAGCATGATGTGTAGGTGTTCTCAGTATTTCTAAGACCAAGCCTCAGAGATAAAGTAGCCAGGGGAAATATTCCGTTTCCTGATGCACGCAGGTGCTCAGCTCCTGTTGAGACAGAAATTGTCTGTGCATATGCAGGAGCAGAGCTTCAGATGCCTGAAACACTTTGCAGAGAAATCAGGGTCCGCCACCTGTGTTCAGGTTTGAATGAAATCTGCAGTGGATTTACCAACATCACTGTTTTGAACAGGGCTTTGAAACTCCCATAATGCATGATATGTGCTAGGACCAGTCCTGTTGCTGTCTGCACTATTCTGATCCTAACAGTCGGCTCAGAAACAACTGGGAAAAGAAGCAATTAACAGGACCTGAAACCTTCTCGTTCCATCCACAGACAGGGCCCTACTGAGGAGAATGGGGAAAGGTACAAATGGGTAAAAATGGTAAATACCCACTTTTGTCCCAGTCCTTTAAGTCAAAGTCATAACTCCCAAATCATCATTGTAATTCCACAGTCTGTTATTTCGTGAATTTTTAATACAAGGGCATTGAACTAAATATAGGAAAGGGAGCTATTGTTGCCTCAAATGTAATACACAAGTTCAGCAAAATTCATACCAGTTTTTCCTGCTGGGGAAAAAAATGTTCCAGCTGATAAGCAGACTGGAGAGAACCTGGGAATATTTGCATTTAAACAATAGGAAAATATGTATGCTTAATATATCTTGGTGATATTATCTTTTTAAACACATAGAGTTAACTCAAATGAAACTGTTAAGAGAGAAACAGGGAGGAAATGGTAAGATAAGACACCTGAGATAAACAGCTTTAAAGCCTTTAAAAAAACAAGTGGGGTATGAGAATGGAGAAAGCCACCTATTGGGTTCCATCCAGGTGACAAGTACTTCAATCTTCTCAAACATGAAGCCAGATAGAGATTTGGAAAACTTGAATGCCCAGAAAATGTATGCGAGGTGGGTGATGCAGAGATGCATCAGCAGGAACTGACAAACTGATTGCAGCAGAGCTGCTGTGAGAAGAGCCCCAAAGATGAGGGCACGTGGGGCAAAGGGAACTCAAAGTGGTGTAGTCAACACTCCCCATGTACAGCCCTTTCATCTCTTTTGCTAACACACCTAGTGCTGCTGAGGAATGCCTAAATACTTCTGGTTTTGAAGGCTTTCTGTCCCTACACATTTATGCTGCAACAGGATCCTGACCAAAAGCTCATGTAAGTACCATCATGAGTTGGACCCACATCACAAATAGCAGCTGGGAACAAAGGGAAGGCAAGGTAGAGAGCCAGTCAAAAAAAAGGACAAAACAAGCTCTTCCAGAATGAGGAAGAGGTATTACCTTTTGAGGTTTGCACTTGAAGGAACCAAAAAGGCCAGTGGAAGTGATAAATACATTGGGGATTTTTTTGTTACAACTATAACATATTAGCAGTTTGCACGTAAAGTGAAGCAACATTTGTCCCTTAGTTCTACATCAGTCCTACATCTCTGATTCACCAAGAGGAAGGATTTATGATCAATAGGCTGTGGCTGCAAGAAATTACTTCATTAATTTTCCTTTCCGCATTACTCATAAACTGCGCTTCTCCCATGAAGCCTTTCAGCAATGAACTCTGTACAGATTTTACAAGTCCAAGTTGTGCTGTACCTCATGTATAACAGTATCTGAATAGTTTTTATGTGGTTTAGATTCCTGTGATTTAAATTCTGTAAAGATCTTATCTAGTGAAACTCCTTAGCATGCAGTTAACCTGCAGCACATGAGCAGTCCTGTTGGTTTCTGAGCAATGAATTTCCTGCTTGAAATTTCTTCCTTGAAAAACGTGTGTTCTAAGTGGTTTTGTTAGTTGTGGTTTGCAGCTAGAATTTCAGGTTGCTCCAAGTTTTAGTAGAACTAATGAGAAAAGGCAAAAAGTATTAGCAAAAGAAGGTCTGTAAAAACACACTTTTCTTATTAAAAAAAAAAAAAAACCAAAACAACAAACCAAACCAAAATGAAAACCAACAACAACAAAACAACAAACAAACAGAAAAAAAAAGACAAACAAAATCTCTTATTCCAGAAGCATTGTTTCTGGACACTTGAGATAAGACAGCTAAGAAAGGTGAATATTTGTTGGATATCAGGTTTTTTACTCATAGAAACAGAGTTTTGAGAAGTTATTAGTGGCTTTTGGAATTCCTGTCTAAGGTCTCTGGTGAACTTCCTTGGAGGGGCTGGAGGAAGAAGTGCAGCCTCCAGAGGTTGTCCACATCTGGCCTTTTATTTTCTTTTTTTTTTTTGCAGAGGGTTCTCTAAGGCATATAGGGTCTCCTGTATTACTACTCCTGCTGACTCCAGTCTTTAAGCAGTACAATTTTCTATTTATTTGTTTGCACAATGTCAAGAATGTTCCCACAAGCAAAATCAAAATGCAGTTTATACATTCACTTCAGTGAATGCAAGAGCAAGGTGTGATGTCTAATGCGTGTACGTATGTTTCCCTCTTCCAGCAGCTATAAAACAATGTTTTTGAAAGAATTAATATAAGATGTAATCTTTCCATACATTAAAATTACTTGTGTGTAATGGAGTATCCACAAAATAAATAATGCATCTAGGATCTCCTTAGAGCTGCTCCTGTTCTGTGCCCGATAACCCTACAAGCTGCAAGAGCCCAAAGAGGAGAAGACAAGGAGTGGAAAGAAACTCACCACAGTTATGCCATCGTTTAGTAATGACTCTCCAAAGATCATCATGTAAAGCTGCTCATTAACGGAGGCTTCTTCAAAAACTGCCAGAGCTGCCACAGGATCCACAGCTGAAATCATGCTGCCAAAGAGCAGGTTCTGCAGCAGGTTCAGGTCGGTCAGGCCGAAGGCTTCGATCTGGCAGATTCCATAGAGGGAGAGGCCAATCCCAAACGAGTTTAGCAAAGATCCCAGCACAGACCACCACAGGATGGACCCAAAGTTTTCAAAAAATGGGCGAGTTGGCATGAAATAACCCTCCTCCAGGATAATGGGTGGAAGGAGATACAAGAAGTAAATACTTGTGTTCATAACTGGGGGAGATTTGTGATCAGAAGCAAAGATGATCGCTCCTACTAGTGCTCCAATGGCAATCAGGATGCAGCTTTCGGGCATGAGTCTTGGTAATCGGTGATAGAGATGGAAACCTTGAATAAAACGTTAGGGTGTTTTTCAAGTTTAAATTAACCTGGTGTCAGACAGAAGTTTTGCCTGCCTTTGAACGCTCTGACTTCACACAGACAGGTTTTGCTCTTAGGATTATGAACGTAAAAACAGGCAGTACTGTTCCTTTCAAAATTAAACATTCCCAGACTTGTATCACTAAAGCAGGGGAAGAGTTTGGCCATGAACCTCTTCTTTTTCCACTCCCCAGCTCTCTATTTCTGAGCAAGTGTGCCTGAGTCTAAGCTCCACTTCTAGGAATACAGAAACCTATTTGAAAAGGTACCCCACAATTTGGAAAGAAAATACTCTTCAAGAATCCTTACTGCCCAACCGCTACTGCCAAACCTCTGAGGCACAGTATTGTCCCTCGGTCCCAAAGACCCCGCTATCCCTGGCTGCAGGTTCAAAGGCAGCTTCCCACCAAGTGCTGAGGGGGGTCCCTGTCTGCAGAGCTCCCGCTGGATTTGGGCCAACCAGGAACTTGGAGAAGCCCAAGGGAGCAGGGAGAAGCTCAGATACCACAATCTTCTCAGCTCCTTCCACTTCCAGCACTCCCCTGAAGCATTGCATGGACCCCAGGTAATCCACAGGCAGAGGGAAGGAGTACTCATGAACAACAAAATATCAAAAGCAGCAGTAATCAAGCCACAGTAACATGAGGCTTTGTACAAGCTGATCAACCTTGCTTTTTCTGGGAAAACTGCTGTTCCTACATAAGGTAAACAACATTTTGTAAAGAACCTTATGAGTTAGTTTACTGAAACAAAACCAGTGATTTCAGCAGAGCTGAAAGAACTACCAGCAGCCATCAAATATCTGAGAAAATAATGAATCCTAAGGGATTTTTTTTTCCTCAGTAGAATAAAAGCTGAGTCTACACTAGCAAATTAGGCAGGCCAAAGACTTTTCCAAGCAGAAAGGTTCAGCTTGCATCCATGCAGCCAAATTCTCTTCCCTACCCCAGGAAGAAGTGGGCACATCCAAACGGCCTGTGGGAACAGATCCTGGCCCACAGTCTGTCCAGGCACTGCCTGGGAGGAGGCTTGTCGACATGGGCTAGAGCTGAGAAGGAGCACACCAACACTCATGGGGTATGGACAGTGACAGACAGCTTTCTGACAGGGTGCTTGTTAGTTTACAAGCATAGATGTAGCCAAGCTGTTTTACAGAGAAAGGGCTACACTTACCATAGAAATGTTGTGGGTGTGAATCTCCTCCTGCCCGCGCTGATGTACCACTACTGCAACTGTGTTTGTATAATTCTTCCCATTTGACACTACTACTGATACCATCACTAAGATAATGTCTAGCAATGGCTCATCTAGTCACTATACCAGGAACTGTGTAATCATATTGCGAATGAGAGGTGCATCTACTAAAAATGTAGGGAATTTCTCAGAATTTACAAGAATGAGAATGAGACAAACTAAGAAACCTATAAACCCAGGGGCTGCATCTCAATGCCTGAAGTTAGGTCAGCCTTCATCCCGTAACTCTAGAAGCTAATGCCATGACTGCATTTCTGTGACCCTCAAATTATCAATGGTCAAAAGAAAAATATTTTTAGAATCACAGATTCATAGAATAGTTTGGGTTGGAAGGGACCTTAAAGATCATCTAGTTCCAACCCCCCTGCCATGGGCAGGGACACCTCCCACTAGACCAGGTTGCTCAAAGCCCATCCAAACCTGTCCTTGAACACCTCCAGGGATGGGGCATCCAAAACTTCCCTGGGTAACCTGTTCCAGTGTCTTACCACCCTCACAGTAAAGAATTTCTTCCTAATATCTAATCTAAATCTACCCCTTTTTAGTTTAAAACTGTTACCCCTCATCCTATCACTACACTCCCTGATAAAGAGACCCTCCCCTGCTCTCCTGTAGGCCCTCTTTAGGTACTGGAAGGCTGCTATAAAGTATCCCCGGAGCCTTCTCTTCTCCAGGCTGAACAACGAACAACCCCAGCTCTCTCAGCTTGTCTTCATAGGAGAAACTTCACAAAATCTTTATGAAATTTTACATAATTTGTTTAGGAGACTATTTGTTCTTACCAAAAAGTACGTTAAGTTCATTACTCTATTCATCTCATTTTTTTAATTACAAAAATCATTTAAAAAATCAATCTGTCGGGTTTATAGAAAAAGAGGATTGTTTTGCCTTTTGAGATCTCAGAAATGTTTCCCACCGTGAAACCTTAAAAAAAAAAAACAAGATAATACCTGAATTACCTGAATTACCTGAATAATACCTGAGAAATTGTAACAGTTTGGAAATCTTCCCTGGGTAGCTAGATTATTCAGACTCTCTCTTCCAAGTAGATTTAAAGTCAGCAGCTCAATACTTTTCATCAAAAATAATATTATGTGAAAACTCCCAGCTCAGGAAGAGGTCTGCTTGGGAGGCATCACACAGTTCTTCTGAAGTATCTGTTTCTTGATCAAAACATGAATATTGAGTAGATGGGCCATATGGCAAGTCCTGTGCTTTTATGGATGATGAATAAAGAAATTTATCAATATGCTCACTGCTAATACACTCTGCTAATGCCATAACAACAAATGTGATATGCGACATTTTTTGTTATTATTTTAGCAGTGAAGACATTTGTTTATAGAGGTTGGGTTGAGATCATAAGCTATTATGAAACTGGCAAATCATGGTCAGTGGTAATGATTTTTGCCAATTGTGTGACTATGACATGAAAAATGTTTATCTTCAGGCCACCTCCAGAAAATCATCACTCCTACCTACCAATCTGTCCTATAGTAATGTTTGAAAATCCCATGGAAAGATCAAAAGGACAGGGAGATCACATAAGTGCAGCTCTTCACATTGTTACCATCTTCTTCATTTATTTGATATTGCTGCATTAATTCTGAATGGTCAAAATAATTTGAGCCCAGCAACGCAAACGTGTGAGACACACGGTGAGCCATTTTTGCTATGTTAGTTGCAGTCCCTACTTCTCCATGAGTCGTCTTTCTTCATTCAAATACCTACATGGAGCTCTAATAGACGCTAGATGTATTGGTATGTATTCAAAAGGCACTTACGCTGCATCTCTTATGACCTACACCCTCTCAGACTCTCAGTCCCTCTCCTCTGGTATTACTTTCTGATCAACTTTAAACAGCAACCACGGAAAACAAAGACTTAGAGGGAAATGTTTCCTATTATTCGCACATGGAAGAATTCTTCCTACTTTTCTCCCCCAAATTCAATATGCTTGAAGCCTCAGTCTGGTGTTACTGATTTCTACAGCTGTGGCAGGTTGTAAATTCTGATATCTTGTGATGTTTAGAGACTAGAAAAAGGGATGGACAGCACTGTGTTGGGGAGTTCCGTTGCTACTCACTAGCATAGACAGCCAAAGAGACATAAGGGTTAAAGGTCATACATTCACTTAAGTAAGCTGGAAGCATTCAGAGGTGGAATTTTGTCATTGTCACGTTAATGAACACACCTGTTCTTTTGAGGACAGAAGCTGTAAAAAAAATCTCAGCTACAAAAATGCATGGAAGATACTTGGTTACATGGTACATTTTTAACTTCTTACAGAGGTAGGAGGACCCAAGATCCCATTTTTTACTTACCTATTTTTGCAAGAGAGGCAAGGAGGATCCAAAGAGTAACTTCATAGGGAATTTGCACATAGTCATAGTCCACTGTGAAAACCTGTAGCCTCGTATCTTGTGAAGAGCCAACAGCACCCCATTGATCAGGTTCATAGTGAGGCAAGAAACTCTTGCTCAGGTGGGGCTCATCCACGTAAGCAGCAGCAGAACAGCATACCAGACACGACGGCAACAGCAACCAGTTCAAAAGCTTTGCATGTGCAAGCGCGGCAGAGCCCATGTCTGGGGCTCTGACTATTTTATTACAGATATAGCATATAGTGGGTGCATGAAGGTATGCAACACTCACTCCCGTTAATTTGCGCTGCTTATAGCCACGGCCGCTTCTTCCTCAGGGCTGCTTCATTTGCCTATTAGAGGTCATTTAAAAGGCCCTAATGTGCCTGTCCTATTCCTCGTGTTACAGACGGACCTGGAGTTTGTATGAAGATACCGGTTCTGCAGGTTCCTCCGACCCAGATAAACCTTGGCCACAGCATCACCCTGTTGAAGAATAAAAAGCCCTTTCCACCTACATCATTTCTGTCGCCACTCTGATTTTTTTCCCACTGTCAAAAAAAAAAAAAAAAGAAAAAAAGACAAAAAGCTGCACTGCACAGAATTCAGGCAGCAAGTGCAGCACAAGGAAATAGCATCAGGTGGGAGAGATGGCAGCGCCTTGGGCAGGCAGGAGAGCCTGCTCCATACCTTCCTCTCCTGCTCTCACTCCCCGTCTGCCTCCCCAGCGCAGCTGGCACCTCAGGTACCACACTTGGTACTGCTCACTGGTCCTGTCTCGCCTGGTAACAAAACTTCTCGGTGTGTAAATAAACGGACTCTGCAGGGCTTGCAGTAGGGACATCTGGTGGAGGACCACGCAAATTACGTTCTCGTTTAGAAATGTACGTATGTAACTTAGCACATTATAACAATAGGAGGAGGAAGGTCGGAGTCACATCACGTGCCTAAAACTGGATCTTGACTTGCCTTGTATTTGTTATTTGTTTTACTCATGCCGGCAAGGCATTTATTGGACAACCACATTATCCTCCTCCAACACGACATTCACCCTTATGGAATATTTTTTAAAAAGGTTAGCCTTTTCTCTCCTCCACAAAAACTACCATGCTTAGTGTTAGGATAACAAAGTGTGCAAACACAGTAGTGTTGATTAGAAGCTGCTAAAGCCTGTATTACATATATTGGAAGTGAGTAAATTTAATTTACTGACAAATTATTCAAATTGCCCACTGATTTGGTTGTGTTGGAAAACAGTAGAGACTAGTGGAAACAGAGGTACCCCCAAAATAACTAGTGCTGAGGACCCCACATCCACACTGGATCTGTTTGGGAGGGGCTTCCTTCAGGCCAACTGGTCCCAGAATGTCCCTTCATGGGTGGAGAATATCTTCCACTTGACTTTCTGTGGAAAGGGATCCAGTGTGTGCACCTATGCTGTTCTGTAGTGCAAAGCAAAAGGCAACAAATGGTGACAACTGGGAAAATTTCTTCAAAAGCTTATCATGATCTGAGCTAAATCCCCAATGCAGGTGCAACTGCAGTGTCAAAATTTTCTGTGGTACAGCCAGCGATGCCGTTTGCTGTTCTGTTTCTACATATGGCACTATCTTCTGCTTCTGTCCCACAGTACCACCGCCAGTCCTCCCACTGAAGGCTTTGAACCCAATACAAAATTAGGTAGGTAATGCTCAGCTTGCTTGCAAAAGAGTTGTTCTTTTTTCAGTATACCGGTCCCGTTAACAGTAGTATTTCTTGAAGTCCCTTTCCAACAAGGAATCTGGAAGATAAGCTATTTAATTAGCATTATAAAAAAGGATTTGTTAACTTGAAGGCCAAATGAAGTCAGCAGAACACCACATCAGTAGCTCTCCTACTCAGATTTTCCTAACACTAACCATTGCATTTCACTTAGCTACAGCCACACACACACAGAATGCAATGCCTTGAGAGTAGGTGATACGAACCCTGGAGAGTTAGCAGCCAAAGGACTTCATGCAAAAGACTTCAGAGTCCCTGGAAGTCTACTAGCTGTGACAGCCAGGACTTTGATTTACGACTGCAACACACCCATAATACCAACAGGTTCAGTGGGACCCGTGAGTGACCAGCACCGGACAGGATCAGCAAGGTGCAGATGTGTCTGAGTGCGAAATGTTTCACAACTGGTAGGAATGCTATCTCCCATGGCAGGAAGGATGGAGACGCCTGGGATCAGCCCTGACACAGTGCTCCTTCAGCTCAACCCCTTCGGCACACCCAGTTGTAGCAGTCTCCCATGGGACTTCCTTGATGCTCCCACAGGAGGAGGTAACTAGTTTGAAGAGTCTGGATATGTCCCACTAGGCTGCATGGGAAAATTAAACTGCAAGCTTCCTCTGGAGTTCCCTTTTTTAATCTTTTTCTAGAAAACAAGTACAAAAATATTCCAGAAGAAATACAGTGCAAAGAACAAAACATTCACATGTATGTCTCAACATCAGAGCAAAATAATATAATAAATATAATAAAATTAATAATAAAATAATAATTTATGAAAGATAGCTCACATTTACAGTTGTGAGCAGTGCCACTTAGTTTCACTGTGGGGCTGCAGCACTGTCACACTGCAGTCCTTCTCACTGTTTTGGAGTGACCTATTGCTCACTGCAATGACAACCCACAGTGGTCAGCGGATGTAGAAAAGGTCTTTTACAATCATGCCACCAGTCCTGAGCCTGCTGTCACCCCTCTGTGAAATTTCTGCTGTCGATATACCAGGCTGAATAACCTTTGGAAAAAGCCCTTTAGGCTACAATTTCCCAACATCTTAGTAGTTTTCACTGGCATGTAGTAATGCATATATTTCCAGAACTTCTTGTTTGGAGCAGCTGAAGTAGAAGACTTCCAGGTAATGACTGGTAAAATCCGAAGAGCTTTCTTCACTACTGCAGGCAAAGTCTCTGGCTCTTGGAAAGCCCGGAACTTTATTAATACCACTTTGATCTTTTTGTCTTCCAACGCACAGTTCACCGCTGCCTGCAGTTCAAAGATGCTTGGTCCGCTGACGTAGGCTGGGCTCAAAATAATTATTGCTCGTCTGCTTTGTTTAATAGCTGTAACAACTTCATCTGTGTATGCTGGAGGAAAAATGATGATCGTTACTGCAGTCTACAATGGACTTTTTTAACTTATGGGTTCCTTTATCAACAGCTAAAATGCAGGAAGAGGGAAAACCAAAAATAGGGATGCTAAGCAATCATATAACCCCTCACAATATCTTTGCTATCAGAGATACTGTGGCCATTTTTACACAGCCCGGAGAACACCACTTGCTGCTCAGGAGGTGGAGGACACAGCTGAGACCTCAACACACTTTGTTGCCACTCAAACAGGGTCTCAAGGGACACTTGTCTTTGTCTCTCCCTGGGACAGGTACTGAGGGTTTTCCACCTACTGCAGGTAGCACTGACTGAAATTGCTCAGAAAGTAACTACTGAAATATTTGGGGTCTTCTGTTCAGGGAATGGAGTCTGCTTGCAAAGAAATTCTTGGGCAAGAAGCTTTTTCTCAGCGTAGTAGCTCCCAGCAACCCCACTCAAACATACATACACCTCAGGTACGGAGGTCAGATATAAAGATCAAAACACAAAATTTCGGCAGAGACTCCAGTACCAAAATATACCATTTGCTGATATGGTGCATAAGGGTTTTTCTGAAAGTGAAAACTGATTTTATAAAGAACTGAATCTTCAGTTCTTCTACCATCCACAGGGGCCTTACCTCCTCCTGGAAGAATATCTCGTTCAAGAATGCATAACTTGTATCCATATTTATTTTCCAGCATATCTGGAAGAAGTTCCAGGGCAAAGTTTTCTTCACTAATTAAAGTAGAGTCACTTTCAGAAGAGTCTAGTTTTGCATAGGACACAAATGCATCAAATTCTTTGCCATCTAAAATAAATAAATAAATAACACTGTATACATTGACAAGTCTGTCTGAAGTACTCAGCTTATTTCGTAATGCTCAGTTTCCATTTATATCTATTTCAGTAGGCACAACACAAACCTAAAATTATCACCTGTTCATGAAGTACAGCCATCTAGTTACCCGAAGCCAACCCCTACTCCTCATTGTCTTATAAATTTTGTAGACATACATTACCAAAGCAAATGAGGAAGCTACAGATGACTCGTGCAAAGAAGTTTAAATCAGGCATTTTTCTGCATTTTCACAAACATAGTCCAGTTTTCACCAGTGGAAGATCTTGCCCCTTCCAGGCAAAATACATGTTGTAGGGAATGATTCCTAATCTTTTCTCTTATTTGCCCAAACACTGATTCCAAAAATACTCATCAACGCACAGCCTACTTTGAAACTATAGTGAATTTTAAAGGAAAAATGTTCTTAAATATTAGCTGTTTGCAAGAGATGTCCTGTTTTTATGCACTGTTATGTTTCTAATCAGAGAGACTGGTGGAAGTAGCAAAGCCTAAGTCTGATCCAAGTATCAGCTCAGGCATTGAGTACTGACCAGTTCCTGAACATTTTTTCAGCCTCATTAAAAGAACATGTTTGTGTGGTGCAGATGAAAAATATATAAAGAACTTTTCTCAGCTTTGAAACAACCTGGTACCTATGAGCTGAGTTAGGCCCGTTCTTAACTACAAGGCAAAAGCCAATCTTATCTATTTGCTAAATAAAATTTGAACTACACTTGAGGAAGGAGGAAGTAAAACAAAAAGAATTGCTGGTGAAAGCAAAAGGCACAGTGGAGTCAGTCCAATTCCCCATACGTTGATGCTTGATGCCATTTAAGGTGTCCTAAAGTTGATGGGATTGCCAAATTTGACGTGGGAACTATTGGAGACTGAAATGTTTTGGAATGGCAGGACACCCTCAGGCAACCCAAATGACATCAGCCAAAATTCCTCAGGGGTCAGTACTGGGACCTGTACTGTTCAACATCTTTGTCAGTGACATGGACAGTGGGGTCGAGTGCACCCTCAGCAAGTTTGCCGACGATACCAAGCTGTTTGGTGAGGTAGACATGCTGGAGAGGAGGGATGCCATCCAGAGGGACCTGCACAGGCTGGAGACGTGGGCCCAAGCCAACCTCATGCAGTTCACCAAGGCCAAGTGCAAGGTCTTACATCTGGGTCGGGGCAATCCCAAGCACAAATACAGGCTGGGCGGGGAATGGCTGGAGAGCAGCCCTGAGGAGAAGGACCTGGGGCTGCTGATTGACGAGAAGCTCAACATGAGCCAGCAATGTGTGATCACAGCCCAGAAGGCCAACCACATCCTGGGCTGCATCAAAAGAAGTGTGGCCAGCAGGTCAAAGGAGGTGATTCTGCCCCTCTACTCCACTCTCGTGAGACCCCACCTGGAGTACTGCGTCCAGCTTTGGAGTCCCCAACATAAGAAGGACATGGACCTGCTGGAGCATGTCCAGAGGAGAGCCACGAGGATGATCTGAGGGCTGGAGCACCTCTCCTATGAGAAGAGGCTGAGAGAGTTGGGGCTCTTCAGCCTGGAGAAGAGAAGGCTCTGGGGAGATCTTANCCAGAGAGGTTGTTGAGGCCCCATCCCTGGAGGTGTTCAAGGCCAGGCTGGACATGGCCTTGGGCAACCTGGTCTAGTGGGAGGTGTCCCTGCCTATGGCAGGGGGGTTGGAACTCGATGATCTTCAAGGTCCCTTCCAACCTAAACCATTCTATGAGTCTATGAAATGGTCAATCAGCTGAGTTGTATCATATGTCAATATTGTTAACAGAAACCAGAAAGAAATTCAGCTGTGTAATGCAGGGTCCTACTGCAGGGTGCTGCAGCAGGGTGAGCTGAGAAGCTCTCTAGATTTCACCACGTTGACTACATCTTCACTGCATGGGAACTGAGGCACTTACCTCTAGCACAGACACCTAAGTAATGGTGTTGAGTATCACCCCGTGCCTCAGTGTTAACCTCTCGATTTCTATCCATAGCTGTAAGATTAGGATCACAAACCTGAGCTAGAGCCATCGGATTCCCACAGGACCTAGAAGAGCCCATGTGGATTCCAGGGAGCAAAGGTAATACACACAGAAAACTAATTACATGCATGAGCTGGGGTTGAACCCCTACATTCAGAACCAGCACGTAGCAGAAAGTGTCATCAAAACAAAACAGGTGTGCAGATCAGGTTTGGAGGCCAAGGATGTGATTAGACACCACACGTTATGTCTCCACTCGTCCCCTCTTTTCTCTTGGCCACACGCTTCCACCACTTCCTTCTACTGGTGCTGAAGCTCTTGTGGTAACAGAGGACCTGATTCACTTTGCTAGCTGCCCACTGTCTTTTACTGAGTTATTTTCTGCCAAGTTGAGCCAATTTAGGCCCACAAGAGTGAATCACCAACAGCAGGCACACAGGACTAGTGTGGGCATTGAAGGTGGGGCAGAGGGTCCCTAGATTGGTTTAGCTGAACTTCAATTCAGCTATACCCTGAATTGAAGCTCCTTTGAAAATAGTTTTTAAGTGACAGTAAGTTGCACGACAAGCCAGTTATTCCTCATTTCACCCACAGAGGTCACTGCAATCTTATTAGACACAACCATTAATTAATACATCACTGTTTTCCTTTATAATATTACTATTACAATAGCAAGTTAAAAACAAATACACAGTAAACACCACTAGGATATTTTTTTTTCCAGATTTGTACAGAAGGACAATGACAATCTGAGGAACTTTTGGCACAAACATTTAAGACGCCCAAAGGGTAGGAAATGAAGAATACCAGAGTTATGCAAAGCGACTGCATACATGGTCTATAAATGTTAGTATCACAGGTTCTTCACTGTTTCTTTCTCCTTGTGGAAGAAAGCAAGATTTTTAAGAGATATATCTGAATTGGCTAAGGAGGAAGACCAAGGTTTAGAGAGGCACTAGAAACAAGATGACCTTACTGCTGCCTTCAACTAGCAAATAAGAGGGTACAGAGATGATGGAGACAGACTCTTCTTTGAAGTGCACAGTAGCAGAAAAGGAGGCAACAGACACAAGTTGCAACAAGGGAAATTCTCATGAGATATTAGTGAAAAAGTCTGCACTGTGAGAGTGGTCAAACACTGGAGCACATTGTCCAGAGAGGCCGTGGATTCTCTTTCCACAGGGTCCTGAGCAACCTGGCCTAGGTTGGCTCTGTTTTGGGCAGGGTATGGGATTAGACAACTCCCAGGGGCCCCTTCCAACCTTGTGGGATTCTGCAATTCTCTGGTTCTGTGCTAAGAGGGGTGGGAGAGAAGAAATGATGGAAAGGAAGAAACAGCAAAATTAAGTCATAACTGCTGCTTTGCTGCTCTATGACCAACCCCTTTCAGACCTCAGATGGCTTGATACTCATCCACATGAAGTGAGAAGGACATAATCCTGCAGGTGAGAACACATTTTATGGCAAATCACCTTAGGCAGAAAACTATCTGGGTAGGCACAGCTGGTCTGCACACTCCATCCCCCCACGCTGCAAACGGTGCTGTGTGCGGGCAATACATGAGAGTCAGGGAGCGGGACAGAGGCTGCCACGGTGGAACCCAGCAGTGTCTTCAACTTCAGTGCACAAATCTTGGTAGGTCTGTCTCTGTACTACTCACATATAGGGTGAGCTCTAAGGGGACTTCCAGAGGTTCTTAAATCAATTTGCTAGCAAATAGAGGGGAAATTTTGAGTGATTTCCCGAATCACTTTTGCCAGCTGCCTTAGGACTCACAAAAATACTTTTCAAAAGGGCAGTTAATTATCTCATTGCATATATACTTATATATATCTAGACACAGTTATTTCACACTCACGTATTATCTGCATATACACATGCAGACATAAAAGCAGACTCAGATGCCTGTGTCTCAAGCTGCACCAAGATTCAAGAATTTTTAGAAAAATTTCTTTGCGCACATACTATCAGATTTCTTTCAATCCATGTAAGAAAATTGTATCTTAAGTTCTTTGAAGTAGGCACTGTCATTTCTGATACATTTTTACACTGCCTACTATGTTGGAGGCCCATTTTAACTGAGATGATGGGGCAATGCTACTACAGAGATTTGAAATATTGGAAGCTGATCTCTCTGGTGTAAATGTCAGGTTGGTAGATATAATTTTTAGAAAGGAAATATGAATATTTCCCAAATGTACACTTCTCAGTTGGTGCCCTGTATCATCTTATTTCTCTCCTTTGTTTGTTCTTCTGCAAACTTATTTGGCTTCAAGTGAAAAATACAATAGACTCTGGAATCCTTCACTTAGCTCTGAAGGACATTTGATTCTTGTCCACAGGTTCTGTTGAACACTTTGGTAGAATGAGGTTAAATGTTGGAGATGTTCTATTACTCCCTGCTAAGGGACTGCCTAAATCCAAGTTCCTACTCTAATCTTCCATGGGTAAATTAGGGATCTTGTAAAAGGCTAACTGTGACATTTCGGTTGGTATTAGATATTTCATCCACACTGCCTGGCTTTTTTTCCACCTGAATCCACTGAACATCTTGCTAGCTTTAACAACCTTTGTATAGGCTCAAAGGGACAGGGTCATTTAGAGAATTTAATTAAATGTTTATTTCACACTAGATTAATCCACGTGGCAAAAGGCAGTAGAAAAAATGGAGAAAATTAACATTATACAATGTTTCTTACCTCCTGTAGTTTCGTTGTGGACCAAATAACTTCGGTACATCAGCACTATTTCAATCCAGTACTGGTAAATAAAGGCAGTGCACAAAAGCAACGCAAATAGCGTAGAAATGGCACTGCATAGTATATATAAGAGATACACTGTAGAAAGAAAAGGGTCTATCGTAACTCAGACTTTCCAAAACAATGTTGACACTTAGATGAAAAACTCAGTCCAGAAACGGGGGCAAACTATCTCACAATCTTCATTCTTGCCCCACTGGCAAACTTTAGGGAAGTCAGGAATTCGTTTAGCTGCAAACCTTAACATAGAGTTCCAGTCTACCATTAGGGACCTTTTTTGAATGGTATCTCCTTGATGGTATGAAAAGCCAATCTGCGATGGAAGGCACAGAGAAAACGGTCCACCACTTGAGATGGAAAAGTCACGTCAGAACACACATAGCTGCACACAGTGCCCCACTGGAGACTTCCTGTGCCACTCCAATGATGAATCTCCACTGTGAACTACGGTTCAACAGTTTAATTTTTAATTTCCACACTGATTCTGGTTTTGGCCTTTGCTTGAAAGGCTGCCACATTCATATCAGTTATGGTAACTTCTTAGAAACATGCATGCTAAGGACTGGGGAAACAAGCAGAAAAATCAAGTAATACTATTATTTTCAGCAGCTGCTCTGCTTCACTTTAGTAAGTTGCCTATTAATGCTCAGAGATGCTACTCTCCTTTTCTTCCTCCCAGTTGCCCCACCTGCCTGCAGTAAGTCCCCATATACCCCCGTCCTTCTGAGTACTCCTCAGAATAATGTGCCTTTCCAGACATCTGACAAATCAAACTTTTCTCATCCAGCTTCAAGGAACTTCTGCAGCTGGCTAAAAAGCCAGTGTCAATGGGGAATGAATTTGTAGCAGTGAGTAAATCAAAATGTGTCTTCAAGAGCAAATGGTTTTACCTCTCTGCTTTCTTTTCAGCTGGATCACAGCGGTGGCATTCCCCACCGAATTCTCAGCAAAGCACGTGAAGTTGCTTCTGAGGTCCCTTTCGGTAACTTCTTCCAGTTTCGCAACATGAAGAAGTATGTGCCCCTTTAAACCTTTTGGATAAACACTAAAGAGAAAAAAAGACATGTATTTGCATGTTAACTTTGCTGTTCATTCACACAATGACTAAAATACAAAGAAAGAGGAGCTTGCAACTTCTTAACATTCAGCTTGAACTTTTAAAAGCAATGCAATATTCTGGCTTGGAACTTCCACTTGGTTTTTACATTGTAAGAAAATACTAACGTCAAAGGACTGCAGACTGACAGGTTTATTCTTAATTCATCAACTCAGCTAAATACTTAAGCACTTGCCCAGTTTTAAATATATAGCCCCCTTTGGCCTGTATAAGATTATTTGTGGTTTTGTAAGATGTAAAAAATTCCCCCCAGCAGAAATGCAGGGAAATGAATCTTGAAAAAGGAGCCCAAAATGAGAACTAGCTGGGCAAAAAGACTGAGCAGCACAGCCTTTTGCACAGGGAAGCCGAAGGACCAAACAAGCAAAGAGAATAAGGCAGATATAAGGGATGGAAGTCTAGGAAATGAAGAGGTAACAGAGGAATCCCTTTGGGGCTGAGTGAGGGTTGAGGGGAATGGATCTATGTCTGCAAGCACTCGAGAATACCCAGGGGTTCTGAGTCTCAGCGTTTCTCTTTGAATGCCATAAGTGCAGGCGTCTCTGGGTACTCCCGAAGGCGCCTCACATCATGCCACTGCAAAATGACAGCCTGCCGTGGCCCTGCCTCTGCTAACTCAAGATACACAGGCATGAGCATGGGCAAGGATTCAACCTGTACTGAAAGTCTGTTGGGAATGTTTTATTCATTTGGGTTTTTTTTAAAAAAAAACCAAACAGTATTTGTATGCACACAAAAAGCTAAAAATTTGGTAAGAGAAAATTACAAAGCTAAATATTCGAAAGTTAGGAAAATCCGATTTCCAACCTACCTCATGAGTGAGTGTGTGTGTGTGTGTACATGTGCGTGTGTGTGTGTGATATCACCATTTGTTATTTTTTTTCCCACATGACTCGTACTAAGAACTTGTTTTTAGCAGTGACAGCAGGGCTTTTGCTTCCCCCAGCATACAGAAATTTTTGCCATAAAGATGACTCAGGGCTGTGTAGTGAAAGACACATTTGCCTGCGTTGCCTGCCCAAGTTGGAACTGCGTAAGCAAATGTTGTAGGGAAGTACAGGAAGGGAAGGGAAGGGTGGCAACTATTTGGGTTGTCCCCAAGTCACAGGAAACCTTTCCCCCACACGTTGCTTCTCTGCAAGGTCTGGTTAATTCTTGTCAAGGAAGACTCCTGAAATTCAGTGCTGTAAGTCCTCAGACCAACACAATAAACATGCTCCAACGTCTGAGGCACCCAAACTCCTTTCAATGTCCACAGCACTGTTTTACTGATCTGGTTTATTCCCCACTTGGAGACAGCTTCCAAAGACAGATTGTGGGAGTTGCTAGCAAGGCAAAATAGAGGGAACACTCAAAAACAGCTGCTGCAGGCACAGGCAACCGAGCACCACTCATGTTGAAGGTGTCCATGAGCGAAAGCTTTAGGAGGAAGAGTTAAAATTGTGCAGAAAGTTCTTTTTGACTCTATGGCCATAAATATGGGTTCTGTATGTGAAGTTTATGTGCCTGTCATGTGCTCATGGATATACACATTAATATCTTGAAGAACAGAGCCTTACGAGTTTCTGTCAGTAAATTGTATTCAGTAAGGCTGTTGTAGAAGGATTTTTACAGTTGCTGACTGCAGTAGTAATCAGACTACTGGATTTTTTCTTACCTTGTTTCCTGATTCAAATTCTCATTTATATTTTCTTTGTTGTTTCTTTTCCATGTCACCCTCATCGGAGAAACTCTTTCAAACCCAAACTGTACACGGCATTCCAATTCAAGTGGCTTTCCTGGAACAAATTAGCACAGCAAAATGATGCATGGAGGTCACCATGTTCTCTTAAATAGCCTGGGATCTGTATAATACATGATGCTTCCTTTAATATCCACAAAGATATATATCAAGAAAAAACCTACATTTAATATAAAATTCTCATACTCCTAGAGAGCAAAGCTGGTTTGCTTTGCCAAGATATATCATTATCTATCAATATTTCATTTAAACATTTTCTTTCTCTTTCAGATGAGAAATCAAAACTTACCAAGCTCTGCTTCGAGGGTCACCACACCATTGGGATACAAGAAGTTTGGTGGATGGATGGTGTTTTTTGCTGCAATTAACAGGAGTGCTGTTAATATCTATAATGCCATCATCGGTGCAGAAGACCAGAAAAAAATAGCTTACAGAATATTCTTTTTCAAATTTTAGGTGAAATTTAGACACCTAAGTCCAAGAGGATGATTTACAATTGTTGACAGGTCTGACAGTGCACAGATAAGGGAGCTTTGACCACAAAACTTACGTAGCTACTTAAAGAGCTGCTATCTCACTCTGAGGCATTGTCGTCTTACATGAGCTGAGGAACTCAGTGTCTGTCCTGCGCTTAAGGTTATTCAGGATGCAGAAATCAGGGACCCTCCTTGCAAAACTCTCCAAAGGATGCAATCCTCATACCAGTTCCCTGCCAAGCCCCATTCCCTGCCCAGTAAGCATACATACAGCACACACACCTAATTCACTTTAAATACACAGCACAAGAACTTTCATTAAAATCACCATGGTTTGTTTTTTTTTAAAAAAACAAGGGCTGCCAAAGGGCACAGATAATGACACCCAAAGTTCGTACATTCTACTAAGCAATTACCCAGACTCCGGAAAAACAGCCTGAAGGGGCTAAAACCCACAGCTCTGATATTCTAGGAAAGTCCCATACTGCAGGAAATGGTGCCACACGACACTGTTGGTTTTTTGGGTTTTTTTAAATGAAGCCACAGCAGAGAAATGTATGCAAGAGTCAGGGGGAGTGCATATGTACGTGCCACCTTTAAAGTGTTTTTCTGCCTGTGCTGTGCAGTGAGGCAAAAGAACTGAGAAGCACAGTGCATTAGCTAAGGTTCAGCCAGATCAGAACAAAAGCAGAGCCAGTCCATGTCTGCTTGGAAAATACTGTGGGAATAAAGCCAGAGAGAAGAGTGAAAGAGCACCAGGCGTTGTAACCCAGCAGATAGATAGAGGTCTCAAAAGTCGGTGAGACATGGGCTTCAAGCCCTGTCCTGATGGCGTGTGTATATTTTTCCCATGATTTCTTAGTACTAAATTTCAAACTTGCAAAAAAAGGACCAGCTATTTCAGAGGAGTGCTGTCCTCACTAGACCATAGAACCAGGTTGCCTCACCTGACACCTTTCTTTTGCTGCCTAAATCTTGTTGTCCCTTCCACAGAGTGGTCCACTTCCCACCAGGATGCTGAGAATAGGTCCTGTGCTATTGTCATACAGAAAGAGCTATAGTGTGTCCACCAAGCTCACAACATAGAAGAGATGTAGCTATGCTTTCCTCTGGGACCTGTGATTGACTGGAGTGACTGGAGCGTCTGATGAGAGTGTCTTACAGCATTCAACCACAGACATCTGGCGAAAAGCATAACCACATCTCTCTTCTAGCAAACTAAATGGTCTCCCTTGCTCGTGATCCCAAGTTGCTAGCATGCTCCTTTGCACAGCATTAACCTTGTCCAACAGCACTCTGCCAGGCAATATCTGAGCTTCACCTGAAGGGCAGCAGAGGACGGTAAACATTAAGGAAAAGTCACCGCGATTTGAAGGAGAATATAAAGTCATGTGATATCACTGAGCCATAGAGTTCTGGCCAGTTTTATTTAGTAATCCATACAAAGCCTATAAGAACAGGTCATGTAGGTGGTGATGCTTTCCCCCAAACAGCACATGCAACAACAAATGGCTTGTTTGTTAGTGAAACTTCTCACAGGTCTCCTGTTTCCTCTGCTGTTAAAGAGTTACGTGGAAGATGGGTAGTGATCCCACCAACATCATCTTCCTCATCATAATCAAGCAAAAAAAATGAAGGTCTCATCCATGCCACAAGGAATGAGTTTTTATCTAACTCCTACTTTGACGCACATCTCTAATTCAGGGACAGAGATAGGAATGAGATGCACTGCTTTTGTTCACATTTCCCATGCAGGATTAGCACTCCTTCCTCCTAGTACGTGAATATTTTCCTAAAACTCCCCATACAGTACATGGAGAATATTGGCGTCAGTTGGAGTTTCATTAATTCTACTCCCAGATCAAGAGATCTGAATCCTTTTGTAGATTTGATACCCACTGTCAGGAACTACAATAAATCCAAAGCGGAATTAGATCTTGAAAATGATGGCATTGTATGGTACATGTTATTACTGAACATTGAAGGTTCTAGTCAATGTCCCAAGATGTCCTCAGAATACTTGGAAGAGGTTTTTAATGATCATGGAGCTAATTCAGTTTATGGGTTTTTCAGAACAAGACCCTGAATGAAAGACATAAATAGGGTGGGAAAGAATACCCATTTACCTTTAGAATACCTTTACTTCAGGTACTCTATTCTGAGTTATTATATTACTCACCAATGACTTTTACTGTTACTGCTGTTCTCATTGTCCACTTGATAGTGTTGTCATATAGAGTGTAATCACACACATATATTCCAGCATCTTTGTCATAGGTTGGATTCAAGTAGATTTCATTATGCTTAAGCTTTAGGCTTTGTCTGCTTTTCCCATGTTTTATCTGATGACCATCCTAATGAAAAGAAAAGAATACTAAGGAATTAGAAGTCCTTTTTTGTTGTTGTTGTTCCTACCCTGTTGGATAGGATTACCACGGCAGTAAGGCTAAGCCAAACCCTTTCCACTGAAGCCCCAAAAAAGGATTTATTAGCAGTCTGAGGACATTTGTCAGTTACGTTAAAAAATTGTGGTCTATAATATGTGAATACCATTGTCTTTTAAAAAAATATTTAAAATTTGTGATTGCTGAGAGAAATGTGAAATCAAGAACCTACTATTACTAAAGAGCAAAAAAAAAAGGAGAACTTTTTTTAATGGACTGCGGTCTTTTATTTTGTAAATAAATTATTTTTTAAACATTTTCACATTCTTTTATGAGAAGTAAATCATAGGTTTGGATTGTCTGAGATTGACAACATTGTCACTACTTTTAAAAGGATGAAAACTGACTATTTTTTTAAAGCAACCCTATTTTTCATCTTAGTGTATTCATATTCTTTAATACCACTAAGAATTTTACTTAAATCAAATTCCTGAAAAAAATCCACTGACGCAAAATGGAAAGAATCTCCTTAATTTCAGTGGGTTTCAGATCAAGATATAGGTAAAGATATACTTTATTTAAAATTTGAAAGTAAAAGAGTAACTTTGACTAGATCATAATTCTACTTGATAGAATCAATAACATTAATAATACCAGGTAATAAAACGCAAAATTGAAATTTCAGTCGTTTTGTTTTTCATTCATAGTTTAGTGGTTATTTGAAAAAGAGTAAGTCAATAATGGCTCAGTGGAATAAGTTTCATTAAAAACAGGAGTCTTGGAATGAACAATTTGAAACATGAATCTTAAAAGAATTTTGTTTGTAATAAAGGCACTTTTTCTTTGGTACATTTGATATTTTCAGAATTTAAAATGTCAAAACAAAACTTTAAATTTTGAATTTCTATCATATGACAGTTTTGCAAACAACCTATTTTGATTCTCAATTACTTCAATTTCATAGGTGAAGAGAAAGCATTTCTAGGCTTCTATTTCATGGAATAATATTTTGGGTGTGGCAAATTTCTTCAAAACTCTTACTTACAGACTTGATATATAGCAATTCAAGATTCTACTTTTGTGTTGAATTTCTCAGGCTGCATTGTCTGCCAAAGAAGAGTTCAAGAACCTATAGCACATGAGCATTAACTAGACCTAAAGTTATTCTTCCACTGAGCTTTTTTGAATGGTCAAGTGAGTGACTCTTACCTTGTACCATTTTACATCTGGCTTCTTTATATGGTTGTAGCATTTTGACCCAGGACAAGTTATTGAATTCCCATTGCCAGCAAGAAGATATAGTGTATTTGTGTCATAACCTGAACATTTTGCTGCCTTCTTTGTTTGAACCTCCAAAACAATTTTGAGGCATGGGATTTTTTCCCTGAGTAATGCAGAAAAAAAAATAATTAAACATTTAATACACAAAACAAAACAATTAATTCTTGTATAGAAATATAAGCCTTTTGCTCCATTACATACCGTATCATACAGATGTACACTCCGGAAGCACTGTTTCTTACTGGTTTAAACCAAAGTGCATCCCCTTGGAGAGCAGGATTAGAGCTTTCGTTGATAGCCGTCAGTGGCTGACTATCTTTCTGACGCCAGAACCATTTCACATCATGTCGTTTTAGAAATGAGTTGTTATAAATGTGCGTAGCCTCTTTATCTGGTAAAGCGCATTGTAAAACAAACTCCTCATCACTAATTGCACGATACCATATTTGAGGTTCAACATGGGAACATTCTGAAAAGCAGGACAGTAACATATCAGTACCACCTGAAAGAACACACAGTTGTCATGTTTAAAAATAATAATTAGGAATACTACAAAAATACAGCTTTACCTTTCTTTGTGTTAAATAATTTTTATGTGATCAGATGCTGGGCTAATAGAGAATTAATTTCTTTAAACATGAAATTTGCCAAAGTTCTCAAAAGTTTTCAGAGGTTTCCAAAGGTTTATTAGGCCTTTTTCAAAAGCCTAATGTGAAAATAGCTGAATTCAGCTGAAGATTTTCACACGGGTGCTAACCTGTTAAACCTCAACTCTGTAGAAAAGCAGATTCACCTCTTCTAGCTCTCCTCATATTAATGGAGAAGGGATTGACACAAACCTGAAGAAGCTGAGCCTGCCCACCACACTCCTTATTTCGGGTAAGATTGACAACCATTATTGTCTCACTGCTTTCAAATCTTTCTCCTCTTATATCACAGTTCCTGTCACTAAAATTAGACAAATTTTTGGATTCTGAAAGCTGTTGTCACCTGTTCTAACCCCAAATTCTCTAAAGGCTGACCAACCTCCTTCCAGTCAGGATGTGGTAACCCTTGAAAGCACGGCAGGTTTTCACTTCAGCAGAAGGGAGGGCATGAAATCTTCGGTTCCACGCCTGCCCACCTGGAAAACTCCTCGCAGTTTCAGTTTCTCTCTGCGAACTGAATTAGATCAAGCTCCTCTGCAGAGATTGTGTGGGTGGAAGGCTTCAATATATTGGTCTCATCCTGCCTTTCTCTTTCTTCTCCCCCCTGACAGGCTCCAGCTGCTGGAGACTTCAAGGAGTCACAGAAGCTATTCATTTGCTCCATTTGTTTCTCAGAAATTCTCCTTTACATTTGCTTTTTTCTTTTCATTAGGGAACTGAGTTTTGAATCATGTTTAGAGTAAACTTTATTACCAGTTCTTAAAAAGCTTCAGAAAGGCTAGAAACAGCTATTTGTCTGACACAAGCACGAACAGGTGCAACAAAAACTCATGAAGGCATGGCAAAATGCAGACCCATTTTTCCCAGCTGTCAGAAAGCACCACAAACACCACACTTCACCAAAGCAGACTCTTACCGGGCAAGTTAATCTCTCTAACTTCTGCCCCACTGACAAACAATGCTAGGATCCAGCACAAAGTGAGCATGATTTTTTTTATCAATTTTGGTTGATATTCTGAGACATTTTCTTTAAGCGTTGTCTTGCTTTCTGTAAAAGAGAAAAACAGATATTTTTTTTTGTAAATAATACTCCAGTAAGATAGGTAGGCAATTACATGTTTCATTATGTAGCTATATAAAACTTAGCAGACGGTCTTTCCTAGATATTGTGCTTTTTTAGAAATGGAGTTTGCAGCACTCTCCCTGCTCATACCGTTTCACAAAAATGCAGGATAGATGGTATTCAAGAACATGCAACAGTCTCTTTAAATACATCTTGCACAGAGTTGCTTACAGATGGACTTCCAAGTTATACCTACACAATGCAGAACTCCACATCTGGAGTGGAGAAGCAGGTCTTTCAGCAGCTGTTGCTGTTAGAAGAGAAACCTGTCCTCTAAAATGAGTAATAAGATACCAAATAATAAAACCAGTCTTTAGTTAATGACAACAGTCAGCAACAGACTGAGAAAGACATAACTGGCACCAAAATCCATGGAGCTCTATTGTATCTTGAAGGCCATCAGGCCCAGAGTATGTAAACAGGATTCCTTTGGCATTAAACCAAATCTGAAGGCGTGCTGCGGCTGAAAATGACATTGAGTCCATGGGGCTGGGGTAGAACTGTGCAGACGTAAAACCCTCAAAGCATGTACTGTATGGACACCAGGTCTTTGGTTGTAACTCTTTCACCCAAGAGATATGCTCCTGTTGGGCTCTATTACCACCTAAAATGGACGTACCCCATGATGTCCATTAGGGTCAGCAGAGCAACCTAAAAAACCCTTCTCCTCCATGACTTACCTGCATGTGCAGCATCAGCCTCACTTCTGCACCACACTGCTGTGCTGCACTGCTTGAATGACCCCAGCAGAGACCTGCTGAACAGGATAACATCCACACCATCATAAGGTATCAGCTCTGTGGTGTGCCATCTGTGACCTGAGACCGGGAACACCAGGGGGATTTGGGAAGAGGTTCACAAAGTTCTCAGCTGCACCCAGACCCCTGTATTACAGCCTCTTGTCCAAGGTGAAACCCCAAACCCTGTTGCATGAAGTGTTTTGCCTCTCCTACTAAGAGATTCAATCTGTGTCCCACTGCCTTCTCAGCCACAGGGCTAGACGGAAGGCAGGCTGTTAAGCATGCATATTCAAAAGCCATGGCTTAATTTGGGTATTTAGTAAAAACATATCCGACACCTGCAATTGACATGTCTGGAACGCCTGATTCAGGATCTCAGTGAGTGAAGGCCATGTGTTCTGCTGATGTTCGCGTTGTGCAACTGAGACCTCAAGGAGCTTTTTTCTTTGCTCATTTGGCCACAGAGTGACTCTGCATTTGCACAGCTGCCAGAGAGGCACTGAGTCAGCCCAAGGGAAAAAAGAAAAGGTCGGGCAAAGGCTAGTCCCTTGTCTGTTGGCACCTCATGCAAATTAGACACGACTCATACAGGCAGGCAGCAAGAGAGCATCCAGTGCACACTGAGCTAGCAGGAGAGGTGAAGAAACACCCACTCTGCACTTTTTCAGGCAGCTATTCTGCGTAGCAGAGGAGAACTTTAGTCACCATTCTCTTCAGCATGTGCCTATTACTTGCAAGTGAACGGAATGATCTATTTTTACACTCAGAAGTCACATGGAGTAGGTAAACTCATTTGTCTTAACCCATGCTGGTGCTTTGTTACAGACTGGCTGCTGCCATCGCCCCATACAGCTTTTAAAACCATCCTGAAACTTTGAGCCAATATGTATGTCGGAATAAAGAGACAGTTTCCTACCAGCACTGGGCAAAAGCCCTCCTAAACTTTAAGAAGACTGTCTTATCCACTGCAAAAGGATCAACGGATCCCAACTCTTGAATCTGGGTTTATGACATTTCTAGAGACCTCTCTCAAGGCATTCATTAGGGCTGCATCTCTAGCCCTAATAATACTATATAAACCAAAGAATTATGTTTTGAGTTATGTCACCCAACAGCCCATGTGGCAAAGGCATACTGGTGCCAGTAGCAAGCAGGACCCAAGGGCCTCGTGTGGGATTCAGTGCTGCAGTCTCTTGAGCAGGTGAGCTGATGTAATGGGTCACTATTCTGAAAACAGGATGGTCTCATCTACTTCTCCATCCTCCCCACGCCCCTCTCCCTTGAATCATAGAATCATAGAATTGTTGAGGTTGGAAGGGACCTTTAAGATTATCAAGTCCAACCATTAACCTAACCTGACAAAACCACTTCTATACCATGTCCCCAAGCACCATGTTTACCCTTTTTTTAACCACCTCTAGGGATGGCGAATCCACCACCTCCCTGGGCAGCCTATTCCAATGTTTAATAACCCTTTCAGTGAAAAAATGTTTCCTAATATCTAAAACCTCACCTGGCATAACTTGAACCCATTTCCTCTTGTCCTATCACTTGTCACTTGGGAGAAGAGGTCACCCCCCACCTCTCTACAACCTCCTTTCAGGTAGTTGTAGAAAGCAATAAGGTCTCCCCTCAGCCTCCTTTTTTCCAAGGTAAATAACCCCAGTTCCCTCAGTTGTTCCTCATAAGACTTGTCCTCCAGACACCTCACCAGCTTCATTGCCCTTCTCTGGACACGCTCCAACACCTCAATATCCTTCTTGGAGTGAGGGGCCCAAAACTGAACGCAGTACTCGGGGTGGGGTCTCACCAGTGCTGAGTACAGGGGGATCACAGAATCACAGGATTTTCAGAGTTGGAAGGGACCTCTAGAGATCATCTAGTCCAACTCCCCTGCCAAAGCAGGATTGCCCAGAGCACATTACTCAGGACTGCATCCAGGTGGGTCTTGAAAATCTCCAGAGAAGGGGACTCCACATCCTCCCTGGGCAGCCTGTGCCAGTGATCTGTCACCCTAACCGTAAAGAAGTTTTTCCGTGTATTTGAACGGAACTTCCTATGTTCCAAATTGTGCCCATTGCCCCTCGTCCTGTCATTGGGAACCACTGAAAAGAGTCTGGCTCCATCCTCCTTCAACCCACCCTTTAG
>VUYV01000217.1:66217-120362 GCA_008711295.1 Anarhynchus alexandrinus | reverse complement strand
ACCTACTGGCCACACTCTTCCCTATGCAGCCCAGGATTCCATTGGCCTTTTTGGTGACAAGGGCACATTGCTGGGTCATGGATAATTTACTATCTACCAGGACCCCCAGATCCTTCTCCTCAGAACTACACTAGGGATGATCACTTCCCTAGCCCTGCTGGTCACACTATTCCTGATACAGGCCAGGATGCTGTTGGCCTTCTTGGCCACCTGGGCTCACTGCTGGCTCATATTCAGCTGGCTGTTGACCAACACCCCCAGGTCCTTCGCCACCAGGCAGCTTTGCAGCCTCTCTTCCCCAAGCCTGTAGCACTGCATGGGGTTGTTGTGACCCAAGTGCAGGACCCGGCACTTGGCCTTGTTGAACCTCATACCATTGGCCTCAGCCCATCGATCCAGCCTGTCCAGATCCCTCTGTAAATCCCAGGCAAATGGTCCAGCCCCTCTCCTGGGGCAGCTCTGGTCCTTTCTGGTGACTCATTTGATCTGTTAAGCCATCAGAAGGTACCTGGGAAGTGTCTGACCTGGCACAAGATAAGCAGTGGAAGCATTTACTTCCCAGCTGCCCATTTGTCTGTAAACAGGGATAGGCAGGCTACGTGTAGCGAAACCATATCAAGTGACCATTCATAAAGCATTTAATAATGCCAGTGATATATAATCTCTCTGCTGTCCAGTTTACTGCCATGCAAACAACACCCTCTTCAAGCTCAAAAGGTCACTATGAATTTTTTTAGAGAACCTCAGAAACTGCATTTTTATAGTGCTTAAAAAGTATGGTAGAATGTGAAATTAAGAAGCGTCGTCTTGCAAGCGTGCTTGACAGGAAGAGAGAAATTCACAGCAGAAGCAGACAGTAGTTACCAAAGGAGAGGGGTAACTGAAACACGATAATCTTGAACTGACCATTCAGGTGTATTTGCACTGCAGGTGGAGTCAAGGTGATTCAGTGATTCAATATATTCAGTGACTCATTTTATCTTGGTCAGTATCTGCCAGAAAAAGAAAACACTCTACTCCAGGCAACGTATTATCAAGAGTCTCTCTGCCTTCTCCACCCATATTATCATCTCCTTAGTCTAGAGATTTAGGATGCCATTTAATTGGACAGTAACTTATCTCCAAAGGAAACCAATGTGGTCTTAACGTGATTTCCTGCATTAAAAAAATGTAAGAGAGAAGAATAAGAACTGTATTATTTTGCCTATGTTTCAACTCCTAAAGGACTCTCACAAGAAAACAGTAAATCTCTATTTCATAGCATTTTGTCTGTATTTACATAAAATATAAGCAAAAGAGGTCAAAATCAGTTTCTTGAGAGCTGCACCAAGTTTCATATCTCTGAAATCTAGTAAAGACTGGCATGCCACAATCTTGTAATCTATGATTCTGATGAAAATCACTTCAGCATCAAAGCTATCTGTTCTTGTACATCAATATATAACAATGGTAAGACAAACATAATCTGATTCTAGGAGTAAGATTTGTAATAATCACGCAGGAGAAGAAAAAAGCTTCACCATACGTATACAGCAAAGATAAATAATCTAGTGAAGCTACTTACTAAGACACTACTGTTTTGTCTGACCAAGCAATTAAAACCAATTTACTCTAAAATGCACATTCAAAGACAATAAAACCAACTCACCCGTCATCAGATGGGGTAGGGAGGGCTAAAATCTGAAGCTAAAAGCTATAATAAAAAAAAAAATTATCTGAAAATCTTACCTGCACATCCTACACTACATGATAAGAATTGTGGTTAGTTCTAGCTGTGCACTGTGTTGAGTCTGTTTCCTTTACAGGAATTTCCTCTGTCATCATCCCTTCCTTTCTCAGTTTAGTTGCGTTAGGTTCAAAATTTCTGGGTCATTTTCTGGTAAAAAGAACAGGGGAAAAAACTTTGCCTTTTGGGTTCTCAGATTAAAACCTTTTGGGTTCTCAAATCTTCTATTTGCATTGTGTGCAAAAACGCATTGGTCTTTTTAGTTTGCTACATCTAAAAGGAGGAAGAGTAAAAGTTTATTTCCTTTTTGCCCAAATGCTGCTAGTAGATGGTTTGGAAAAGTGTGTAATATCTGAAATCTACAAGAGAACCAAACTTCTGTCCAATAGTGAATAATATTCAGTATTATATTCAGTATTCTTACACTGAACAATATTCAGTATAATGAATGATATTGAGTATAAGAGTTCTCCTTACCTGTAGCCTCCTCAGCTACCTTCCATACCCACTGCAAGTGGGCACTATAAGTGGGCTGTGACACACTATTACTTTCTACCTGTGTCCTCCCAGTTAAACTTTATTGGTTACCCAAACGCAGCTTTGGCAGAAAGAGAAAAGAGAAGCCCTGATGAATCTGAGCTGTGACGTGGCTCTTGGACCTGCTCCAGCATATGCCGTCCCATACGGTCCAGCCCCTCTTCCAGGCTTCCTGTATGGATGCGAAACCCATAAGAGACAGGCTGCACAGTGACTAAGACTACATAAAAGCATCTGAGAACACCTTGTCATCAATTCAGGCCCCTGTTCTCCCTATTTCGATAGAGGTTATGTAAATATATAGGTCCATCGGTTTGCACCAGACTTATTTCAAGAACAGTAGGACTTGTTTCTTTTCTTGTGCGAAGTTCACTCTCTCTACTGCAGGTTGGGTCAAAGGTTCCGTTTCCACAACAAGAAGCTAAAAAAGGCTTTTTGCTGTATAACGGGGGATTTCAATGTTGCCTCTGTTTACACGTTCTTTTTTGCAATGACCAGTATTAATGTTAGATCCTGTTGGGTTCTGAGCATTTGGAGAGACAAGATTTGTATTCTCAGCTTCCACCATGTATTTAGCTCTCTCTGCTCTTTCCAGAACAGAGCCCACTGATGATCCAGTTTGGTGATGGTCTCCTAAAAATTGTTCACTGTTTTGCCCCAATACAAAATACAGGTTTGGTTTATAAGTTACAAAAGGCTGCAATGTANTTTCTTACAAAAAAAAAAAAAAAAAAAGCATTTTACTTTCCTCTTCCTTTGAAGGAATTATGGGGTGCAACACAGATAAAGTCAAGCCCATGCTGCTTTCAAGCCATTGCTGAGACTATCAGAAAGCGAAGGTGGTTCTTTCCCAAAGACGCATCTTACAGACACAAAATATATTTCATTCATTTTAAGTATGAAAAATATATTTCATTCAGTACTAATTGTCGTACTCTCCAAGTAATAAGTTTATTACATTCAAAAAATTAAGTAGAGCAGTCCAACTGTTAGAGCAGACCATAGAAATACAACAGAAGCACCAGTCACATAGACTGTTGAAAGCCATGCTGCCAGAATACTGAGTGGTATGTCATACTGGTTACCACATTGGATGAAAGTCATATCAAATAATACCAAATATTTGGTTGAGCCTCTGCTCCAATTCAGCCCTTCCTCTTTTGTAAAAGTAATGTATATGCTAAAAAAGTAGCCTCACACACCTGTACTTCCCAGGTTCATACTTATCTTTTGTTGCTAAAGCAAGTTTATAAAGGAGAGGGTAAAGGACCGCTCCAGAACACCCTCCCTGCTTCCTCTCTCTCCCCTCTCTCTCCTCCCCCTCACTCACTTACCCTCCCACTCACACATTCAGCATGTGTGATGCTACGGCTCCAGGAAATTGTGCCTTCCCACCCCTGTGGAAAATCAAGGTGGGGGTCCATATCTTACCTTGTCCATCTCACTTTTGCTCAAACATTTTGCCAGCCAAGAAGCAGGGGGGGGAAATACACCATCTCAGTGTGTATGTAGTGCAGTCTTACAGTGCTGGGAGGATTATGTCTCTTTACTATTCTGATACTATTCTGGCTTGACACATTTACATATCACCTCCTCCTCTGCCCAGCTATGGTTAACACCGAGTGGGTAAGGAATTTTCCACTCCGATTATCTTCTACACTGAGTCAGTGGTGTTGGTTTTGCTGTCACGGGAGGTGCCTGACCAACATCTAAACCTGAACCTCTGTCCATTTTGTACGAGGTTATAGAGTCAGTGAAATGGCATACAGTCAAGGGCAGCTTATGGAGCGGTGGGGTAACTCACCTATTACTCCTCTGTGAAACAAGGAAAGATGGTGTTATTTAGTGCAAATTGGCTGCACTACAGTGCATTCTGCATTGGGCATCGGGGTGTAGTATGGCCGGTGCCACAGAAGTACTTTGGCTGTACTGATAACTGAATAGATCACTTGCTGACAGAGAAAGAGCAAAGCAAATCCTTACGACCCAGCCCTTTAAAATCTTTCCACTCTCACAGTCTTTAGCGGTTAATCAGCAAAGATTGCCTAGCACCTCAAATTCCATGCCAATCCCTTCTTGCCTTCCTTGATAGTCTAGCCTGCTTACTGCTAGCCAAGAAGCATAAAACTGACAAGGATGACCATTGTTGTGTTATGGCTTTTCTTTCAGAAACTTACTGTTCTCCAGCACAAAAGTAGGTCAAAATAGTTTCCCCATTACTCCCATAGGAGGCCTTACTGTTCTAATGGCTTTAATGCCCATCACAAATTTATTCATGGCCACATGTTCGTATCTGAATTCTGTTCCTTAGCTTAAACAGCTCTTCTTCTTTCTAGTGCTTTTTCTTTTCCTGCATGCATTTGTTGACAACGCTCCTCTTCCTTTCCCTGTTCATTCTACCAGGCTAAATAATTTAAACTCTTCTAGGCTCCCTTCACATGATTCTCCTGGCGGTCCTCCTGGCTCTGCCTTGCAGGTCTCAAGGTCTTACTTCACTGACAGCACTTCACTGGTATTTGCACTGTATTGTTTGACTTTCCTTCATCATGCTGGCAGCTGGCAACAATCCTGAGGCTCTTACAAGTTTTCATTTCCAAAGTGTAAGTTCCTTCCTTGTAGCTGAATTTTTGTTGCTAGTCCCCAAAGGCAGTATCTTCCTTAAGTACTACATAAATAAATATGCTTAATATACTACATATTAAGCCACCATACACAGGGAGAGACATGTTATAACAGCTGAGCTGAACATTTAGGCTTAAGTCTCCAACTGAATGTTTGAATTCAGAAATTAGTTGTGCCCCATAATGGAGTCCCTCAAGAGATGTCTTTGCTAGGGATATTCAGATTAGTCCTAGCATGTACTGACAGCTCTTCACAAACAGACACAGCCACTTGTGAATGTGCCCAATTGTTTCTAAAAAGTCAGATTCCTGCAGCATTAGAAATAGTTTTGGAACCTCTTATGGAACAGCATTCCTTCACCATAGTAAAAAAACCTCAAACAGCTACAATTTTCCTGCAATGCATAATAGTTTTGTAACCACATAATGAAATGAGGTCTCCAGCGCATGACTGAAATTGGCTTAACTACGGTAGTGGTCAAAAGAATTAGAGCAATAAGCCATGAATCTATTTGATTATCTTTCACAAATACCTTAAACCATCAATATACTGAACTCTATTATTTTTGTATTTGATAGGTAATAAGCAACAAATATATTAAACTTGACAGTAGTATATCTTGCTGATGTACATACCATATCTCACCAATAGAGGCCAGATGGAAGATCAAACAATGCAATATAAGAGACAAATTTATGTGATGAGTTGTTTATATATGTAGCTGACAATGAAACTAAAAAATGAGACTACTGTGGTCTATCTGCAGCTGCTTTCACTGTAGTGCAGGAAATTTGGATTGTTGAACCACAGGAAGATATCATGAGTTGATCAAAACTGGAATAGATACTTGTGGAGCCTTTTTCCCATTTTGTGTTTTACGTAACTTGTGGCTATTGCAGAAAGCTTGGTAACTACTCTTTCACTCAGGCACTTGATCTGCATCACAGGCATCTCACTAGGAATGGCAACATTTCAAACATTTTATTAAATAAATATAGGAATTAATGATGTAAAAGTTGCTTCTTCTGTGCAAGCCAGACCGCAGTCATCTCTAAAAAGAAAGCCTTTTTTTTTCTTTTTTTACTTTCTCTGAGAAAGTAAGATAGAGAAGGGCAATTTGAATATACAACCACAGTTCTAGAGTAACCTTCCAGGCCAGACTCACGTGTCTATCTTCTTACCTCCTAATCTTTATTTTATTTTCTTGCCAATTTTTTATGACCTTTTACCATTTACCCCCGGTAAAGGGGGTCCTTCGGTCTCTGTAAAGAATGCAGATGGCAATGAAGGAACAGAAGTTCTTATAGTAGGAAGACATTATGGATATGGAACTAGACATGGTGTCCATTTGGAGGGACGTCTTCAGTGAAAGAGTCTCTCCGGACTTGGAGCACTGAAGGTGGACACACAAGACAGAACACATGGACAACTATAATTCATGAACCTTCTACATTTCCAGGCCCTTATATATACTATATACAATGGTTCCAACTCTTCCCAACATTTATGCTCAAATTATCAATAGACAAGAAGACTTCTTTGATACACTTTTTCTTCCAGCCTGCACTGTGTGTGGGAGGAAGTGGTCAACCAGGAACACTAAAAAAATGCAGACACAGACTATGTTCTCACAGTCAGAACCATGTTGTAGCATGTGCAAGAAAGACAAGAATCTTCAAGACTGGTGTCTTACAACAGCTGTCACTTCAATGATCCTATCTGCAGCCTCCTCCAGGAAAGTACGTATTCCAATCGCTTGTTTGGATTTGGCTTTAAATTGTTCTACAGTACAAATGAGACATTTATTGCTTGTGGAGAGTGGGTCTAACAACACTCTTGCTTTTTATTGCATTTTTTCTTCTTACTGTAATTTTGATTTTTGACACTTACTGCTGTCTAACTGCAGCAAAAACAGAAGCCACAGATGTGGAGAGGGAGAAATAAAGTTTTATTAAGTGCAAAAATGGAACAAAAAATGCAATATAAATCACTGAAATGACCCATTACCTCAAACCAACTATCACGTGAATTCACTTATAAATTGACATATACCTGACCAGGCAAATCAACACAACTACAGTCTATAAAAGTCATATTAGCAGTCCCTTTTCTCTAGGGACTGGTAAACAGAAAGCAGGCATTTCCAAGCCCTGATTCAAGTCAGTAATTCAGGATATAAGAGCAACAAGCACAACATCTGGTGTTGATATGAGGACACATATCTTTAATCTCCCTTGTCTCCCTTTACCAGAGCATGGGCAGTGATGATCAGCTATAGAGATGAAATTAATGTGTCATGACACCAATCTGTGTAAAAATACTTGCTCCTTCACAGATACTGAGTAGTTCATTGTACTACATCTGAATGTCTGCCTTGCTGGCATTCAAACAACTTTGGAGTTAATGCCATTTAGCTTTCAACCTTCCTCATGTGAAGTCCTCTGGTATTCTGTAAAACCTCAGTGCAGTCAAATTCTGTATGGTCTCACATCTTCAGGGTACAGCTTCACGAGGTATAGCAGGTATATGCAGTCACATCATCTCTCCAAGCTGAGGTGAGAAGGCGTTCATGGCAAATTCAATCTCAGTTTATAGTAGCTGATTCTCATAGAGGGTAGGCTCAGTCCAGAGCTTTTAGCAAACCATGTGCACTATCCATATTCATATGCATAGTATAATACATTTGACACTTTACGTTGGTGGGCAATACATTGACGACAGCATATGATAAACTATGTGGCCGAGGAGCAAGTTTAACACCTCAGTTAAGTACCAGAAAAGTTACTAACGTTTCTGTCAGCTATTTGGCCAAGAAATGGATGTGCCCAGTATGTCCAATGGCATTTATGAAGTAGGGGTAATCATTAGGCCTGCAGGAGAATGTTAAAACTAATCTGTGATTACGAATCACAGGAAACACTGGTAGAGTAGAACTGAACCTTGAGAAAGATTTGGAAATACAAAGACACACATATCTACAGAGCAGAAATCCTCTTCAGTAAAAGCTTAAGCTAGAGAATGGCTTTTGCCTAAGGATCACATTTCAATAGCTCTTTAGTTGTCTAACAGAAAGAGGAAGATGTCTTGAAGCTGATCTGAAGGACACCACAGGTATGCGCCTTATTCCTTTGTTCATTTTCATCCGCATGTTAACCTGGCAACTGTGTTGTCTCCATTTTGTAAATCCATATTTAGCCTTTACTTTTACCTGAACATCTGTCAGAAACTATGCTTGATTACAGGATATTTGACAAACAACAAGGTATTTCATTCTCATGAATCTTGAGACATTGCCATGACACCTAGCACTCCAATTATGTTCTCAAGTACACTGAGAAGGTAACAGAGCTCCTCCACTACTGCTGCATTAATTAAGTGCCAGTGTCAAAGAGATTTCTCCTAAGAATGAGCATTAATCGAATGCAAAACAATAATGAGAATGGGCTGAGCCTTGATGTTCTAGCAAACTGACAGATGATCTTCCAAAATGATTCTCCATTGATTTCTCCCCACTGGTACGAGGAGGAAATACAGCTCCATTTTATCCAGGAATTTATATCAGATTGGTTCTACTGCCAGGCAGCTAATAATAAGGGGTTTGAATGATATTACTAAGTTTGTTTTAAAAGATAGTAATAAGTACAAATGTTCCAAAGGATTAGGAGTATATGTACGCATCAAAGATCTCATTTTCACATAAATCCCCTACATCCCTCAGCTGAAGGCAGCTCAGGGTATAATGTGGATACCCGTGTCCAGGAGCTACATACTATTATCACTATCCCGTCTGCCTCTTCTCCCTGCCAAAACAAGCATTTACAGTATTCTCAGTGAAATAGGAGGATGGAAACAGTCTTTACCATTCCTCCAAATCACTCCCTCTCCACTTGTCTAGACCAGGTACAGGTCAGTAGTGAATAACATTAGCCCAACCAAATCTACCCTACTCTTTCTGCCCTCCCGTTTCTCTGTTTTCACTTGATTTTTCTGCTTGACGTTGCCCAAAGCCTGCATGCCAGGCTCTCTAGGGCAGGAGCCATTTGGGTCTATTCCCAAGCAGGATCCTTAGGAAACACCAAAATACAAAATCAAGAGCATATACATAATAATGCTTTGTAAATACTAATATATTTATTAAGGGGCCTCAAAAAGTATGCAAGTATAACTATTATCATTCTACTTTACTGGAAAATGTGAAATCAAAATGTTTTGCATTGTTCTTCATTCCTTGTGGTAAGTCCTAAGCAGAATCAAATTTCTGCTCCTTGTGCAGATCGTTGAGGAAATACCCTCTGGGATAGCATTTAGCATTGGGGCTAACATCGTCCTAGCCACTCTAACAATTTCTACATTCTTCACAGATGTCAAACTTGGTCTCTTATGAACACCAGCTTCCCAAAGTAAATGTGCAGTTTGTGTTTTCTGGTAGTTGTCAAAATGTGCAGTTTTCTGCAGCATCTTCTGCCTTCAGAATTGTTATACAACTGCATTAAAGCCACAGCCCTCAGTCCATGGCTGAGCACCTTCTGAGTCTACGTCAAGATTATTATAGTGCCCTTTGGTGTTTATTTTGGTAGGTTTCGCTGGCATCAGGTACCGAAGGTTCTTCCAAAATCTGGAATTCACGGGAAGAGATTTATCCTTTTTCCACTTCACAACCCTCTTTGATGGTAAAAGAGACAGTGATTCTGGCAAGAATTTGTAGTCACTTATAGGCATATATTCGATTAATATGATTTTAGTTTTCCTTTCAACTAGGGCTTTATGGAGTCCACTCTCAAGTTCGTATATGGCTCTGTCAGAAACATAGTTCTGGCTCAGTATAATGATTAATCTTCGACTTTTGTCAATGAATGAATGAATATCATCAACAACCGCTGCAAATTAAAGACAAATGTGTTATTAAACTAAATTGAAAGGATAGGCACTGAATTGATTTATCCTTTAACAATCGCGCATATACCAAAAATGTTCCCCTTATAAAGTGACAGCATGTAAGCACCCTGTCCCTAAGAAGAGATGAATATGCATTGCAGATTAAGAGTCTGTGAAAATGAGCTCAGGAATGGCCAACGCTTGTTCTCTGGAGCAGACAAAACCGACACACAATCTCCAGCTGCCCTAGTCAGCTCTCTGTCAGTAGTCACACGGATAGAAGGTGGCAGCAAAATTTATTTTTCCTCCAACCAGACATCTCTTTGCTTTTTCATAATAGATACCATTGAAGTGATTTCACAGAAAGTCACCAACAGCAACGTCTCTCCAGATATTCAGTAACTCTCAGGTTACTCCTTCCTTTACATCATCGAATACCCAAATCTATTGCCAGTAATACAAGGTTGAGAAGACTAGCATGTGATGACAGAATGAGTTCCAACTGTGTTTTAGATCCATGACTTCTGTCATGACAAGCGATGAATGAAATCAAATGGTGATACCCTTCAAACACCCATGCGCCAAATGGAATTCTCATGCACAACTTCCTGTGCTTGCTTCAGCACCACAGGACAACAAGGTCTACAGAAACCAGAGATCTAGAAAACATGCCTTGTAGGCAAAGGCAAAGCAAACTGCAGGAGTAACCTAAAGAAGAGAAAACTGAGAGGAGGAGGAGGCTGACAAGAGTATTACAACACACCAAAGGGTCCTGTAAATAGAATAAAATACTCGGTTTTCCATATTCACAACAGATCAGAACAGAGAAAAAGAAATAAGCTAAAACTGTTGCAAGGAAATAAGCTAAAACTATCGAAAGAATCAAATTAAACACTATTGAAAGCCTTTTTTTAATACTTAAGGAGGGAGAATAACTGGAAAAAAATGGCTTGGGAGAGTTGTGGCACCTCTCAGGTTAGAAAAATATGTCAGGAATGGATACAAGGAGAGAAGATCCTGCTTTGTGACGGAGGCTGACTGACCTTATTGTTCTGTGGTTTTAACAATGAAATCCTTTTCCTCAGCTAGATCTTTGGACTAAACAGAATCCCCCAGTATCTTTTTTCCAAGCATCTGTAAAAGGCCATCTATCCATAGGCCATTTAGAGAAACAAAATTCCATGTTCTCATTACTATTTTGTTATGGCATCCATTACATTCACAAAATGGTTGTAACCCCCACACTGAAGATACAGCAAACATACAAGTTACCTGAGAATGACTAGTACCAGACTGTCATGGTTTCAGCTGGGAGGGAGTTAAATTTCTTGCTAGCAGCTGGTGTGAGGCTACGTTTTGGGTTCGGGATGACAGTGGTGTTGATAGCACAGTGGTGTTTTTGGTTTTGCTAAGCCCTCAAGGCCTTTTCTGCTCCTCACACCGTCCCACCAGCGAGCAGGCTGGGGGTGCACAAGAAGTTGGGAGGGGACACAGCCAAGACAGCTGACCCCAACTGACCAGAGGGATAGTCCATACTATATGACATCATGCTCAGTATATAAGGCGGGGGGAGGAAGAAGAAGGAAGGGGGGGGACACGTTCGGAGTGATGGCACTTGTCTTCCCAAGTAAACATTATGTGTGATGGAGCCCTGCTTTCCTGGAGATGGCTGAACACCTGCCTGCCCATGGGAAGCAGGGAATGAATTCCTTGGTTTGCCTTGCTTGTGCTTGTAGCTTTTGCTTTACCTATTAAACTGTCTTTATCTCAACCCACAAGTTTTTCCTCCCTTGTACTCTTCTGATTCTCCCCCATTGCAGCTGTGGGCAGTGAGTGAGTGGCTGGGTGGTCCTATTTGCTGGCTGGGGTTAAAACACAACACAGAGGCACCAGCTGCTCTGTGCAGTAAATGAGAGTCATTCATAGGCACCTGCTCTCAGCAAAAGCAGAGCAAGAGCACTATTACTGTGAAACAGTGTTCTCACCTTAACTTTCTCCATGCTAGCTTTTTCATCTGTTTATCTTGGTTCTGTGTAATTAAAGATATGTGTTTGTGTATGTGTGTAGGTGTATGTGAATTCATAAATATATCTACAAAATATGTAAAATGTGTGTGTGCGAACTTTGCACGCACATAGTCTAGATTAAATGAAAAATGTAGCATTTCAATGCACAACACATTTGACAGAATTCCTTCTAATTACAGACTTTTACCTTTGTGTGAAAATGATGTGTCTATTTAATGACAAAAATATTCAATACAGAATAGTCAATACACTTACCTCCTCCAGGGGATACATCCCTCTCAAATATACATAACTTGTAGCCAAAGTTTTCTTCTAATATCATGGGCAATATCTTCAAAGCAAATTCTCTCTCTTCTTCAGTAGGAGAAATGCAGTCTTTCAAGTAAGACACAAATGCATCATATTCTTTCCCATCTGGAACGAAATCACCAGTTGTTGTCTTGTTAGCAACCATTAGAAATACAGTATCTGATCCACCATTCTGGTTTTTGAAGTTATTGTCTCAGTAGCAAAGTATACTCCTGCTCTTTCCTTCGATACCCTGAACACTCTTCAAACTACAACAAAAAAAATCCGGAATCAATTTAAATTTGACACAAAATATTCTGATTGCATTTGGCAAATATTGAAAATAACATATCTTTTCTACATTAAAGTGTTGGATTTTTTTAAATCACATTAATACAGTTACTGTAACATCTGTGATGATCAAGAAAATGAAGGGAAGCAAAAAATGTGTCTGTAACTTTAGAATGCTATTTAAGTGATATTGCAGATTTCTACGTTTATTTTACTCTTTGTCTAAGACTATCAAGTAGTTCTGTAGAAGGGGCACTGGCAAAATAGAATGAACTAATCTATCATTTTAATTACAAGACTGTACCATGTCTGGTCATGCTTTGGGCAGTAATTTACAAACACAAAATCCAAGACCAATTCAGAGGCCAGGTCTACCACATTGAGCAATATCTAATTGAACCTGGCCACGGAACAACTATCTGGACTGATAAAGCAGCACACATAGCTTTGCATCTTAAACTGTACTTCTTTGCTTCCCTTTCCGGATACTTTACTACATGTAGACTGAACATTAGGAAAGAATTTTTCACAGAAAGAGTGGTCGGGCATTGGAATAGGCTGCCCAGGGAGGTGGTTGAGTCACCATCCCTGGATGTGTTTAAGAGCCGTTTAGATGTGGTGTTGGGGGATATGGTGTAGGGGAGAACTTTGTAGAGTAGGGTAGATGGTTGGACTCAATGATCCCAAGGGTCTCTTCCAACCTAGACAATTCTACGATTCTATGATTCTATGTAGTTCGTAAGAGAGAGCACAAAAATAAAGCCCATGAACTTCTATGCATGCAAGAGCTCTACGAGTAGGAAATCCATTGCCAGTATCAAGCAATCAGTTCCTCCAGGGTGGCCTAGTCCAGGTTCTCGGAGATCTTCCCTGTAAGCCAGTATACACAGTGACAGCTGACATCAATAAACAGATAAATAATGCTGGCAGGCATAAACAGCATCCACCCATTACTGAGAAATCTCTAGCCACTGCAGTCTATTCAAGCTATAGCCAAGCTGATTTAGAGACTAAAGAGGGCTAAGACAATCAGGTACATGTGTACAGCAAGCTTTTTCACCACGCTTTTCAGAAGAATTATACCCAGAATTGGGCAACTGTCAGGCTTGCTCGTTAAGTCCGTGTCGCAGCCATGCTGCCTACTGAGGTACTGGTAGTGTGCTCTCCTGCTCTCCTTCAGTGCATTTAGTGGCAAACCTATAAACATTGCAACAGCCTTTACAGTCAAGGAAGCATTTTAACCTTCACCTCAAGGGCATCAGTGAGGTGAAAACAAATTTCTGTCAATCTGCCTGACAACTCCGGGGTGCTCATCCTATTTACAGATAGATAATTGTAAACTTCTCCACATTCATCGACTTTTGTGATGAAGAATACGGCAGAACAGAGTGCATCTAAACAGCATCTAACCGTGTCTCTTCCACTACTTTCTCCAGAGGCAGCTTCTTCACTGTGTCTATCTGCTGTTACTGCTCCAGGTGTATAACAAACTCGCTTTAGCACCTGACCATCAAGTTCTCTTTTACATATTCTTTGCTGTTTCTACTCAAAACGCTCCTGGATTTATTTTGCCCCTTCCTCAAAGATGATTGTTTTATAGAACCTACCAGAAACTATTTTTTAATGAATACATTTATTTCAACATCAGCATTAGCCAAGTCATACCTCCAACAGTGTCATCTCTTCTGCGTATGTTCCTGTAAAATAGAACTAAGTCAACTCTAAACATCACACAGACAAGCACCACAGCTACAGCAACACATGGAAATAGCACAGCAAGGACCATTCCAGTTGTAAATACGTGCACAGGCAAATCTCGGGTGTTCCCTGTAAAACAGAAACCCAGGAAATCATAGCCTTAAAAGAGAGTATTATATGACAAGATTACTGCATTCAATACTGACGGCATCTCAAAATCACCCCAAAAAATCACAATGTTGATGTGAATCCTTTCCTGCTAGTACTAGTACTAACACTAACACTAACACTAACACTAACACTAGTAAGCACATAGGCATGCCATTTGTCCTGAGATGGAGAAGAACTAGAGAACATGGATTACTCTAAAAACTGGAGAAACAATCTTGCACACAATCACACACTCTCCACACACATAAAGGAACAGTATGTGGGATCAAGACTGACACTAGAGATCCTTATGGATGCACAGCATCCCAAACTGGTGGTCACCCACTTTTATGATGAGTTTCCTTCAGGTTCTTTATTATTTGCTGTTATTCTCTGCCTTTCACCCCTCTCCCAGTCCACCCATAACAGTCCTTAATGTCCTCTTTGGCCAAGACCTTTTTTTTTTCCTTCTGTCTTTAGTCTCTTTCAGGCTTTTTTTTTTTAATTATTATTATTTTTTTATTCTGTTATTTTTGCCTTTTTAGTTCCAAATATAGATTTTTACCCTTAAATCTTTGTGAAGTCTTTATGAAGGCACTGTCAAGTCATGCTTATTGTAGACTGTATTTAATTTGCTTTATTACATGCATCATCTTTTGAATAGTCTATTTACACATATTTCCTCCCAGTAAAGCTTGGAAAGCTCTGAGAGAGATAGAAAACAAGAGGGGAATGCCCATTTGCTGTGAATCTCCAGGCTCTCTGGACTATAAATGTGAAGTTCTACTATATGGTAGACGTCAGCTTTCCATAGCTGGAAGGATAGAGTCCCTGACAACAGAGAAACTGTCGACCAGAACGTTTCAGGCATTATCAGGAACATAAAAGATTGACCTTTCTGGGGGAGGGGTGGGGGAAAACCAAAACCAAAACCAAAAACCACATAAGGCATAAGCCTTGGGTAGTTAACCCCCGTGATCCCACCAATCTGATGAGTAGGAGAGCACAGGGAACGCTCTGTCGTGGGACCTAACAAAGTGCCACCCAGGGATCTGACAGCCAGAGCATAGCTCAGCCTCCCAGCTGTGTCCACAGCAGCGGCGGTTGAACTATGGAGCCCTCGCACAGCTGCTCCGGCAGATGTAGCAGCAACCCCTGCTGCCCCTGTCTCAAAGCAGGAGGAGTCACCCAGGGGGTTGCTAAGTCCAGCACTAGACAGACCAGGGTCTTCATAAGCACACAGACACATCTGGAGAGACGTTCTGAAATCAGCACCCTGCCCTCAGGATTGAGAAGGCTGGCACAAACAATAATCATGTACGAGGAGTATGATTCATAGGTTATACCATACCTTTCTTCAATTTCACTATTTTTATTTGTGTTCTTTCATCAGCTTGCAACATGCAGGTGAAATTATGATGCATGTCCTCATCTGTTACTTTTTTAATCCGTAGTAGCCTTGTGACGTAGAACTTGTTTCCCAACCTGCAGCAAGGAATGGTGTTAGCAACACTCTCTGTACAGAAACCTACAACAGGCTGAGAGGCAGGTTTTGAGAAAAAAAGTTCTAAAATAACCTCAGACATTTTACTGAATTTGCAGTCCACAAAGTGCAGGACATAATCACACACAAACAAAAGTGCAGTATTTTCAGGAAACCTACCGTAATTTTTTGAACTCTTCTTCACATATTGAAGGTTCATTCTCGGGGATACCTGAGCATTTTTCTGGAAATGTTTGATTAATTAACCAGTAGAGGCTGGCATCTTCTTGCATATAATAACCCAAGAAACCTGTGCAATTGAGTATCTCTTCTTTACCTAAACAAAGCATAACATGAGAAGATCTAGTCAGAAGTAGCATTCACGTGCACAGTGCAGTAAAATGTCAGCTTTCCAGGCAATGTATCCCACGAGCTGTGCTCCTTTGTGGACCTCGTAGCCCCTGCACGATGTTTCATACGTGTTCTACCTGCACTGGTGGTGGCTTCGGCAACCACGCACAGGGCTCTCTTGCACCCTGTTGCAGAGTGACAGTCATCCACTGCTTTTTGTCAGATAAACTCTATCACATCCAGAAGAGCTTAAATAGGCCAGAGCATTTCAGGCTTTAGAGAACTAAAAGGAGTTGGACTCTGTCCTGGTTTGTGGTAAAACAGGACCAATTTTCTGTTCAGTAATTTTACTTTATAGCTGGGCCTCTTCTAACTACTGAAATTAACAGCATATTGTGGAGACAATTTTCGCTGTCAGAGTGATTAAGACCTGTGTTCATAGTTGATGCCAAGGAATGGGATGCAGAGAGGCTCCTGCTTACACTTATTGCTGTATCACCCAAGGCAGCTAACTTTGGTATTTGCCCCGTTGGAGGGTCAGAAGTGGAAAAGCGTAGTGGGGTCCCACCTGCGGGGAGGAGTGGACAGGAGAGGTGACCCAAAACTGACCCACAGGGTATTCCATCCCATCTGCCTCATGCTCAGTATAAAAGCGGAGGGATCAAAGGGTCATCTCTCTTTCTCCAATGGCTGACGTCCAAGGAGGACTCTGTCTGTTTGTCTGCCTGTGATCCTGATCCCTGCATACGGGTCCCTTCCAGCTCGAGACATGTATCATTCTATGAACTAAACTGTGTGCTGCAGGCAGAGAACAGAAGAGGACAACCTACCACCAGCACCCCAGCACCAGGTAAAAGTAAGTAACTGGTAAGCAAAATTACAACCTATTGATTATAATAGCTAAAGTATACAGTCTTACTCAAAGGAAAAACTAAACCTGTTAGAGCCCCTGCTGAAGTCTCACAGAAGAAATTCTCATCCGAGCTCCACACCTGGAAATCAGTATAATCCTGAAAGTGTGAAAGAGTCCCTTAGCTGGACAGCTACTTTGCACCATTTCACAGCGATAAATGGAAATGACAACCACCCCTTAGAGCCCGATTAATTATAAGAAAGAGCAAAAGTAAAAAGACAACCGTACACTTGGGAAAATAAAGACAGAAGGCTGCAGCTCTGCAGTGTGAGATTTGATGACGTGCAAGGTATTTTATTTTAAGCATTGTCATTGGAAACCAGTCCTGAGGGTATCTGCAACTTTACAACACCATTCCTAGGCTGTGCCAGTATCGTTTCCAGAATGCCACAAAAGCTGCACGTTAGTTCTTGTCCAGGCCACCATGCGCAAATGCTTTCAAGTAAGCAAGGCCTGCCCAGGAATTCTCTAAGGGGACACACTATAAGCTGCCTTCCCAAGATTTACCAGAGTGGATGCTTCCAGTGGAACTGCTTAAGAATATTTAAAGCAGTATTCAGTTGAAAATCTGCCCACCTTTGATTTAGACCTTAGAAATCCAAATCACAGTTAAACAGACTGAAACATAGACCTAAACTTCTAGTATCATCTACCTTGCAACTCTAGCCTTTTCACCATACACAACAGCTATTTTGGGGGAAATATTATGGAACACCATCTAAGCAATGACAAGTTTGAAAGGCCATCCAAAATTCCCTTCGCTCTCCACCACGCCATCTGTCTCATCACTCACTAGGTAGTTGAATGACTTTATCAAATGATCTTATCAATCCAGATAAGAAATGGAAGACAGATGATTCATAATCATTTTATGCTGAATGCTGCTGCCTTCTAACGGTTGGGACAAGCGCAGTAAGGGTGTAGGAAGGGTGTACTGAGAGGCTGGGAGACATGAGGCATCATAGCATTGGGGTACTACCATGGGAAAAAGGACCTACCAACTGGTATTTGTAGGAAGGAAGGAAAATTAGCATCTGAGGTCCCGTCTGAGCAAATGAGATACACGTATGAGCAACAGAGGAGGTAAATATAATTTTTCAGACTTGAAAAGGAAGGACTGAGTTATCAGACTGAAGGCATAGTAAAGGAAAAAGACAGGTAAATTTCTGCTTTAAAAAATGTACAGCCTCAATCACAAAACTCCGGATCCCATCCAACACCGAATGAAGCCTGCAGACAGTGTTATCTACTACTCCCAGCTAGAAGCACAGTCAAGGGTTTGGCTTTTGACAATATAACCAATTCTTTGCAGCAGTGACAGATCTACATGCTCACATTGCCAGGACTGTCAGCCCTCACGCTTCTCATTTCCCTGTGGAACAGCATCCCCAACTGCATCAGGTATTAAGGGGATTACTCATTATTGCTCTTTGCTGAACAAACCAGAAGGCTTTCACACATCACTCCATGGGGTTTGCTGTCTACAAAAGAAAGCCATGGAGAGTAGTTTATCATCACCACCACTTTCTCTTGCCGGTCATCACAGCAACTGCAGCTTCTGCCTCTGTAAGAGGGTAAATTTAGTGTACCTGTATATCAATCATGGAATGCACTAGGCAAAATATAACCAGATGTGAAGATGGATCAGATCCAGGAGGGTGCACAGACAATTCTTAGTTTGATTACACTTAGCCAGACCATCAACCCTACAGAGATGAGAATAAAAGTATATATATGCAGTAGCTACCACAAAGATTCTTGTACTAATTTGATACCTATTTCTGTTTCAATTTCTTCATCGTGTCCAACTATCTCCAAAGTTACAGCCTCTGGTGCATCTAAAATAGAAAGAAGTACTGCTATTGAAGTAATAGCTTGCTTACATTCTGTCACAATAAAAATTACACATTTGCTTTATTTCTAAAACTAATCACGTAGATTCCATTTAATTCAAAGAACAGTATCTGGAGTTTGGCATTATTGAGTAGCTTAAAACACAGTATGTCCTGTTGAATTTTTTTCACATGCATACATATACTGTGCATAATTTACAATGGTTGGAAAGGCTGTGCCCCAAAACTCTTTGTAAGTTTGTATGACTTACAGCATCTAATTTTGAATAAATAAATAAATAAATAAATAACTGCAATGAAAACATACTAAATAAATTTTCCCAAATTGGTAGTATGTCATATAAACTTTTTTTTTNAAAACACAGTATGTCCTGTTGAATTTTTTTTCACATGCATACATATACCATGCATAATTCACAATGGTTGGAAAGGTTCTGCCCTAAAACTCTTTGTAAGTTTGTATGACTTACAGCAGCTAATTTAAAAAAAAAAACAAAAACAAAAACCAAAAACCAAAACCTGCAGTGAAAACATACTAAATAAATTTTCCAAAATTGGTAGTATGTCATATAAACTTATTTTTCTGCTTTTTTTTATTTTTGAAATTATTGCAAAATAGTTCAGATTACCAGATTTGATAACCCTTGTGTATATTTATCAAATGAGAGCTGTAATTAAAAATCCCCATGGTAAGGAGAACAAAAAAGTGTGCTTCAAAATTTCGGAAAGCTTTCTTACCTTCTTCTACTACCAGTTTAATTGTATTTGTGCTGTGGTATATCTTTCCTTCATGACTGATTAAAATTTTACAGGTATATATCCCAGAGTGCTGTACTGTTAAGGTTTTAAAATCCAGCTCCCGCTCTGTTTCATTTTCATAGTTCTTACAGTCCTGCATCAATAAAGACAGGAAATACTACTCTGTAGCAAACATACATTCAAAACCTTAAAGAAGTTAAAAATGATTTTTGAAACAAAATGTCACCATCACTCTTTCACTACCTCAATGACATTTATCTCACCCAAAAGGGGTGAGGCCCAATTTTCAGTAGTGGTCACTTAAATGCAACATTTGACCATTTAACCCATTAGAAGTCGAGAGCACTGCAATTCCAAGTAAGAGTCTGACTATAAAAATATTGTATTGGGAATTCAAATGCACTCATCTATTTATTTCAAAATGATGGCTTGGGTCTGTAGATGTCACCTGCTTGTGGGCAAAAGTTGTCCAGGCTTACGAGGAGCTTTCAGGTTAAAGGAAAATGCCTCAACAATAGGGAAAGTGACCATCTCAGAGGGTGACAAGAGTTGGACTCGCACTCCCTATCCCCCAAAACAAACTCTGGTTTGTTTGGGTTGGTGGTTGTTTTTTTTAATCATAGCATGTGCTAAGTGAAATGTCCTGTGAAAACACAGCAATATTTGGTTCTGGTCTGAATTACCTTAGATTAAGAAGGGAAATGATCACTGCTGGAAATTTTCCAGGGAACGGACATTTCCTGGATGCATACACTTACTACCCGGCTCTTATACAAAGGCATGTGTGACCACCCCTGTTTTATCTATCTCAGCTCAGGCTGTGATAGCAAGGCTTTGAAAATTTTCACCCAATCAAGCGCCAAAGGATATTTAGGCGCAAGGATGGCTGCTTCATCTGTCTCACACAGTATTAGACATTAAAATATACACTCCGCTTAGCCATGAGAGAGGTCACTCCGGGCTACGGTCCTTTACTGAGGAAAACATATCCACCTATGGCCCTATCCATCAATGGTCCTGTCCTACAAGGTCCTGAAGGACAAGAAAGCGGGGCAGTGGCTCATTCTGCCAGGCAGAACCCAGATGCCCGTACTTAAGCTGTCAAAATCCTTTCCTGAAACTGATTCAACGCAGAGTGAACAGGGTCCGTTACTCCAACCAGGACACCTGAGAGGAATAACGAGCATTGGTCATGGCTGTGTATAGGGATGGCATGGAAGAAACCTTTCCAGGGTGCTTCGTCCAATGGTTGAGCACAACACCCAGCAGTTACAGGTGCTTACGCGACTATTATCTTTGTTCTGACAAAAGCTGGTACAGAGAAGACCCATGATTTGCCTAAAATGAATAGAACCGTTACACATTTTGAAAAAAATGTTCAGAAAGAGCAAAACTGAAAAGTTTGCAATTACTTTACAAGCAGATGCCAACTGTAAAACAAGTACCTTGGCACCTCATTTAGCGTCAGGATAATATCTGTATCAGCAAAGTAGAAGCTGGCTAAACCAGCTGCTGGCTAAATTGGCAGACAGACATGAGCATCAGATCTTTTACCACTCTGAACTACCAGTTTATTAATAATTTCTAATTACAGGTACATTTTTCGAAAAAAATAGGAGAGCAGAGAAAAGCTTTCTTTTGTATATCTGTCTAAAGGTTTTTTTCCCTAATAACCTGAGAAATTAAAGGTTTAAAAGGTTTGTAGATGCTTCTAAAAATTTGTTTGTAATAATTAATTTTTTCCTGCAATCAGATGTTTTGTTTCTATAGCCAATGATTTGAGTGACACCGTTTCAGTAATTACCTTGTACCACGTTATGCTGTCATTTTCATTGACAGACAAATCACTGCATTTCAGTGAATGACCAGTTCCAGCATTTTTAATTTCTGTAGTTAAATGATTTTTGTTGAAACAGCTGCTTTTATTTCTCTCAAGCACATTCAAAGTCCACTTTTGAATTGTGAAATTTTGTTTTCCGTTGCTATGAAAAAAAAGAAATTAGCAAAATCAGGTTTGGGAGCTTTTTAAAGGAATATAGCTTAGTGAGTTATACAACAAAATACAAATAAATTCTCTAATACATCTGTTAGGTAGAAGTACATCTACAATGACCTAATTATTTATATTCCCCTTTATTAGTTTTCCACCCCCAAATATGTGTTATTTCCCATAACAAAAGACATTATCTAAACTAAATCATGTATCACAAAACATTTGACAATACAATTATACCTATGAAATATGACAGTATACGCTATATAGATCAGAACAAGGATGCCACTATCTGTGGCATCATGTATAGTTACAAGTGACCATAAAAGAGTTTTAGGACCTTGAATCAGCTAATGATTTTGCAGGTTTAATCTCCTATGCATTGCTAAGGTTTAAAGCAGTAACTGAAAAATATATTTGTAAAACATGGCAAAAATAAGATGGGCAACTCAGCTATTGTTCACAAAGCAACATTATTCATTGATTGACACTGTGCAGGTAGTCACCGATATTTTGGACATATTTCTAAACTACACAAGTCTCATGAATTACAGAACCACTTATGGATTCAAGCATGTCTGCAAAACCAGGCATTTTGGAAAGGATTCATCTCTTTATCTTTCAGTTTGCACTGCTCAGAGATTTACAGTAGCTGGCCACCCCAGATTGACTGGAAGAGGTACTGCTCCTAAGGCAGAGTCATCACGTCCCTTGCAGTATCTATAGAAGTTCAGGTGAATATGCTCCAAAAATACCTCTTTTGAATATCTAGGAGCTGACCTCTGTCATTCAGATATCTACTATGTTCTATCCACATATTCCTCTAAAGAATCAGATTATGGCTGTGAGTTATTTCATTGCCGGATGTGTCCAAATACATGACTATCAAGGGAAAAGAAGCTGGAGGAGTTTTGGCTTAAGTTTGGCAAAGTTAGCCTAACTTTGGCAAAGTTAGGGATTAAGAGAAAGTCATATGCTGCTGTAAGTTAATGTTGCAATTAGTGCATAAAGCTCTTATTTTTTACTGAACAAGTAAGGTCTGACAAAGCAAAAGCAGCAATCACAGAGCACTTCCCTCCAGTGTCAGTCATATCCTCATAAATATGTTTGAACCGTTCTGACTCCAAGAGAAGAAAAAGGAATTGCGCCCAGGAGAACTGAAACTAGTCAAGTATCATTTTGATGAGAAGGGCTAAGGGTTGAAAGCAGTTGAAATGGAGAAGAAAGCCTGAGAAGCCTATCAGCTTAAACACCATTCTTGACTGACATGCCTTTGACTGTTACAACATTCAGAAGAACTATTAGGACATCATTTATACAATGAATTTCAGACCAAGTTTGGAGTTGGGTTTTTCCCCTTTTTAAGTTCCCCAAATACATATATTTACGTACTTTGCTCACTCTCTTCACACTGTAGCCCCTTTTCAGCCTGCACAGGTTCTCTTTGCTCTCCTTACTCACTTGACATATTCATTACTCATAATTGCAATTGACTATCTAAATCAAAACATAGCGGTTTGGTTTCTCAATCAGCTAACTATGGTGTCATAAACAGGAAAAACCTTATCAAAACTTTTTCATCTGAGATGTACTCACATGGGTATTCATGGCGGGTGGAGTCCTTCTCACCTATTTTTCAACATCACTTTTACACATTTAAATCAGAGCTACTGATCACAGGCAGCAGTGGGACCACACTCAATAATTGTCACCCTTTTAGAGTGCAGTTTACATGACCTATTTTATGTTAGTTTTAGGACAAGATAATCTGTGCCCCAGAAAGGCCTCTCTCTCTCCCTGACAGTAAAGGTACCTAAGATAAGTTTAGGTGTAGACATAAACATTAGTTCCAATTAATTCCACTGAGTCTGTGTGTACCTGAATACTGCTGGACAGGCAATTACAGATCTAGCCATAAAATACATATGGTTTTACTATCTAGATTCAGCAGATGGAAGAAAAGGATCAATAAAGCCACGTGTTGTCCTCAGCACTGTCACTCCACAGAGGCTTTCTTCTGCGATCATATTTGCTGAAATCACTTCAACAAATATGAGGATTTCACCTGAAGTGGATCAAGATGTTCTACCTGATAAGCCAAAATCTGGCAAGGAGCAGCTCCCTTGAAGGTGACAAAACCATACCTATGCAAACTAAGATGAATTTGGCCTACATAATTTCTAACTGTCTGCCATATACATGATTCTCAACAAAAAATGCATCAAGTTGTATTGTTTAAACTGCTACTGTCTGAGCTGTTACTTTTTATCCTAGTTTTCATGTGCTGAGATTCTTTAGTGATAATTTGCGGGAAACAAAACCATTTCTGCCTTTCAACTGCCTCCGCCAAACCCACCAAGAAGGAATAACAAAAAATAACTTGACTCAGATGAGGATACAAGGAAGTGAAAACCCTTAGAGAACAACTTCAACAAATTTTATGGGATACATAGCCAACGCTAAGTCATCCCTTAGCTATTTCACTGCAGCAAGCCAGGGTTATCTCAACATTTCATTCTACTGCAAGAAACTGTCACTCTGCCTTCCAAACTACAATATTAACTCTGAATGTGTGTGTTCCCACTGCTTCCAACTGTTCTAAACATGTTGAAAAAGTGAGCAGTATTAGGATATTAAAACGTATCATGTGTTTATGAGGAATCTCTGTACTTTTGGTTTTTTCAGGAACCTGTAAGTTGCCTCAGTTTCAAGGTCACCAACACCAAGCAACCAGATGACCTGCTTTTTTGTATTCAGGTTTTCTCTTTGATAACCACAGGATATAGGCTAAGAAAAAACATACAAATTAGAAATCCTGCCAAAAATGTGTGACACAGTTTTTCTACTTATCACTCCTACTACAAATGCATATGAAGTCCTTTATTTTCAAGAATTGTTGCTGAAGGCGGACATGCTCAGGCTTACAGGTGATGTCTACTAATTTCTAAATTTATATCTTAAGTCTACAATACTAACAAACACATGTGAACACATCAACACACACATACACACGCTTTAGCTGTCTATGCTATGCCTCAGCGGGACACTTCTGCTTTAAATGGAAAACTTCTGATTCATATTTAAGTCAATAAGTGGATAATTCACCATAAATACATTGTTATATCATTTTTAGCTCTTGCTTCTTGCATATTGTCAGTTGTAACATATCAGGAAAAAATTCCCTAAATTTCATTAGTTTGCAAAATCTGTCAACATGTGTTGTCACTTTTCTTGAAAATCTGCAGTATATCTAATTGTCATTTTCTTCACTAAAACTGCCTAAACAGTTATAAGCACTCTAAAAATCATTGCCCATATAGCTTACCAATACTCATCTTTAAATTAAATGGTTGAAAACGAAATAGATAAATAAAAATATACTTAGAATGTCTGCTTTCAAAACCAGAACTTTAACCTATTGTAAATGCTCTGAAATGAAACTAATTCAATTCCAATTATCATTCTTCTTAAATCTTAAACCAATGCAGTAGTTCACAGTAGCCCACAATTTTTCCCTATCAATAGAGACTACTAAAAGCCCTCTGTCTCTGCAGAAAACTGTTTCTGCAAATAATATTCTGTATCTGGGGCCCTCAGCACAGGAAAGACATGGACCTGTTGGAGCAGGTCCAGAGGAGGGCCATAAAAATGATCAGAGGGCTAGACNCAGGTCCAGAGGAGGGCCATAAAAATGATCAGAGGGCTGCAGCACCTCTCCTGTGAGGACGGGCTGAGACACTTGGGGTTGTTCAGCCTGGAGAAGACTCCAGGGAGACCTTACTTTGGCCTTTCAGTACTTAAAGGAGGCCTACAGGAAAGATGGGGACACACTTTTTAGCAGGACCTGTTGTGATAGGGCAAGGGGTAATGGCTTTAAACTAAAAGAGGGAAGATTTAGACTAGATAGAAGGAAGACATTTTTTATAATGAGGGTGGTAAAACAGTTGAACAGGTTGCCCAGAGAGGTGGCAGATGCCCCATCCCTGGAAACTTTCAAGGTCAGGTTGGACGGGGCTCTGAGCAACCTGATCTGGTTGAAGATGCCCCTGCTCCTTGCAGGGGGGTTGGACTAGATGGCCTTTAAAGGTCCCTTCCAACCCAAACTATTCTATGACTCTATGACTCTATTTGCTGAAATGTAACTGCTTTAATATGCTTGCCAATAGTGAGTACCATCATATAAACTAAGCCCAAGGTCCCATGAAAATCCCATGAAATAAATTCCCTTATGCCAATTGATCCAGTGGTGAGACCTGTGAAGAGTTCCCACACGAGGATTGCAAGATTCTGGCATGTGCCTTCATTCTGATCCTAACAGAAAAATGAGTACCTGTATGGGCCCTGCAGAAAGAAATTTTTTAAAAAAAAGTTTCAGAGTGGTCAAAAATATATTCTTTTAATTAAGAACCTTTTTTTTTTCAAAATAAAAATGCGTTCTTTCAAAACTGAGTTTTAAAATGTAGTAGCATAATATAGTCCTAGAAAATAAAACAAAAAAGCAGAAAATAAAAACTCTTAATTCCAAATGAATGCCTTGATGTAATCGAAACCTTTCTTTTGAATTTCTTGCTTAAGCAAATCAGCAAATCAAGACATTTCACAAAGGATTCAGGTGTTTTTGTGTTTTCCAAAAAAGAGTTATTTTAACAAATTTCATCCCAATAGTTTTACTTGAGGTCTTTTCCTGTTGAATCCTACATGTAAGGCTGTTTCTCTCAGTTTTGACATTTACTTTTTTTTTCATATTCATGTTACAGAGTTCTTGCAATTTACTGTGGATTTACTGTCATTACTCCAAGTCCTAAAAATAATCACAAAACCCCAAGGAACGTGAATGAAGGCTGAGGTTATCACAGCTTTCCTCACTTTTGTCCTTTATTTTAGACTCCTCACAACAACCTCCTTTGGTAGCGTGGCGATTCAGGTGTGATCCTCACCTATCCCTCCCCATGCCAAAATAAGTCAGAGCATGCATTTTATACCACTGGTTAGGTGCCAGCAGTAGAGTGAGTGGTTAGATTTAATAGCTTTTTGGCACCATATTTAGTGAAGTGACCGCATGGACGACTGATCAAGGCCATCAATAAACCCAAAATTTAAAGTCAAATTCAGACTTGATATGAAAAGTACAGGACCATGACAACAGAGAAGCCTATGTCAGGTATTATCTAATGTTAACCCCTACACACCAAAACTGACCAGCTGGCTTCACCTCTGCTACTTCAGACAAATGTCCGTACTCAATAATACACCACTTTTGTATGACCTTGCATAACAAAGTAGCCAAACTACCATACTCATCACCCCTAAAGACAAATCTCTTAATCTTAAGTTCAACACAGAAATAAAATGTTTCTCAAGCTTTACCTCTTATTTGGATAGAATGCTCTACAATTAAAACGAAATCACATAAACCCAAAAGAAATATTCTACCAGCAGACTTTTCATTTACAATTTTCAGCATTTCAGATACTGCGAGTCAGTACTTTTTAAAATAATATCAGCAAGACGATAGTAATAATGATACATGGAAAAATAAAACATGAATTTTTCAGCTTCCTAGTAAACTTGGAAGTTAACAATTGAAATCTAGCTTAAAACTGTAAACTATTGAACTTCTCTCTGTGTTGTTACTGGAGAAACGTGGAGAGCACTTTTCAGTATCCGCAGTCCCATAGCCTTTATGAACCAGGCACGAACCTTAAAAATATTACTCGGAGAACAGCACAAATCATTACATGCAAAATCATCTGCTTAAAATTAATTATTGCTTCAATTGTAAATACTGAATTACAGTCTTGGTGCAAGTTAGTCATAAGAACTCCATGCACCAAACCTTTGATTCAGTTCTGTAGTCTTTCATGGTGGTTTAATGAAGATTACCCACCAAATAATTGAGGCCCACCCAGTAAGAAATCAAATTCCATTATTTCATTTGTTCTTTGAATGGCTCCAAGCATGCAAAGATTTGCACAGAAACCAGAGTTCAGCTATGCCACTTTACTACACAATTAGAGCACTTTGCAGGTCTCATAGGATGAGATCCACTCAACGCAGGAAGGAAGAACAAGTCTGGTGAAGACAAGCAAATGTTTCCTTTTACTTGGCAGTGGAGAGAAGGGTTGTCTATCACTCATTTTGGTTAGGCAATTAATCACAAAGGAGCAGAAATGCCACCTGCCTTATCGAAAGGTTTACAGCACCTTTAAAAGGCTGCAACTGCCTGTAGCTATTTGTAAGTATTATAGGTCTGCCTGGATGCTTACTGTGAAATGATGTGGAAAATGACACCACAGCCAATGTAGTTCCCTGCACCTCCTTTGTATGGATGCCATGAGCAACACAAAGCAAGAGAAAGAAATCAGCTTCCTCATAGACAAGGGCAAAGGCAAGATGTTCACCCACCAGCTTGTGTACCCACCTGTGAGTGACCAAGTAATTCCCAGAGTCACTGAGTTCAGCTGGCCAAAACTCCAGAGAATTCCTTTGGGAAACAATTCCATATGTTTCCTTTATCAGTTGCTGCTTTCCAGCATTTTCTTTGTACCACTTTACTGTGTATGCTTCTTCCTGAAAATGTTCTTGCCTTGACTCAAGATAACAAAGGAAAAAATATTCCCCTTCTAGCACATCAATGGAGGCACGAAGGGGACACAGCTTCTCTTCAGAGACAGTGGGAAAAAAAAGATACATTAGGAAGCCAAGTATTTCTTTCAGAAAATGACATTAGCTTGACTTTAAAGTGATTTGCAGTGCCACTGGTCTTTTATAAAGTGACTTTTCCTTCAGCAGAGTGGTTTGGCTGTATTTATTTATTGCAGCAATATTTATCTCAGTCTAAGAACTCAGTTTTCCAAGTCTTTATTCTACCTCACCCAAGCAAAACCAGAAAGAAAAGGAGGGAGAAAAAAAGGACATTTCCCTAAGATTCTTTCACGTGGGTCAAACAGTGTCAGAATCAAACAGGCACAAACAGCAGAATCTCACCCTACAGTAAAGCAGCTGCCACAAACGGAAGGGTAAAGGAGAAATTCTTACATATAGGTTTGACTTGACCAATATGGCTAATCCTCAGAACTGGTCAACTGCCATAAAAGCAGCGATTCTATGAATTAACATTTACATTTCTATATCTCCTTAATTAAAATGAAATCATTATGTGGCTTGATTTCTTAAAAAATTCAGATAAATTGCCTTGGAATGAGATTATGCATGTAAAATTTAGTCTCAAAGTCTGCTTTTCCAATCAAATTTCCCAAATGTACCTTTGCAGACAGAAGTAAAAAAATACAGAAAAGGGACCACGGTCTAACATTAATAGTCAAAGATAAAATAAACCTTCGGTCTCTGTTTCTCTTGAGGTTCTGAGAGATTAGTGTTGTTTAGCCACTGTTGTGACCACACTTCTAAATGGAATGAAAAGAAGCGGACTCATTCTCTTCCTTGCTGTGGCTCTTCACACAGCCATGCCCCCATACGACATCATCAGGTATCTCCAGGTAGCATCTCTGCTCTTTTTACTTCATAATTTTGGTATTTTGGACCACAAGTCTGGAGCTGGGCTGAAATTGCCAAAACTTTTAAGATTTTGTTCTTTTAGCTGCAAAATACAAAACTTGCCCCCCTCTAAGCAACTGTCAAGATGCCACATATTCAGCAAATATTTTGAAGGTTCTACTGTTGAAATGAGGATTTATACTTACCAGTGGCAGATTTAGTGATAAACAAGAAAAAAAAAATCATCGTAGACATTTTCTTGAGTTACTTCTCACTTCTTCTCCAGAAAAATGAAACAGAATTGTTCTTGCTTGTTCTGAAAGCCTAAGAAAAACAGACTCACAATTCATCACAAGTGCAGTGAAACAGATTACTTTGAGCATGTGGGCAGTGCGCCTATTGCCTGGTACCGAAGAGGGCTTTCCGAACGCAAAGTTACACATTTTTACCATAACGGCTATTTTCATATATCAGGTAATGCATCTAGATTTTTCTTGGCAAGTTTATTTTAAACACAGAAAGCACGGCAGGGTTTCCTGCCTCCATTTTCTTGTTCACTAGATGTATTTCACATTTCTGATTAAACTGACAATCTTACAGAAGCACTCAAACTTAGATCCCAAGCCAGTAGACACCTACCATGGGATAGGACAGCGCTTTTTTTCTACATAAAGAGTATAAATTTTGCACGACCGGACCTTAGAGAAACTGCCAGTAGAAACTTCCCTTGCCTTCAATGAGAACAGCACAATGTTGATAGGTCGGATATCTTGGTGGCTAATTCTGAGCCTGTCAGAAAACAATGAGATCTACAATTTTTTCTTACGATTTTGGCTATGGAACTGATAAGCACCGGCTGAGAGTGCTAACGTTTCCACTGAGGGGGAGCAGATGAAGAAACTCATATTCAGTTGCTTCATATGCAGACAACTGTGCTTTCAAAGGCAAATGGAAAACACCACTAAATAATACCAGCATGGAGTATCTTCTCTGAGATTCCTCAGAATAGCAGGTTAACTGACAACCAAAGGCAGAGCCAGTCCTAAGACTGTGCCTCAGTTTTGCTTCCAAAACAGGCAGATTGGGTGTAAACAAAGCTCAGTTCAATCTCTGCAGCCCAGTCAGACAACCTTGCTTACTCGCTGACCTGAACATGCAGACAAGTGAGACACAGACACAAGAGAGAGATTTCACAGAGAGCTGCCAAAAGAAATCTCGTTAGCGTTCTGTTTCTTTGGGTTTATTACCCAAACCCCTTCAATTTGAGAAAGCGCATACTTACCGTTGTAAGACACGTCCCTGAGATTTACAGTCAGAAACTTCCTGTGATCTAAAGTGGCCAGAGGCAGGAGGCTACTGCATTTCCAGCAATATTCCAGAATGGCATCAAACTGTGTAGCTGCTCTCCCTCTTGTACCGTCCTCCCCAGTTGTTTACAAGTATGCCATCATCCCATAAATCACTGTAAGGAGATGAAAGATCTGTTTCACATCCCCTTTTGCAGACTGACTGGTAGACAGATCCAGATTTAGAAAGCAGCTAGAAGAAGTTGGATGCTGAGTACTGCAACAAGTAACTCTAAAGGCTCATGCAGTAAACTCCTCAGACCTGCTTTCAGTTCCCTTCTACACATGGAGACTCAAACTGCTACACTTCAGAGGGAAAGAAGGACTTTTCTTTACTTTCATTTCTTGAATTTACTTTTCATTTTTCACCGTATCACATCCAGAAGAAATACAGCTGTTACGGACTACGAAACTGTGATCCACTACATAAAGATAAAATAATTTCTCATCAGATTTTTCATTCTAAATCCCATTCTTTTTTGGCACATCACATCAGCACACAGTGGAAGTTCTAACGAATGCAGAGCAGAGCCCTTCAGTCTTTTAACAGGGATTAAAGAAGACAGTATAATTCAAGCTACTTAGTAATAACCAGGTTTGAGATTAGTGGCTACTATTAACAAGCAAAACACAGGTCCTTAATCTTACTCTCATTGCTGTTGAACCTGATAAATTTGTCTGAAATTGTTCTACTCTGGGCTAACAGTATTTACATTTGAGCCATATGGTTTGCATACTCTTCAATGAAATCCTGGGGGGCAAGGGGAAGAAAAAAAAAGATAAATTATTTTGGTGAAACTTAGCTAATATAAAGAGATTTTTCAAGGAACAGAATAAAATTTTCAATTTTCAGAAAGAAATGGAGAGATCTTTTAAAGTAAAGGCAAAGATTCTCTGCCTAATAAAGCAGTACAGAAATACTCAATGATCAAAACGCTAAGGCAATAGTGGGGAGTGACAGTTTTAATGAAAAAAGTATGAGAAAGTATAAAAAAGTATAAGACCCTATAAAAACTTATTAAAAAGTCAGACCCAAAACGACAATAGCTTTAAGCATGTTTTTCAAATTTCATACATGCTTAAAGCCATGGATGGAATTTTAATAATAAAAAATGGTTCTTAAAAATCATTGTGCCATTGTGAAGCCAGCAAAATCTTTAAACAAATTGAAGGTTTAAGTTCTGTAAAGTGCATTATAATGATATCCCATGAACTAGACAATTGTTTGTATTTAAACTTCATTATAATTATTCCTTATTTTCTAGAATCACCAGAAGATTTTGGAATGAAAGGAGACTGATACATCGAAGTGATTTTGGTCAAGTAAGTCATTTTGATCAACACTTTTGGAAACCTGAATTTGGTCCCAAAGATCTGCAACTTCTTTTTTTTAAAAAACAACAGATTCTTCTGGACATCAGACCGTTTAAAGAAATATTTTGGGGTCAAGGGAGGAAAGCACTAAATTCACCTCTTTAAGGTTGGCTCTTGTGGAATTTAGGTCTTTTTTTCAAATATCACCATACAGTGCCATAATTTGCATAGGATTCATAAAGGAAACAAAAGGATCTAGCATACAGTTGCCTTAACCATACCACGTCCAAGCACCATTCTGCCAGGATTGCAATTTATTGGTAAAAAATGAAAATCCATCTTCATTTCAAACAACACAAATGAAGTTTACTTACTATGCAAGTCTTGCCAGGTGGAGACCAGACACAGAGGCAGTCTTCCAAACTCCGGAGAGTTACAACTTGTGCTTAGAACTCTTCTGAACCTCATTCATCATCGAAACAGAGAGTGATCTCTCTCAATAAGTGAGTCAACACATTGGCAGGTCAGTCTGGAAAACCTCCTGAAAAAGGAAGAGTGGAATTTCTCACTTTGCGAATTGTTGACTGCAGGGAGGAAAATGGAAAAGGTAGATGTGAGAAATTCATTTTTACTAGCACTAATGGAAAGGTAATAGCAAATTACGAATATTAACTTTTCTAAATTAGGCATTTGAGGGCTGATACACAAATGTTCTAGGCATCATCTTTTGCTGCTACCGTCTACAATAGCACTTAAGGAGCCTGTCCTGCTCCAAAGCCACCTAGATGTGAGGCAAAGGGCCGGGGGCAGCCCAGGGAGGGCAACTTTGCAGTGCCGGTGAGGGGCTGTGTGTTGAAATAAGCCCTTTTCAGAACTAAATTATTTATGACATCTCTGTAATAAGGTACAAGCATACCACAGCCTGGGAGACAGTCTGACAGAGGTGCCTGAGCCAGGCGGGTCAGGGCAGCACGGCAGGGAAGGCAGGGTTGGAGGGACAGGCAGGGTTAGGGACAGACAGGGTTGGGGACGAACAGGGTTGGGTGGGACAGGCAGGGCTGGGGATGGACAGGGTTGGGCACGGACTGTGTTGGGGACAGGCAGGGTTGGGGGGACAGGCAGGGTTGAAGAACAGGCAGGGTTGGGGAGGCAGGCAGGGCTGTGGGGACAGGCAGGGTCGNCAGGGGACGGGGGGGGTGGGGGGGGCGGGGCGGGGGGGGGGGAAGGGCGGGGTGGGGGGGACGGGCAGGGTCAAGGGGGACAGGCAGGGTCAAGGGGGACAGGCAAGGAAGAGGAAAGGCAGGGTTGAGGGGACAGGCAAGGTTGGGGACAGGCAGGGCTGCGGGGACAGGCAGGGTTAGGGACAGGCAGGGTTTGGGGACAGGCAGGGTTGGGGGGGACAGGCAGGGCCGGGGGGGACAGTCAAGGTTGGGGAGACGCAGGATTGAGGGACAGGCAGGATTGAGGGGACAGACAGGGCTGGGGACAGGCAGGGTTGAGGACTGCCGCCGCCAGCCCGCTGCCCGAGCGGGGCCGGAGGGACGGTGCTGGCCGGGGGAGGGACCCCCTCCCCACGCACACGCACAGCCGCAGGGATGCCCTGACCAGGGGCGGGCGCTCGGACCCCCCGAGGGAAGGAAGAAGGAGCTGCCCGCACCCGGCCCTCGCCTCCCCCGGCCCGCCTGCCCTTCTCCTCCCCTCCCCTGCCCTCCCCTGGGCGCCCCGTCGCCCCCGGTCCCTACCTGCCCCGTCCTGCCCCGGGGTGCGGGGGTTCGGGCCGGCGCGGAGGGGTCGCTTATCGGTTTTGGCTGGAGGGAAGTGCTCCCCGAGAGGCGGAACGGGGTGCGGGGCCGGGCAGCGGGGCGGCCAAGGCAGGTCGAAATATTGCCGGGGTCCCCCAAGGGGCGGTGGGGCTGTCGCCCACCCGGTCGGGAGTGAAAGGCAGCGACGGCCCCCACCAGCAAAGGGAGGGAAGGTCGGGGTTGGGGTTGTTGTTTTTTTTTTAGGAGACGGGGGAGGGGGGTGTCTTCCCTCTCACAACCTTCCGGGGGAAAAAAAAAAAGAGGTGTAAGGAGGTGATGTTCTCGGTGATCTTTAGTCGAAACGCCTCTTCCTCCGCTTTTCTGCCGAACGCCGCTTGCAGGACTTTTTCCAAGAAGCGTGATGGAAGTAGGATGGAGGTTTAGGAACGCGTATATTAAGCTAAATATAGCAAGTTTTATCTCTGCTACAGCTTCCTCCCCTCCTCCTTCCCCCCCCCCGCTGGACGTGTTGAGAATGAAGATATGCAGAGATAAACTGTACCCCGAAAGGCTGATATTCTGCAAAGACCTCAAAAGAAAAAAGATGATAAATAAATAAATAAAACCCAAAAGCATTACAAAATACGGTCTGCAGGAAAAGAAACAAGGCAAAACACGTGACCCTACGGTACTTTGATGAGAAATGTCCCGATTTCGGTGCTTTTTTTTTTTTCCCTGTGATAGCATCCCCTCTGGGAGAGAGTAATGTGAGCTTTCGAGACGTGAAACATTTTATAGCTCCGTTACTGCAAATGGAGTGTATGCATTCACTTCTAAATAAGCCCTCATGCCAGTAGCTGAATGTGCTTTTTTAGCCAAATGTTGATATATTGGAAGTGTAGTTCCATTAGGGATTTTTGACAGCCCTATTTCCTATTTAAGTACTGTTCCTGAGTAAATGAATGCTTGCCACTGTTTATTTCACATTAATGATTTATTCGATACGTACTGTGCAATGATTCACTATACTTCTAAATAAAGTTATTTTGATAGCGGCAGGAAAAAATTCAACCCCTCAGGATTTCTTTTATTTTCATATCACACTTTTCATGTTCAGAAACTTGTTTGATGACAGCTATCCTTTTTTTTTTTTTTTCCCAGGACAGTTGGGACTGCAGAAGTTCCCAATAGGAAGTTGTCCCTTCAGAGGTAAACCAAGTAGGTTACACTAGAAATGGAGGGATTCCACAGAGCTGGCTTCTTTGCATATTTTACTGCTGAAGCAAAGCAAAGAAATCCTGGAGAGTTTTACTCTCTCACCTCGTTTGTTTTCCCCATCACAGACTGAAACAATTGCATATAAAGCAATCAGACCATCAGCTAATGTAAATCAGCACAACTTCAGGAAAGCCAACTAAGAATCTGACCCACTATAACTACTTTAAAAATGTGTACTAGATACTTTGCAGTGGGTTTTTTGGTTTTATGATTCAGTGCCTGATTTTAAACCTTAAAAGAAAGCATATTTCATAAAGAGGGTAATGATTTTATGTGAGAGTCCGAAAGCAATTTAGCAGCCGACAAATAAAAGGGTATAGTAAAATGTCACCAGCTTTTTACTTTGAGAGGCTAAATCTTGATAGTGACAGTTTGGAAACTTTTTTTTTTCTATTCACTCTTTTACAACAGTATTTTCCATGAGCTATTCTCACATTAATTTGCTTTCATATCCTTTTGAAACACTCTCGAGTTTCTGAACTTTCATCTGTTTTGTAGGAAGTGCTGTGTTCAATTAGTCCTTTCAACTAACGTCATAGCGAGCTCTGAGATATGTGATATATTTCTCAAAGGAGAAAAATTTTACACATTTTAGTCCTTCTTAATGAAGAAGTCATAGCCTTGTCACAGAGAAGAAACTCAACCAAAAATAACTACAGCTCATATTTTCATGCCATGATGAAAATGAAAGTTTACACTAATATTGAAAAACAGATTTTTGTATGAAGCTCTGACCACTTGACCAATCAGCTAGGGAAGACCTGTTACTTCTCACAGTTTTTCACATCTTCCTTTCCATCCAACATACACTACACAGAGGTGCTAACTGAAAACCTAAACTGTGAAACTGTTTCCGTCATAAATAGCAACACATCCCTCTTGTAACCACAGTCTCCGCCTGTTTGCTTCCAGCTGGTAATAGCCCTTTTTAATCTACTTCTGTCATCTCTGTATACCAGTTGTATTAATTCTTAGCAGAGGTTGAGTTATATTCCATAGTTTTTTCAGCATTATCTGTCCCTGATGTCAAAAAGCAGATTCCAGACTGACAACATGTCTGTTACAGCCTCATATGTTTCTCAGAAGTTTTAAAATATGCAAGCTGCACATTTTCAAATTTTTCTCCACATTGTAGCATCATAGAACAATTCAGGTTGGAAGGGACCTCTGGAGGTCGTCGGGTCCAGCCCCTGCTCAGGGTATGTACAGCTGAGACCCAAACACCTCCAAGGAAGGAGGCCCCACAGCCTCTCCGGGCAGATTTTCCAGCATTTTACCATGCATATGGTGAAAATATTTTTCCTAATATGTAGTTTAAATTTCCCATGTTCTAATTTGTGCCAGTTGCCTTTTTGTCCCATCGCTGTGCTCCTTTGAGAAGATCCTGGCTTCATCCATTCTCTCTGTCTTTCCATTAAATTCTTGCAGATAGAAACAGGACCTGTTGTGCTCTCCCTCTATGTCCTGTGCTATTGGTGGTCTTTCCCTGGACTCACTCCAGTATGTCAGTGCCTCGCTTGTACTGCAGAGCCCAAAACTTGACGCAGTACTCCAGAGATGATCTCACAAACATTGAATACAGGAGAATAATTACTTTCCTCAACTAGACTCTCACTAGTAAGGTGCAGGGTGCAGTTGGTCACCTATGTCACAAGGACACACTGCTGACTCGTGTTCACCTTAGTGTCAACCAGGACATCCAGTCTCTTTCTGCAAAGCTACTTTGTGTTGGGTTGACCTCCAGGCTGTGGTGTTGTGATGTTGAAGGGGTTTATTCCACCCCAGACACAGCACCTTGCATGCAGGTTGAATCTTGTGAGTTTCCCATCAGTCCATTTCTCCAGCCTCTTTCTGTCCAAAAGAGCAGCCCTGCCCTCCAGTGTGTCAACTATCTTTCCCCAGTTTGTTTTTCTGTCTGAAAAATCTGTTGTGCAGTCTGTCCCACTGCCAAGGTCATTAATACGGATGCTAAACAGTACCGGTATCAGTCCCTGACGGATGCCACTAGTAATTTACTATGAGCTGAGGTTACTATACTGATCACAACATGTTCATCCCACATGGACTTTGGTCCTGCTGTTTTTCCACTCACCTTTGTCCACTTACCTGTATGTCACCAACAGGCACTGTGTCAAAAGCCTTGCTCAACTTAAGGTGTGCAGCATCCAGTGTTGTCCCATTGGCCGCAGCGCGGCTGGATGTGCATGGTATGCCTTTTGTAAATCCAGACATCTTCTTCTCCTTCATGTCCTTTGAAATGACTTCAAGGAGGATTGTTTCATAACCTTCCCAGGAGATCTATAAAGACTGGAAACAGTTTTAAAGAATTAACTGGTATGCAACAAATTCTATCTTTCATATAAAATTAAGCATGTAACTCATGCTTTAAAGTGGGAAAAGGGCACACATGAGCATGTTTCTAACACAACAGTTGTAACTTTTCAACCCTTGAAAGAGTCAGGAACAGGTACAATTTTTCCACACAATATACTATCGATTTCACATCCAAACATACCTTTATCCAATGCTCTAAGAAATTAATGTTGCGTACACTACAAATAATAGCTTGCTACAAAAACTTCTAAAAACTTCCCTCTAGTGGTCAGCCTCTTGGGCTTCACAACCACGTGAAGCAAATATAGGCAGAACTCTGTCCCTGTGTGTGGCAGGAGCAATAGCTAGGCTGGCTTTTCAGAACTGGGGTTTAGGTGAAGCCGCCAGCAAGGGTCGTAGTTTGTTGAGCTGTAGGAATGTCAAACCTTGACAGTATAGGAGACCTCAAGGGCAAATCATTAAATACGTTCACACAAAGGGCTGGTGTATATTAAATGCATACGTGAGGCCGACAGTACATTCTAAGTGCTGTCTGTGGGTACCCTACTTCTTATTGGCAGGAGCTGGTTTTCATACCTTGGAAGCCACCAGGAGCTTCACCGCTGACATCAACGTCAATAAAATCAAAGCTTATTCCTGTCTCTTTGCTATTTCTTTATTGCCAGCAATGCAGCATATGCTTTTCAGATATGAAGTATCCAGAGATAAGATTTTACAACTGGGGACATACAACTCTGTAGGACTGCAGTTATATGGCAAGGAGACAATATTGCTCCTTCAAAATATGTTATCATAAGAGAGTCAGCACTATATTCTCAATACCAGATTCTGAGCTGATGTTTACAAGTAATGCTGTACAGGTTTCAGGAGATTACAGCAGTATGCACACCCTGAAAATTTCACTTGTTTAACTCTAATGTTAGTTTTAAACTAATTTCTAGTCGGTCTGAATCGCCCGATACCTGTTCATCCACTAGATGGCATCATGACTCTGCTCTATTAACAATTGAGAGCAAGTGTGCTCTCCGGACTCACTTGTACCAAAAACAGGGAAGCACAGAGCATTAAAAGGGCATTAAATCGCTATGAGAGACTTCTAATTCAGCAACAAAATTACCTTTGTTCTGTGTAGTTTAAGCTTTAAGCATCCAAAATGATTCTTCTATGTGCTTTCTGTGGTGAAAGGCGAGATTTTTTGCACTGGGCAGACTGTCCTTCTGTTATTCTACTAAGGCAGCCTGCCTAGGGTACTTTGTATCGAAGACGATATGAAGTAAAAATTGCCAATTTTCTTTCATGACATGTTTTTGAAAATTTAGATTCTTTTAAAGTCACATTTCACAGCATGACATGATGGTTGAGGTTTGAAGGCACCTCTGGAGGCCAACTGGTCCAACCCCCCCTGCTCAAGCAGGGCCGCCTAGAGTGAGTTGCCCAGAACTGTGTCCAGGCAGCTTTTGAATAACTCCAAGGATCTAAACTCCACAACTTGCCAGGGCAACCTGTGCCAGTGCTGGATCACCCTCACCGTAAAAAAGTATTTCCTGATGTTCAGATTACATCTCCTGTGTTTCAGTTTGTGCCCGTTGCCTCTGGTCCTGTCACTGGGCTTCATTGAGAAGAGCCTCACTCCCTCCTCTTTGCACCCTCCCTTCAGATGGGAGCCTTCTCTTCTCCAGGCTGAAGAGTCCCAGCTCTCTTTGCTTTTCTTCATTGGAGAGGTGCTCCAGTCCCTTCACCCACTTCATGGCTCTTTGTTGGACTGTCTCCAGTATGTCCATGTCTCTCTTCTACTGAGAAGCCCACAATGGGACACTGTAGACCAGAAGTTTCCTCAGTGGTACTGATGTTGTAATGATGTTGTAAAAGTATTCCACAGTTCTTCCTGTGCTTTCCCTTTAACACTATAAATGTGCTAACATCTGAAGAAAGACATTAATTTTAATACATATCTCAGATTTCTTTACTAACCACGAATAGGAATACAAAAAGAATTGACAACTGTGGCGGTTTTTTGTCATTATTACAGTCACATACTCACCCCCTGGTTTCTTTGCCCCTTTTCTTTCTGTCAAGGCCATACTGTTCCCTGCTGGTAAACCACAGTAAGAGTTGTCAGGTTTTGCTTGATATTTTTTTCCTTTTTTTCTTGGTTGACCACGAGGCTTGATACAAAAGGACTGTCACCACAAGAGCCATTTAGTGAGTTTGGTTTTCACCATCATAACTACACGCCTGGCTAACAAAGTTCAATGAGGTATCAGTATGTTTGAGAGTAATTTGGTTCATTGCTGACCCCGTGCACTTCCTCATTGTACCTTCTCCTCTTATCCCTTTCCAGCTTCAAATTTCATCCCAGAGTTTTTGTTTCCAAGATACTCAGTTATCATCCTTTCTTCCTCATTAAGTGCCAGGGACTCAAACTCTATTAAAAATTGATCTCGTAATAATCTTAGAAATGAATAGTCTGTCTTGCTCAGAAGCTGCTGTGAAAAATCTTCACAGTGAAAAGCAACAGGCTTTCCTGCCTTTACGCATGCCCTACTATTAGTGCTAGTACTAATACTAGTATTAGTATTAGTATTAGCATTCTTCCTGCGACTATTGTAGGAATGCCTTGGTTTGAGGTAAAACAGAATCAATTTTCTGTTCAATAACTTTACTTTTTAGCTGGGCCTCTTCTAACTACTGAAATTAAAAGCATATTGTCCAGAAACTGTTTGTTCTCAGAGTGATAAGACCTGATTGTTTATAATTTATGCCAAGGAATGGGATGCAGAGAGGCTCCTGCTTATCCTTATTGCTGTAACACCCAAGGCAGCTAACTTTGGTATTTGCCCCGTTGGAGGGTTGGAAACAGAAAAGCGTAGAGGGGTCCCATCTGTGGGGAGGAGCGGACAGGACAGGTGACCCAAAACTGACCAACAGAGTATTCCATCCCGTCTGCCTCATGCTCAGTATAAAAGCTGAGGGATCAAAGGGTCAGCCCTCTTCCTTCAATGGCCAACATCCGAGGAGGACTCTGTCTCTTCGTCTGCCTTTGATCCCGATCCCTGCATTCAGGAATCCAGATACGTAATCCAGTTCCCATCCGTCACTGAGTCCGGTCTGGGACTTCCCCAGTGCCAGCTGGTGACATGATTGTCATCCTGGGAGCTTGATACAGTTTTGTATATATTTCATTATTTCATTTTTATTATTTTATTATGAATATTTCATTAAAGTAGTTTAGTTTCTTCTAAACTCATAAGCCTTTTTCTCTCTCTCCCCCCTCTCCTTGGAGAGAGAGGTGGGGGAGAGCATCTGTCCTTCACCTCAGTGGCCAGTCCGGCCCAAACCACAACAAGGAATAAAGCAAGTCTGTCTTACATTGGCATGAATCTATTTTGTGGAGCTTCCATAGAGACTGTGAGGTTTATCTAGAGGGAACTTTTGGAACAGGAGTCAACACTGCACACACTCTAATGAGGCAATAATACAATGCACCATTCGACGTTTTATAGTGAGCGATGAGTGCAGGAACGCTTGAAAATATAACTCATCACTGAAAAGCAGTTTAGTTTCCCATAGAACTTTTAATATAATATTGAAAAAAAATCTATACATATATTGCATACACATTTTCCCCACTCCGAATAGCCATCCATAAGTCTGAAGATCCACATCAATAAAAACTTACAGTAAAAGGAAATTACTTGCCTGGTCTATAAGCCTGGACTTGGTAACATTAGATATTCTGCATCTAATTTTCACTTCTTAAGTCCATCTCTGTAGCAAGCCTGAAGCTCAAAACCAAGCCTTCCCAACAGTAAGAAAATTCATGGTTTTAAGAAGCTAAAAAGATTAAAGTTTGCAAAGCTATCTGTGCTAGAAAACATTTTGTTCATATATCCCTGAACTAAGAGGAAATTTGGCTCTGACCTTTGCATCTCAAGGTATTCCCTATCAGAAGAAAGTATAACTAGGCAAAAGGTCAAAGCAGAAGGAATAAAGGTGGATACTGGCTGGTATAAAAATGCAGTAACTCTTTTTTTCAGTAGCTTAAAGGAATGCTATCAGCGTACAAGAAAAAAGAAAACAACTTAAATTTTAAAATGTTATTTCTATCTGGAGATAATAACAATAGCAACCGCATGGTCTGTTGTACTTGAAATACTTAAATTTCCCCTTTGTGTGAGATTAATTTTAATGCATTTATATTATTAAAAATGCATATAAATATGTATCAGTGTGTATTTATTTCCCTTAACACTGAATTTAAAAAAAAAATGCTGTATTCACATCAGCCTCAAAAGAGCCTTCACTGAGGCATCCCTGCTAAGGAAGAATAAAATTTCATAGTATGAGTATTACTGTTGAATCAAAAAGGAATTAAGTGGTGGAAAAAAATGCACAAAAGCACAACACTATGCTTTCTAGTTGAATAATACATATTATGCTTTCTAGTTAAATAAAACAGAAGGCATTTATCTTTGACCAACTGCATTAGAAAGGCAAAGCAAACCGGCGGAACATTCAGCTATTCAGAATCAAAACTTTCGGTTATATGTACAAGTATATATAGAAAGAGTATAGGTATATTTTGTTCCCTGTGACATGCAATATTCTGCATATAGTCTAGAATGATTTATTTACAGAACTCCCACACCTATGAAAACTTCCCTTAGTTCCCCAGACTTCCCCCATCAGTTTACCTTCTCGTTATTCAACTGAAGGACTGAAAAATGTTCAAAAATACAGCCAGGCTTCCAGACTGTAAAATCATGTGCCTACTGCAAGGAAAAGGAGCTGCAGGCACGTGGTTCATCCTGATAGCGTACCAGTATCCTCTTAGACTCACTGTTCACCCGGCATTAGCTGAGTAGGAGGACTTGGGTGTCAGTGGCATGTGGTACCTCACCTGCTTCCAGAACTTAGAATTGGAGGACTGTGGGTGCACAGTGTGCTGCTCTCTCCACTTGATGGTACCTTGCTGCTTAATAATAAACCTAAGGGATTCCTGAAGCTTCTCGTAAGTCCCAATTGTCTCCATTTCCAGCAGGATCACCTTTGTATCGTTTTGAATGAGGGCATTGTATAAAGCAATGTGTTGATCATACGCAGGTTCTTTACAATTAATCAGCTGGTGGGTTAGAAGGATGATCAGCCGTCTGCTCTTCTGCATCCTCTTCTCAATTGCACTGGCTGCATCTAGGAATGTACAAGAAAATGATGAGACCCTGAAATTTCTTTTATGAATTTTTTAGGCACATCATTTTCATTGCTTCTTAACCAGAAATAATTTATGTCTCACTTCAGTCGCATACAGTTTATTCATCAGAAAAAAAGCTTTAAAAAAACCCAAAACCCAAAGGGGGTGGACATCAAACAAAATGAAATAACAACAACAACAAAAAAAAAGAACAAAAAAAAACAACAAACAACAAAAATAAAGCTTTCCTTTCAGATGTTTTCTTTGGTTGAAACATTAATACTTTCACTGCTTTTAAGAACGGTTAGGAATTTTGAATCCAACAACCTAGGGTCAAGTTGCTGTAGATCTGGATTACATCAAATTTGTGCCTGGTCAATAGTCTCCGTGTAATTAATTGTTTTCTATCAAGTTTAGTGCTTTACAGACTGATCCGGCAATACTGTCCTGGTTTGAGTCGTTTGCAGACTTTGGGATGTCTTGCTTCTAAGAGGCTCACTTACTGTCAGAGGGAGTATTAATTCTCCTGAGCAATAGCATGCTAATTTATACGCTAAACTGTGCATAGGGTTGGCATCCACCATGCAGGGGTGCATCTGGATTTGCAGGGCATTTGTTTGTCAGCGTGACTCAAGGTGTTTTCCTTTCCCACTGTCCTATTAGGGAGAGCTGATCAGCCACAACGGGGACTGTGATGTTGGAGGTGCTGAACCCGGGGAACTCAAGAGCCAGCGCGCTGTGGGAGAAATTTCTGCGCCAGCTTGGAAAGGCCCACATTAAGCCCCCAGGAGCTGCTTTTCTCGGTGACCTGATTGTGACATCTACGGCAGGAAGACTGCAGATGAATGCCTCTCCAGTGAAACACTCATCCCAGTGAGAAGAGTTTCCTGTGGTCTGTAGAATGAAAGCTGCAGCTGTTTTGGTGGGAACATGTGATGCTGGGCCAAAAGAAAGGAGGTGGGAGCCCAGCTAAGGAAATTTAATGTAACAATTATTTAACAAAGCCACTGATTTGCAGATGCCATCAGCCCACTGCGTATGCATCCTCTTTTCCTTTGCTGGGGGCTGCCAGCCCATCACAAGGGTCTTCTCAATCTCAGAGAGCCCCAGCTTTTTCAGCTCCTGTGTCAGGAACCCTTTCAATGAATTTTCTGTCCTATGTCTTGGCTCTGAGAGTATTCCATGAAAATAGTTTGTCTTTCTGTGATGTTCCCCAATTCAAACTCCTTTCATATTCTTCTTTTTCATTAAATATTCCTGATGTTAGGAGAATAGATCTTTTGGAACATGAGAAAAAATAAGGTAAGTGGCTACTTATGTCATATGTTTAGTTCCCATAATAACAACACTTTAAAAAAAAATCTTTCTCCATTTTGAGGTGAGGTCCATTGTACCCAAGAATGACAGACCACTGACCTGGGGAGGTACCCACTTCTCTATTTGGATTTCTGATGCCATACTTGGTGCAAGAGGAAAGGTGGGGCTGCATGCTGCAAATACTTTAATCGAGGGATTCATAGCAACCTGCTTCATGAATGTCAGAAGTTTATATGGGTTCAGAAATTGACAGAAAATATTGTGAAAGAAAAATCCATCAGCAGCTATTATACACAAAAATTTGAGCATCTGAAGTCCACATGTTGCTGGGAGAGTACATTAGTGGAAGTATAATATAAGGTTGCCCTGTTCTTAAAATCTTTTCCATCCTTTGCCCATGACCACTGCTGAAGATAAGACACTTGGCTACATAGAATGTTGCTCCAGTGAAGTGTAATCATTCCTCTGTCATTTGGTCATGGTTTTGTGTATTACAGATCCAGCAGGTCCAGCAGTGTTTGGTTAGTTGCCGTGCTGTTTATCACTTGAATCATTCTGTTTAACTTTCCTTTTTACTGGAAGAACACAAGTTTCAAGTAACAGATCTTTGCTTTGGAACTGAGAGTCATGAGCATGTCTTGAAATAATAATTCCATTGTATATCCTCACTGCACTTCTCTTGTTTTCTGGAAATACATGGAGCTTTACAGTGAAAAATATGATTCATCAAATGCTATGATACGTGTTCAGGAAGGATTGCAGTAATTTGAAGTGGCATTTCCTGTTTTAATCTGCTTAGCCTATTTTAATTGTAAGGTTTTGGATTTGGAAACCTGCTAATGAAAGGCTCAAGATCAGAAGATAAACAAGAGTGCGGACCATATGGGTAAAGTCCATCTGCCTGGAAGCAGAGAATTTTTAAGTGCTCCCAGTGGCAGGCAGATTCTGAATAGCTTTTCCACCCAGGTGGAAGCATTTGGGAGCATGAAAGTGGACAAGGAAGAGAAAAGCAGAAGGCTGGGAAAGTAGGCAAGAAGAGAAAAGGAAGGACAATGGTCAATGCTCAGGACATTTTTAGAGTTTTGATTAAATCAGACCGAACAAGTCAAACAAAAGTTATTCACTGTCCAAGGCTGGCTTGGTGAGTCTTCTGTCTGTGACTCCTGGGTTACAGGCATCCATTCATGCCTTTGTACAGTGAAAATATCTTTGTTTTCAGCCAACTTATTAGAACCTCTGTTAGTCCCACAGTTTTCAGCTCAGTTGCATGTCATGCTCAGTTTTCTTCAGGATTGCCATCCAAAACCACAGTTTGAGAGCAGCAAAATATTGCCCTGTCTCTAATCGCTTGAACAGGTGGCATAAATTTTTGGCATTGACAGTTTCATGAGGTACTGTTAGTTCCTTGCTCTGGATCTGGCATGCTGGAATGGTCTGGCTCAGCAACTCTTACACCTTTTTTTACGTTCTTGTTGTGGTGGGTTTTCTCAAGGCCAGGCCGCGCTTTTGCAACTCTCCAAAAGAGAAGGACATCAAAAATCTCAGCCCAGCTCTGGGCAGGTGAATGATACCTGGCCCAATGCAGATGATTTCAGAAATGTGTAACAGAAAATGTGTCAGCTTTGGCTTCATGTCTGCTTACTGACAGGGAGAGAAGATCTGGTCCATAGAACAACCAGAGCACAGAATAGACAGGTCAGCTCTGAAAGGAAGCAGATAGCACCTAGATGACAGCAATCATAAGAGAGAGTGTACAGGGGTCCATACGGAAATCAGCACAGATTAATTAACATGATTCCATTCTGGAAGACAAGGAAGCGGGAATAAAGAATACCAACCGTCTCCTGAATTAGCACTGGGAATTGTGTGAAATGAAAGTAGGTCATGTCAGTGAACAGAAGCTGAACTTCCTGTGACTTTAACACCCTCGTAACAGGTTGAAAAACCCTGAGTGATAACAGCAAGGTTAGTTCCTCAACTTAGTTTGTGGTTTTCTCCTCTTCCGTGTCTTGTAGACCTACTTGCACACAGTTTGGTTGCGGCTTTGCCAAGATAATGGCTATGCAGAGTTACACTACCCAAAAAGCAGGTGTATGTTTAAAAGAGTCATACTTAGGGTCACATTTGCTGAATGACCCAAGAAGATAATAAACAACCTGTGCCCCTGCCCTGTAGCTTGCTTTTCTTAGCACACTGGCAAGCACGGGGTGCCATCGTGTCACCCTGCCAGAAAGAGCAGACACACAACTGCCAAGGAGATGAGCAGCCAGCTCAGGAACGTATGGGACCTCCTATAGCCCTAAAAGGGATGAGAACCACAATCTACTCCAGCTTGACGAGTCATTCAGTGCATTATCTGATCTGAAACTTACCTTCTCCGGGATATATGTCTCTCCCATAAATACACAGTTTATATCCACATTTATTTTCTAGAATATCTGGCATGATTTGGTAAACAAAATATTCCACAAAATTAGCTTCATTGGTGTGGTTTCTGGGGTAGATAACATACGCATCATATATCTTCCCATCTGTAAGGCCAAACAAGAGGAAGGTGTTAACATGAATTAGTGCTGCCTATTGCAAAAGCTAGAAGAGAAATAAAAATATTAGTCTTTGAAACAGATCTAAGTAGAGTTCCTGCTAATCTGAATAATGTATGTCATCGAATGCATGTTTGGAAATTAAAGATTGTGCATATGTTTTCCATGTTAAATTGTTGTGTCCTTACGTTTGTAACTTTGGAGAACCTGACCTTTGTATTATGAAGGCTGTATCCCAAAGTATATAGAATAAGAATTCAATTGATCGATGCCTATTAGCATAAAATAGAGATTAATCCTATAATTTATTATTGCAGTGATACAACAGGCTGTCAACAGCCCTTGTCTTTTAGGACAATACATTCCACTCAAATTCTTCCACCTTGAAGAAATTGTTCATCATTCCCATGACATATCATACTTCTGAGTGAAAAGGTCCTTTACTCAGGAAGTAGTCTTACAGTCAGAACCAAGTACAAAGTCAAATATTTCTTTTGCTCTTTTCTTCATTTCTCTCAAATATGTTTTCCATTACAGCATTTGTTTTCTAATCCCAAATGTTTCATTCCTTTCTTTCCAATGGAGATGACCATATCCCTTCTTTTGTTGCTGTCTGAGGTTCTTGTCCAGACCACCTTTACAATAAAAAGACAAAGCTATTTCCAGAATCTGATTCATTTCATCATAAAATATACTTAAATGGAAACTGCCCTTAAAAGCCTATTTCTTTCCTCTTTAAAGAGAACATGAGTAACTAGATCAGCTGTAGATATCTACCATGCAGACATCTGTGGTAGGAGTCAGCTTCAGTTTTTAAAAACATAAATTTAGGTGTCTACATGAAAGCTAGGTGTCTAAACTCCTGCTGCAGTCAGTGGAGAATTAGCCAGTGAAGTTAGTGAATTCTAGAGTGACTCAGGTTACTCTCACGTAAATTCCAGGGGCCCAGCTGAGTTGCCTAAACATGCCCATCTAGTGCCAACTGAGACTCCCTATGGTACTCTGCCTGATCTCCAGCCCCTGCTCGAGAAGTCTGCAACGTCTGATAGATCTGTGTTATGTGTTCATTTTTTTGGCCATGCCAAATGACTCTGGATGGCCATGTTTAGACCACTGATGCAAGGTCCCAGTGCCTGGTTAACTGAGTTGGTTTTGTTGATGAGGAGCTGGATTTGGTCACCTAAAAACATATACCATATAGTGTCATTAGGCACTGCCTGCCCTTCCGCTGCCACTGCAGAGGGATTCGGGTCTCTCTTAAGTCCTAAGGGAGCTCAAGCGGCACTAGCTGCGTACAGTTCGACAACCGAACCCAGACCCAGGTCTCTAAGTTCCATGTCTATGATGGGAACTTGCATGTGTTCACCTCCATTGCATGCGGCAAAATTTAGATGTCTTAATCTTGAGCTGAAATCCAGCCCTAAAGCTGGATTGGATGTATTCCCCGCAAAAGTATCTTCCACAATATTGGTACCTTTCCCTTTGGCTGATAAGAACTGTATTGCTCTAACACATGCCTGTGAACACACTAGCCAGCAGGCTGGTTCCTTTGCTTTAGAGAGCACATAACAAGTACAGTTAATATCAATGTAAATCGTATTTTCACTGTCACTCAATGTTTCATGGCAAATATTTTTGTTTTAAAAAATATGAAACCATGACTGAATCCCTCTTTTATGTAATACATCACTACAGAACCCAGGAAACAAGGGAATGTAAAGGCCTACCAGAGCTACGTGTCGTCCCCCCCTTATCTAAAAGATTTTGGAAGGCATGAGAAAGCGAAGGATCAGGCACAGGTGTCATATGAATTAGTATGCAACTACCAAACACATTCATTTCCATAAGATTTGCCTTTTTCCTTTTTTAAAACTTACTTTCTCAATTCTTACTCACCATCCTTGACGGAGTAGGGCTGAAATATCTCCCGATACAGTAGGACGATATCAACTCGGAAGGACTGATAAAGTATAACAGAGACTGCTATTGCAATGAGCAGAACCAGAGATCCTGCCATCAAGAGGATGTCAGGAAGATCCACTGCAAAGAAGAGGAATATGCTGTTAGCCGTAGAGAAGTTAGCCCATGGGCTGAAGCCTCAGCCTCTCATGTTCTTTCTTCTGTGGCAGCTTTAAGGAGCTCGCAACAGAGACGACAAAGCTTTTTCCTTCCCCAGCTGGTGTGACCAACACAAAGACCCCTAAACTACAAGCATACTAAGCAGTATATAATTAATATTTACCTCTGTTAAATCCCGACCTACCTACGCTAAACACCACAGCTGACCACGGTATTTAAGTATTTTGCAACATTATAAAACTGTTAATAACCAGCGACAATGTTCAAGCATTTTGTAAGGCATCCAGGCCTACACATGACAACCGTAAGTGTCCACAGAAGGACAAGCGGAGGCTTCTGGCCTAGTTGCACAAACGGGGTACAGAGAAACATGTGCAACTAATGAAATCTGCAAGATAAGAACAAAATACGCAAAACAAGCAGGAAAACAGAACATGTCCTGGTCACAAATATAAAATAAACTATGCTGGAAGCAGATGATGTTCTCCCCTGCCTTTTCCTTTGAAGGGGGTCAGGAGCATAAAATAGCAATGACGAGTAAGGAAAATTGAGAAAGAAAGGAGCCACGCACTTTAGTTCCGGCTTCCTTCATGGAAGAGCTCTTGAATCGGACCACCTCTACCTCAGAGATGGAGACTTATCGAGGTTAGATTCAGATTAGATATAAAGAGGAAATTTTTTACGGTGAGGGTGGTGAAACAGTGGAACAGGTTGCCCAGAGAGGTGGCAGGTGCCCCATCCCTGGAAACATACAAGGTCAGGTTGGACAGGGCTCTGAGCAACCTGATCTGGTTGAAGATATCCCTGCTCATTGCAGGGGGGTTGGACTAGATGACCTTTAAAGGTCCCTTCCAACCCAAACCATTTTATGATTCTATGATTCTATAAGGATGGCTTACAGTCAGCAGCTCTGTGCTATCGTAAGCACACAGCTAGTCTAAGACAAGATTGGGATTATCAGTCTTCTAGAGGAGAGCTATGTTTCTACCACAGCTCAGACAGCTGCATTTCTGTAACAGCCTATTTTTTTCACTTGTTCTGTGATTCATGGAGCAGAATTCACTCTAGATATGTGCCTTTTCTAGCTGACACCTAGTTCTGCTGCAGCAAGAGGTGATGGGAGGTAGACACAAGGTCATTTTATACTCTCTCCAAACTAGAAAGAGAGAAACTTAATCCACAGACTGTTACAGCCACAAAGCTGAAGAAGGTGCTTTTAACCTATGTCCTGGACATACTGAATTCACCCAGGATTCAGTATTGAAAACACTATGAATTCCAGATAGCCAAGTTTGAAATTAAAATATCAAAGGCTTTATACAGCAATTACGCAAAGAAGATTCGTTATTCCCTTGGAGGGAAGATTAATGGCATAGTAGAAATCTCCTCGTAAGCAAATGAAAGACACCTAAATCTACTCCACTTGGGTTTAACTTGTAGACTCAAAGCAGTTCCACATACATTTTTTCCCTGACAACTAAATTCATTAAGAGCTTTCCATTCACAGTCTATCTTCTTTACCTAATTATTCCTGCCCAGCATGACAATTCATCATCGTATAGTTGTAATGATATCGCTGCTGTGTGGACTTTTCTGTGATTCAGATCACTGAAATGATTTGGATTAAAAAATATAACCCCAGAGGCATCGGACTGGGTGATGAACTTTTACCCCCAAAGGAATGCACATGAAAACATCCAAATTGTGCATCACATCTGCATAAAAGGGCCCACCTGTATTTTTATTTTGACTATAGTATAGCGAACATAATATTTGCCAGATGCAATGCCCTAACTTAGAATATCACTAGAAGCACGTATCTCTTCAGTGTCCCAGAGATCTGAGGTATGCTGCACATTCAGAATTATCTTAGCTGAGGAAAGAAATATTCCTTTGAATGTTGTCCACATTTAAATTTAAATGCAAGTATTCTGGCAATACTAACATGGAGATCAGCTCTGGCATCCTCACTGTAAAAACCCTTCACGGCAACTCAACCCATGGAGGATGATTCTATGTACTGGTAACAACTCCACCCAACCAAGCCTTGTGCATTCAGAGCAGGGATCAGATGTTCAGGGCTTTTCCTCCCTCTGCCTGCAAAACATACACAAGACGTGGCTGGCCTTTCACCGGCACTTGAGGAGGTGCATATTAAGCAGGCTGAAAAGGCAGTCTCAGTTTCCTCTACAGAAGAGGCAACAAGACAGATCGGAAAATGCTGCGGATTGTATGCAGGCAGCAAGCTGCCAGGTGAAGGCATTGACTACCACCAAGGAACAATTTCAGAGCTTTCTCTTGGACTTGCCACTGAGTGAGTGAAACAAGATAAAATATCCAGCAGTGAAGAGTCTCCTACTGAAATGTACAGGTTCCCTGGCTTCTCCAGATGTTGAATAAGGCAGTATATTGAGCAGTACTTAATGGAGGCAACCTAAAAATACTGGTGCCTGAGAAATTCCACTGGAAAGCTATATAAATAAAGAGTTTACAAGTACATTTTCCCTTTCCTCTGGTAGGATGCAAGGTAAATCTGACATGGTTTTAACACTCTTCCTGCTTCTTTCTTTGCCATTTAAAGGGAGAAAGAAACATCAGGCTCATGATGAAGCCTACCTCACCAGAACTAGGAGATCTTTGAGAAACCTGGTCTAGTGGGAGGTGTCTCTACCTATGGCACGAGGGTTGGAACTAGATGATCTTTAAGGTCACTTCCAACCTAAACCATTCTATGATTCTGTCTGGGGAAACCACCTTCCAATAAAATTGAAGTGGGCAAGAAAAGAACCAGTTTTTTTATAGTGAAGTTTGGCCATTTTGTAGTTTTAATAGTGTCATGTGATACCCATGAAGGAACTTTGTCCTTGTGGACCTCTTCAAATTTTACAATTTGATCTGTTTTCCTGGACAATACACGCAGAGACAAAATGAGAACTCACCACTACCTGGTGAGGATGACCCAAGGATCAGAGATTGCCATTATTTCCTATCATTTCATTTGTTGAGAGTGTGCTCACCATGACATTACAAATGCTGTTGTAATGCTTTGAGTAAGTATCTACAAAACATCTAGAGAACAAACAGGTTCGGACAACAACTTCTGCAGTTACAAACCTAAAAAATGCTGTTTACATTTGGTTTTGCACTGATTAGACCAAGGCTGGAAAAGAAGTGATAAATTTCCTGTGCATACACAGCTTGTAAAGCATTAGACAAGAACCCCACAGGGGTCTTCCTGGAAGAGCAGGTTCGGTTCCCAGTAAGGCTGACTCAGCCTCTCATTTCCCTGGAATAAACCAGCTACATCCAGCGCAATGAGGGCAAGGGCCAGAAGTCACTTTTGGAGGCCCTGAACGAGATTGAACAGATCCTGTTGTTCTCTTTGACTTTGCTGCACCATTTAGCGGCAGAGAGTTCATGAGTAGGCTGTCTTCTAATACTATTTATTTATATTCAAGAGCAATGGGAATACAGAACTATCAGCTTACAAGAAACAATATTGGAGAGGCCAGAGAAAACAAGTCAGAAAGCAACATTTGAAGGCTTTCCTGACAAACCTCAGAACAGCAGTTTTTGTAACTTGTCTGGCTTCTAAGGTGGCCGCACTTCCAGACTGTAAAGGCAGACGTCTGAGTCTGGAATTCCTGTCCGCATCCATTTACCAAAGATGACACAAAAGGTTAGGTTCAGCATTAAATATCTTTGAAGAAGAACAGAGCTGATGTTCTGGGCTGAACTTTATCTCTGCTCCAAGTAACTGGAATTTCTGGCCTCCTCCAGAGAAGATCATTCATGCCAGACCAATTCTTGGTCCTCTGGGCATTTTACACTTCCTTGTGAATGAGAACTGAGGAATGCTCAGGGTGAAATAAGATGACGCTTGTGGGTCAGACACCTCCAGTTTATTTAACCAGCCCTGAATCAAGATGAGGAACTAAAAGCCAGTGGCAGCTTATATATTGATAAAAAGGGAAGGACTTGGAAGGTATTCAGACAGCCCATGTATTCCCTAGCAGACAGGTTAAAGGGGATGCTGAAAGGATGTTCCTGTCCTGACCCAGCTCTGCTGGTAGAAGGAGTTAAAACTTTCAGCGTTTCTCCAGTTATTTGTCATTGCCTCTGTCTCAGGAGCTAACAGCTTCCACCCCCTCTGCCAGCAGAGCTACTTTTGTGAGCACTGATCCACTGCAGTTATTGATGAGCAGAACTGGCACGAACGGTGTAGCCCATTAGCTTTCTTGTTCTTGAGAGGTGACATCTTCCAGCATGAGAGACACCAAGCAGCTGTGGAGGGCAACTGGGAGTAGTCTGGCAGGCAGAGTCACTATCTCTTGCCAGGTGTCCAGCAAGACTACCTACATCTTTGCCAGGAAAGGTGGAAGAAAAGGGAATTAAATGTTGTCATAAATTCCTTAGCCTTACAGCGAGCAGAGGCCAACACCCCACAAGTTATGCAGGTGGTCTCAGAGCATGTGAGAGGACATGTCTTGTGGCAGAGAGGGGATGTAAAACATGGGATGATCACCATCTCTGGAATTAAAAAGGTAGATGTAGGACTGAAAGATCTGGAGGAAATGAGACAACATATGTTTTCTGTAAAGAGGTATTATGAGACATGAAGATGGTTTTCACGAACAAGTGTTGGTGAAGGAGTCAGAAGGTACCAAACAGTTTCAGGCAAAGAAGGGAGAGAAAGGATGGGAAATAGCATGGAAGGATGGGTTCCATATTGACTGATCAAAGTCTAGACAGGGAGTGGATGAGAAAGAAAGGAGAAAGATCTTCCTCATCAGGAGAAGAAACCTCTGAAGGTAGCAGCAGCTGAAAGATGCAGGGACAATAACACCTCTTAATGGAGGCAAGAACAGAGCTGCAGAGACTGTCAAAATTCATAGCCAAATCCTCATTAAAGTTCTTCCAGTAAAGCAAAGAAAGAATTTGCCTGATTTCTCTGTGTCTAACAGACATAGTATGCACAGTCTGGATACCACCGAAACACACCAAAAGGACCTGACTGCATTGCATTACTCCTCATAACTGAGGTACTTAGGTCATGTAGCTCATTTCTAAAGAGCTGATCAGCTTCTCTTAGCAGCATTTATTTCCTACCTAAAAAGACAAGTGAAAAGACACTTGAGACAGACACTTTTTTCACAATACAGCATTTGTCTTCACACACATATGTGAATACATACGTGTATGCACAACATATATACTAAGCTGCAAAATACACTTTTTTCCCCTGTGAAATGTCAAGCAGTTTTGCCAATGACATCCGTTCCTGGCAACAGTAAGGGAGCATTTTTTATATGCCTTGGAGACAAAACCAAACAGCTCTCAGCACTCTTGACTGTGAGAGAAACTCCTCCTTTTCTCATCACTCCTCTCTGGCAATTTTTTATTCTTCTGTGGATTAGGATTGTTATCAAAGTAAATTGCTAGGGTTAATCGTAATGATATTGCTAACAGTAAACTAGGACTTAAAGTATTTGATTATGACTCCGAAAAAATAGATTCAATTCCTGGTTCCCATGAAAAATTTCCCTGTGGTGAGCCAACCCGTTCATTCAGCGGGTTTTTGAAGACAGAAACTATTGCTGTAAGACTGAACAGGTACTAACGCAGAGGAGCTCTAATGCAATTGCTTACAACATCTTTGCTTCTTCCTTTAATCCGTCACCTGTGTGGCTAAACACTATTTATCTAGTTCACTAAATGCTCCCCAAACCGACTAATTTGAGTAGTAAGTGGCACAACCCTATACTTCCTATCATAGATTTGTGCTACAAATAATGATAATGTAACCCATACTGAATGCCCTGGAAAAAAAAAAAATCAGAATGCAGAGCAGGAAGTTGCATAAAAAGCACATTAACAGGATAGTAGCCAGCAGACACAATTCCTGCTGTGGGAAACACTAAGGAACAACCACATATTT
>VUYV01000217.1:8456-66187 GCA_008711295.1 Anarhynchus alexandrinus | reverse complement strand
AAAAAAAAAAAAAAAAAAAAACAAAAAACAACCAAAAACAAACAACCCACAACTGTATTTTTTCCAGTTAAAACAAACAAACAAACAAACAAAACACAAAAAAGTAGATTGTTTTTAATCACAAATTTAGAAGATGTAAGGCAAAAGCAAACCCTACAGCATTTCTATTATACTCAGAGGCAAGCTGTCACTGTTTTAGGATAAATATTGCTCAGTTGTGTGAGGAGTGAGTGAAGAAAACTAAAGCAGAGCACGATTTCCGGATGTAGCATTGCTTACAGCAGCAATGCTTACTAGCAGAAGCAGGCATCTTGACAATAGCAGCAACAAGGAGAATGGGACACAAAACAGGCAGTAGGAAAGGGGGGTCACGGTCAAGGGCTCTCATGAACATTTACTGAAGACCTAGGGATAAAAACCAAAATAAGAGTTGTCTACAACAGAAATCAGATTTAATGAATCACTTGATGAATACAGAATACAAAATACACCCTTTCCTTCATGTAGTTTGTAATATGGAGCCCATAAAGGACTTGTATTGCCTGAACTAGAGTGACCAGGACCTGCTCCTCAGTGTCCTTCCCTCTCATTGCAAGTACAGTCCCACACTCAGATAATTCAGTGCGGAGCTGATGTGTTTCCAACTTCCTGGGTGAGGCTAACCTTTCACTCATTGAGTAATATCCAACCAAAACATCTCCTGCCACCTTCCTCTGGGGTTAATCAGTGCTGTCCTACTGGATGATGACCCATCCTCTTTTATAATTCACCTATATCCCTTCTAATCTAGGCTATGGCAAGCAAATAGGTCTATGCTTTGAAGCCATAACCCTGTAGGAAGTGATGAACACTCAGAAATACTTCAGGACACGGAGCTGTGCACACCCTGTGATCACAATACACTCGATTTTGCTCTTTCCAGCATTCTTTCATAGAAAACTAATGCCTGTTAAAGTCCTGGAGATTTCTTCTCAAGGTCCTGGGTGGGTTAACGTATCTGAAGGGATAAGAAAGGAAACCATTGACCGCAGCTTCTTGTTGTACCTTCACAAACACGATAACATTTTCTGCCATAAGAATCAAACTCAGCGGTGCTGGTGACAGTGCTTTCTCAGGGATCTGGCAAACCCTATTTAAAAAAAAAATAATTCCCACAGGAGCTAAAGGCCATCCCAGTCCCCACCATTTACTAACCTTGATTTTCCTTCTCTGACAGAAACTACTAGAACCGTGAATTTAAAAACAAAACCAAAGCCTCTGAAGAGTTATTCACACCTCTGTGTGGCACACAGTGAATGCAGTGGCACTCAGGGGCAGAGAGGATAAAGCCAGACATCGCAGAAGTTGGTCACGCCACTTAACATTCAGTCAGAAACCAAGGCACTACAGTGGATGTGGTATGGGAGGGAAAGGCAAGCAAACTGGTAAACTGGCATTTGAAACTCGCTTTTAAAGTTTGCCTATTTTCTGCCAAAGTTCTGCAGTAGAAACAACAGTTTGATTCTCAAAAGAAGATGAATCTCTGCTCCTTGAGATGCATTGTGATGCAAGAAGACCAAAGGAGAGGTCAGTTCCTTGCCCGGCTCTCATCTGCAGAGGCTCCTCTACAGCCTGAGTATCTTGCAGTGCAGACTGCGCTATACCAGCGTGCTTCAAATCCAAGTGCACCACATGACTTCAAGGCAAGAGGAATTTGTCACTGAGCAGAAATATCCTAGAAACAGGATATCTTATCACAGGGATGATATACTGTCCTGCTCCGCATATTTAATCTTTTGCTGATACCATTTAAGTAACACCCTCCCCCCAGCACAATTTACCCCAAGGATTTCCATGACTTAACGAAGCCACAAAAGTTGTGCCATTGGCTTGAATATGTAAGGAGGAAGCAGGCTGGGGTTCCTTCTTACTAGCAGAAACTTTCTTACTAGCAGAAACTTTCTTACTAACAGAAACGAATAATAAAATAAAATCCCCAACATATTTCAAACTGAGTGCAAAGTATAAGAAAACAAAACCGAAAAAATCTTACCCTCACTTTGTGCTTTGAGTTGTAACGTCACCGTGACCTTTGTGTTGTGCATTTCGTTCACCGCTATACATGTGAAATTTGCTTGCAGATCCTCCTTTCTTATTTCAGTAATATGCAAAGTGGCCTCTCTGTAATATTCCTGCTCACGCCCTTCAAAACTAGTAAAAAGAGAAAGAGCTGGTACCGTTGGCTTTAATGGCAAGGCACGGTTTGCATAGAGGAAAGGTTAGTCTGTGTTATGTGTACTTACAAATGAGTTGTTTCCCGAAATCTTGAAAAATCTAAGTATTTCACCTGGATGTTATCCACATCCCATTTGACAGCAGCCATCGGCGGTTTCTTAATTCCCAGGCGGGCCTGACATTTCAGAGACAAAGCAGCACCTAACCAAGACACAGAGAGATGTAAACATTCCTTGACGAAGAGCGAGTATAATTTTCTTTTCCTCATAACATCTTTTTCTACAAATCTTCACACCGCCTGTGAGTTTTGTCTTAACAATTTTGACATATTTTTCTGCTGAGAAAATGATCCATTGAAGAGACTTGAAAAGAAATATTAAAAGGAGATTTCAACGAGTTATCTAGTACAGCACCAAGGATTACAAAAGGAATTATTTGTATTTGTTATGATGAAGGCAATGTAGACGTTACTTGTGACGCTTAACCCACGTAATCAACTATTGAGGAACGTGGAAAGTAAATGCTGGTTTACACACAAGTGCACACGGAAATAACATATTTATTGTCAGTATATATTATTTTGCGTAAGTTTTGAGTGCAGAGTCTTATCTTGTATTTTATTCAAGCTGGACGAAAGTAAAGTGAACCAGTCCAAGCAAAACTAAAACAGGAAATTACTTATTAAGTATTTGTCATTAGGAAATATTTATTCCAAAGTAAGAGTCACCGTTGTGCTGGAAGAAGGTATAATTAAAACACTTCAAATTATTTCCATGTAAATCTGCATCTAAGCAGGGCTTAGATAAGGTTAACAAATCTTATGACTTACATCCTGAATTGGTATTAGGGAGCATAGAGAAATCCTTTCAGTTTTGCAAATAGGGGACAATAGATCCAGTACAGCAAAGGGCTTTAAAATGTAAAGCAAATTCGCTCCTTGCAAGCAGTGCCAGATAATTTACTGTTCCAGAGGGGTGGGCAGCACCCACAGAGCACTAGAGACTGACCATCTTATTAGAGAAAGGTGGTCCTGGAACACAGATCATCTAATCCTGAGTGACAAAGCAACTGGGGGAAAGAGGAAAAAAGAACGGGAATGCGAGTCAACATGGCAACTCTCTGAGTATGTGGCGTCTCAGAGAGGGCCCTGGGCACCTGCAGTACCTGCTACCACAGCAGTCTTGCTGTGGGACAGAAACAGTGGACTGGCAGTTGCGATCCCTTCTCCCAGTGGCCCAGACTCACCCCACCTGCCCTGGGAGACAGGTATCCTGGGCTACCTATTTATGTTTCAGATGGGCTCAGTTGCTTTCTGTAGAGGTCCACTTTTTTCCATTGGCTATACAAAACCCCTTGACAGCTTTCAGTCCTGCCACCAAGCACCTTGCTCTGATGCTGCAAGTTATGCAGGGTGAATCTGCGTACGACAGGCTGAGAGAGTTGGCATTGTTCAGCCTGGAGAACAGGACACTCTGGGGAGACCTTATAGCAGCTTTCCAGTATCTGAATGGGGCCTACAGGAAAGCTGGAGAGGGACTTTTTACAAGGGTATGTAGTGATAGGATAAGGGGTAATGGCTTCAAACTGGAAGAGGGTAGATTTAGATTAGACATTAGGAAAAAAATTGTCACTCTGAGGGTGGTGAGGCACTGGAACAGGTTGCCCAGAGAAGTTGTGGATGCCCCATCCCTGGGGGTGTTCAAGGCCAGGTTGGATGGGTCTTTGAGCAACCTGGTCTAGTGGGAGGTGTCCCTGGACATGGCAGGGGGGTTGGAACTGGATGCTCTTTACGATCCCTTCCAACCTAAACCATTTTATGATTCCATGATTCTGTGAATCAGAATCACTGAGAACGTCTATGGTCCTAAATGAAAGGGAGCCAGGGAGCAAGCTCTGCATCATGGGCTCTCCAACTGCTATTTCTAAGTTCACTCCTTGGCCCTGTCTTTCAGCCCTCTTGGTATCTTCCAACCAGACAGGTCTGCTCAACGCTAGACAACGTGGACATGAGCCAGGCAGTGCTCCACGGCCTCAGGGCCAGCGACCAGTCCCTTGCTCTTCTTCATTCATCAAGACAGCCACAGCCACTGTCTCCAGACGGGAACCGCAAGTAACAAGAAGTATCTCTAGTTGCAAGAATAGTCCATCCTTCTCTTTTAGGGGTACCATGAAGCAGTTTCAAGGGATTTAGCTAAAGCCCTCTTTGAAGTGGATGGAAGCTGTCACCCCTTCAACTGAGATGTAATAACTGACCATGTAAGTAATCCTAGTCTATCCCAGTAAGGGTAGAATGGGTTATTTAAATCCCCTTAAACTGCTGCTTAATACCTAAATAACCCATCAGTTATATCTAACTTCACATCACTGTGCGTGTGGTGAATTAAATCTGGTAAACATTATGGTGCAAAAATGTAATGAAAAATTCCATCATTAAATCTTCTTGAAGACCCCCCCATTCACTAGGCCACCACAAAATGTTAATTTAAAAACAATTTATAGTCTGTACTTACCGAGTTCCACTTCTATTACACCTTTATCTTTTGGAAATAAAATTTGAGGAGGTAGAGGTGAATGTTTTGCTTTAGAAATTAAGAAGGGAAAGAAAGAACATATTAGAAAGTTGTGAAAAAGCATTTTGTAAGATAATGATCATAATCTGTACCGTTAATATTTTAAGATTCCAAAGCAGAATTGCAAACTAACATTACAGCAGTGTTTTGCATGTCTGTTGGGACCATCTGATTTTATTCCTATGACCTGGGGAATATTCCTGGGGATTCTGTGCATGTCAATAGTTTAAGTATTTTCTCCTCATTTATTTAATTTTCACCTTTGTACATAAAGACCATGGAAATTTTTTAATTTCTCAAGTACTGTTTTAGCTGCTGAGTGGGAAAAAAAAGCAAATGCAGTTATAGGTTTGTGTGTTTTCTCAATTGCTTATTTTGTTTTTAAAAAGAGATAAAGAAATTCCTTCAGACGTTTGAGAAATTACTCATATCCATGATATGAAATAGCAAATATGTACTTTCATGCAGTATCTGAGCTGGGGACCCTGTAGCCCACAGCTGCCTGCCTGATTTCCCTTCTGTTGCCCCCATCCCTGCAGCCTGACAGCCGAGCATGTCTGGTTCCCAAGCCCCTCTTTCTGCTGCCTGAGCACTGCTGCTGCACGCAACTGCTCCCCATTACACCAGTCTGCCATGACATTGAGCATCCCTTATCATTTACCTTTTAGAAGAAATACTACTTTTCCTTTGACATATGTATTTGTTATTAACCATTGTTATGGATAGGTCGAAACTGCATCCAGCCACTTGACTTGAATTAGGTATTCAGATTTTTCAGATTTTTTTCCCTTTGTGCATTTTTCTTCTTTTCTTGCCCTTTATACTGTTTCATATTTCCCACTCTAAAATTACTGCTTGCTACTCTTTCCCTCATTAAGCTTTTCCATCTCAAGGTAACTCTCTGAAACCCCTGAAAAATCTGCAGGACCTCATTTAATCCCCCTGCTTCCCGGGCTGCCAGAAAAGCAAATCTCTTTGCCCATCCTAACTGTTGCCAATTTTCATTAGCTGGATCTAGTAAACAAAGAAGTCAGGAGAAAGTCAGTAACTTCCTAGCTAGCTGACTATGTTAAGTTCTTAGCTGCCAGAATGCAGAGGCAGAAGGTCCTCTGAGTCAGTGTGGATCTGCACGGCGACAGGAATGTACAACATAAGCCAAAATTATCAAAACATAACATCTCCACTCATCAGCATACTAATTTTAAGTGCTGATAAAAACTCCAAGAATTTGTCATTAAGTACTTCGAATTTAGTAAAAATTGGAGCAGACATGACAGACCCAGCTCAGTTTTCACATGTTATGTTGCAATCTCTTCTTTCTGCAATGGTTTCAAAAGAAAGTCAGATTAACTTCAAATTGAAGTAATTTGCCTGAATGCAAACAAAGGCTTTTGTAAATTTAGATGCCTTTGTGCCAAATAAAACCGGCACTTTTCGCTGTAACCCAGACACAACAATGTTCCTGACCAGTTAGAGAAGTTATGATGAAAGTATATTCAAACAAAAACTGTTAAGCAGGGAAGTTTCATGTAGACCAACAAGGTATTACAGGAAAGACGAGGAGGAAAGGCATGACACCTCATAAGCTACTGGTTTATTAGGTCTAGGCTCAAATCTATTTTCTGTCCAGCTCAGAATAATCAGAACAAATTCCCCTGCTGAGATCTGGGAACAGCAGCAAAAACTGGAATCAAGGCTCCTACGCTCCAAGTCTACATTCTGCCCACAAAGCTGGCTGCCTCCCCCACAGCAAAAAGGTCTGATGTCTGTCTGCAAATTAACATTATCTATTTTGGGGAAAAAAACAACCAAACAACCAAACAAACCCAAGCCCTCCCTGTCCCCAAACCCCCAACAACCCTTCTGACTGTTTTTCCACTGATCTGACTGCAGCACTGAAGACATTTTGAAAGTTGATACAATCTGGAACTGCTGATTGCTGCACGCTCCTCCCCTGGCCACCATCCAAATCCAAAGCCTCCCTGAGGAGACTGCATCCTAGAGGCACCCCAAAGTCCACACACCTCAGCCATGTTGGCTGAGTTCGAAATAACAAAAGACACAATAATCGCTGTGCTCCATTCATTTTCTGTCTATATACATATTGCTCATTTTGTCTCATTCAAGGCAAATCTAAAGGTTTTTTAAGGCCTGCTATCAAAGAAATGCTAGATAATCAAGATAGACCAGAAGGCATTGAGTTGTAGGCCATCAACACATCAGTGATCCATTGATCACAACAAATTCTTCTCCCCTCGAACAAATAGAAAGCAGAGCTCTCCCACTGAGAAGACCCTTCATTTCAGAAATAAGAGGTACCGGAGAGCTCTACCAGCCACAGTATGTAACCAGAGTCGTCAGAGACTTTAGCAAAAAAAGCTGAAAGTGACCAGGTCTGAATTTACCCCCATCTTGCTCCATATGGATCCCTGTCCACAAAATTCACCTAAAAAAAAGCTGATCTAAAGTTTCACTAAGAAGATAAAACAAACCAACAGAAACTCTTTTTCTCTTTAATATACAAAAGGAGCTTCCTTTGCTTTAAGTAGACATCAGTCCTTTTTATCCTAACAAGCTACAAAATGACTCTTACCTTCGCTTATGAAAATCCTTGTTGCTGATACATTAAACACATTTCCTTTATGAGTGTAGATAAATTGACAAGTATAATAACCATCATCCTCCTTTCTTGGGTTGTTAATAAAGATGTATTTTTCTGCCTTGAGGTATCTCTCTCCCTGAAGAGGTTTGCAGTCCTGGAAAAGAAAAGTTTCTTTATTTGGCTGCAAATAGCTTCTCACGTTAATCTGACCTACAACTGGCACTATAAGGCTTTTATTTACCTTGTACCACTGGATGATAGTAGCATTCTTGTAATTGTCAATTGTAGGACAAACAATTCTTCCTCTTCCAGTCTCATTTGGGTAACGAATCTGACTTGGGAAACATACCCCTTGCTTGTACGGATGCACCTGCACATTCATGTTGAGCGACTTTGTGCGATTATTTGAACTTTAAAAACAGAAAAAAAGCTGTGTCAATTATAGTATTTTTATATGAAATATATTAAATATTTGTAACAAATGTGAGTTTTGTTTTTATAAACATATGGTTGATTATTGTTGTTCAGTCACAGATTGATTTTTAATGACCTGTCATAAAAATAGCAATTGCAGAATGAAGTTACATGAGTTGGTGTACACCATGAAAAAAGGCATCATTTCCACAGATAATAATTAGACTGTATTATTAAAATGTGGGGGGCAGGGGGTGTCCAGTCTTACGCCTTTCAGTTTTCAGTGTCACACTTACAAACGTATAACACAAGTGTAGTTTCCAGAATCCTCTCTAGAAGTTGGCAGAAACCAAAGAAATCTTTCTGAGGAAAATATGCGTGATCCCTCTTCTTCTTCAGGAATCATTTTGTTAGTAGCCGTGTGATACCAGGTCACTTTCACAGATGAACTCCATCGGGGACATTTTATAACTAAAGCCTCACCTTCCATTGCATCAACTGCAAATGAACAAAAGATAAAAAACTCAGATTAATTAAACCTTAGCCCCACTGAGACAGGGAAAACTTGGCATTCCTGGATCAACTGGCCAGTCACGTGCCTCTAACTACCTCCCTCAAGTTCTCAGAGATTATATATAGCAAACATGCTCACTGGATTTTTTTCAAGAAATTTTTTTTTCCTTCAGTTATGGAGCCATTCATTTGCAAAAATAGTAATTAATGTGTGGGACAGAAGGAAAAAAAAACCCAGGCCTAGATTCAAACCAGAAATATACAAAAAATTATGAGGATTTAATTGAAAAACAGTGATTTCTTGAAATGAACTTCTTATGCAAATCTTTGCTTGAAATCCTGGTTTTATTCAAAATAGGAATTTAAACACAAAGAAAAGCACTGGCTTTAATGGTGTACTATGAAGTTAGCTTTCCTTACTTCAGTATAATTAACATTTATTTATCAACAGAAAAGAGCCCTTGCTCTGCCTTTTTAATATAGAAAACGGAAATCACAAATTTTTTTCTTTCACTGAAGAAAAAACTAGAAGGAGGAAGCCTGTAGATAAGATCATCCAAAAAAAAGCCCAAAAAAGACAAAAGCCAGAAGAGCTCCTCTCTGAAGTTCACAAAAATGTGAAAAAAAAAAAAATGCTAGAAACATAACAGACTGAAAGGAAGAATCTGACAGAAAGGTGAAAAGATGCCAGAAAGGAATAAGAGACAAAAAAGAAGCACAGAAAGACAAACCACACGCACCCAAAAGAAAAAAAGAGAAAGAACTTGGCAGTAAAGCACTATTTTTTTTATTTTTTTTTAACTGAGTGTATTTCTACTTTTGAATACTGAAGCTGGTCCAGAGAAACTTGAATCAAACAATTATGACAGATATTATTTGCCCAGGCACCCAAATAGTGAACTGGCTACTGAAAAGAAAAACGCTAATCTGGAAGTTAAACTGCATTTCGGAGAAGAGAAAGATAAGAAAATAGGCAAGGATGGAGACTGCACAAAGATGGAGACTGGCAGAGGAGCTACAGTAGATAAGGGAGCATGAAAATGAGAGTAAGTAACCAAACAGCTAAACAAATTAGAGAATCTCTATCAAAAATTACATTTTGTGGAAGTATTGCCACTGCCTGGCTTTAGACATGTAGGTGCACAAACCAGGGGGTGAGTCTCTCTACACGTTGAACACTTGGCTTCTGCTATGGTTCTTTCCAAAGCAGTCCTTCTCTACAGACAATAGTAGTCGCCTCACTTACTAATTCAGGCACCTAAATTAGCCACATCAGGTATAAGTACCCCCAAGTCCACCATTTTAACAGCATTCCCACCCATGAGCCTTGCAAATATAGTGGGACGTAGAAGGGTTGTCAGGAAAGTGGGCATTGCCCCACTGAAGGAGGAATGCATTGGAAATACAGCTTTCTTCTGGGAAAAAGAGAAGAGGGAACACACAGAAAATGAGATGTCTCACCTAAACTCAGTGACATCAGTGAAAATTATCTTGGCAAATTCTTCAACAGAATTTGGCCTCTTAATAAACCTAATTCATTTGAAAATTAGCATTCGTATTGTAAAATTGAGAATATGGGGAAATATTTACAGATCATATCTTACAATATTTTTCAGACAAATAAGCAGCTCAGCTGGGGACTAGAACCGCGTGAGTGCTATGTAACGGTGTGTCACTGGTCAGCACTGGTCAACGTTATATAGCTGAGTCAGCAGAGCTGACCTGTCAGCTTACTGTTTTGAATATCCCCCTTGTGCAGGGAAATGTTATTGTTACGTTGTGCTTGTCTACTGACACCCCCAAAACCAGGATATTGAAAAGCATTTTTAGTGAGCAAAGGGCCCAGTTACGTCCCTGGTTCAGCAGGGTGCAGGTGCCCTGTTCAGTGCAATTTAAGCATGCTCTTGGAGACTTTGCCCAGCTGGGGCCTGGAACACCAGCTACTCTCAAATCCTTTCAAAAAGTCCCTTTTCCTTCTGCTTGCAGAGCCGCCAAGGGGCAGAAGTAGAACCTAGACTTAATGTCACAGAAACGGACAGTACTCAGTGCACTTTAATATACAGAGAAAACACATAAAGCTAGTTTTTAAGCGGTGATTTTTGGACTGAGGTAAACTAGCTAATTTTAGGTTTAGAAATAAATTACCAATTTGGGAACAGCCTACACATTCCTACAGAATAAACCTCATCAGAAAGTATATTTAAAATGTGACTTACATGTTTCGGATGTCACGGAAACCGAGAGGAAGGTAGATAGGATGATCAGATGTACACACCCCATCATATTTCTAAACCGAAAAGAAAAACATTGATATCTCAGAATATACTGTGACTGCATCAGTTATGCCACTGCCATGGTACTGATGTACATCTACTAACAGATAACGGTATCATGCAATGATAAGCTGCATCATGTGAGCTGCTCTGTACCGAGTGTGTGTGTAGCAGTGGTTTTGAAGCTTTGAGATAATGCTCTCTGCTCTCTAATCAATGCAATAGCTGCTGTTCCATTGAAACTACTGTTATGACTTAGTTTAATGGGGGTGGGGGAATTACTCTGCCATGGTGGGCCTCAGGCAGAAGCCTCTTCTTGCTGGGTTGCTTTTTTTTTTTTTTTTAGGAAGCTAAATGTACGTTAGCATTCTTGTCATAGTCCAATGCAGAAAAATTATACCACGATTTAGAAACGGATAGATCCTGGATTTGAAAATATATACCCTGGCTTTGAATTAAGCTTACATCCAACCAACTGCTTAGGTACACGACACCTTTTTGGCTTTCTATAGAAGCGGAGGTATCTTCAGTGACAGCTTCTCTGGGAAGGTGTTTAGCAGTAAGAACAAAACCAGGTGAGTGCCATCAGCAGTGCTAACCTGAATGAGAACTGAAGAACTGGACTAGAAAAGAACATATATTATACTCAAGTAACAGCAGTAGGGCACATCCAGTGCCTCACTGATGTTTTCATTTGTGTCTAATTGATAGCACCTGCTGTAATTCACACCTTGTGGTGCGGCTCAGGCACTGCCCAGCACACCCCTTTGTTAAAGAAACTTGTTATTTGTCCATGGACATTAAGTTGACCTAATCTAAGAATATCTCAGGAGACAGCAGACATGCAATCCAGCTGTACTACACAGCTGTAAGTATTCTACTTACCATTAACACAGCCTTCACTTGAATGCTGTCCTTCACTGCAGATCACAGTGCAGTGGGTTCTACTATCACATGTGAGGAAGAAGAGGTTCCATGGTACTACAGACGGCAGATAAGTTTTCAAGAGAAATCACGTTAGAAACAAATTATAATGTATCTTGCAGATAGTGAGCACAAGAGAAGTAGTGAAAAATAGGCAAGAAATGTACAGGCAGGATAAGTACTGTCATCACACTTACTGAAGGAATTTTTATTTCAGTGCCAAAGATTTCCAGACTAAACAAACATTGACAGACCTTATCAAGACCTATATTTTTGCCAAGTCTGAAATTCAGAACAAACTGTATTTTGAGCTTTCAGAAATGTCATTGGCTTTTTATTGATATGGAAAGTTGCTTCTTTTAGAAGGTTTAATAACGTCTAGAAGCTTATTCTTAAAACTCTTAGTAACAAAACTTAGTGTTGGAAGAGAAAAGGGTGGGAATTTCAGTGTAGGTATTTTGCAGGGATACTCACAAATCATAGAAAAGATGAGGTTTAGACCAAAAAAAGCAGCATCCCGGCTTTAATGTCACACCAAGTGACATGGATTGTCACGGATTATATGGGAAGCGAGTGACCAGGCAGGACCTCCTAGAAACACTATGCTAGTTAAAGCTGGAGAAAAGCACCACATACAAGCACAGGCAGTCCATTTACTTCTTTAATTTTACGGAAAACTTAGGCCAGGTTAATAGATTTTTAGAAGGTACTTTTCAGCACAACCAACACCAGGAATTTTGTCCTGGAATGAGCTGGCCCAGAGGAGGGTTCAGGAGTGTCCTGGGACAGGGTAGGCCCTCAGGGGAGAAAGATACAGAGCAAAACAGCACACGACAAAATTCACAGCATCAACACAGCAAAGCATTTGTCTTTGTTCATCCATTCAAGCAGAAGGCTTGTTCCTAGAACTTACTTCTGACACTACCAGGGAGCAAACTAGATTGACAGGTGGGAATGGGGAGCTGAGTTTCACATAGCCTGATATTAGAGGCCTGGGTCCAATTCAGGGCCTAAACAGATTTGCATTTGCCAGCAACTGTTGACTTTATTCATCAGCTAAGGTCTACTTCAATCACAGCTGAAAAATTATACGGGGACTCATGGCTCCTTGACTTGATTTCACTGAGCCTTGTTAAGATACAGATCTCCTCTAAAACACCACTTCGTTCTCTGCACTAATTTCCACTCTACTTAACTGTCTTTCACTACCTGTTAGTCTGCCTAATCTTATCGGTTCAAATCAGCTTTGGCTTGCCTATGTCTCACTTGTTTTTTCTCACAAAAATTAATTTTTTCACTTGCAGCTTACAAGGGCCATTATTGATCATTCCCAATAATTCACCATCTCCAGATACTTGTCACTTTGCTACTTAGCATTGGCTTATGCAGAGGAGACCTTTTCTTCTGTCCAGCCAGATGGCCAGTTTTGCAAGCTGATTTTAGGCTATTTGGTACCCACGTACATTTGGAAGAGCTCGCTTGTTCCGCAGAGGGACTGACTGACGTGTCTGGGACCACAGCAGGGTATATACATAAGCAGAACCAGCAGTGTAGCAAGGGAAGGCAAATCCCTCCAAAGGGTATTTATGCAGCTTTCCAGAGCACTGTGCCATCAGACGCAGAATGGCTACAGCATGCAAAATACATGTATGGGTATACGCATAAGCAAACATGATATGCAAAACACTAACTGCAGCAGGATTTGTTCATACAACTGAGATTGGATACCTCTATATCAACTGAGTCTCCGCAGTGAAGTCTTCAAATAGACCCTAAGAATCAACTAAGTGAAGAACTCTAAGCTGAATATAGATAGAATTTGATATCATTACCGTATTTGAGTAATTAAATATACATAAAAAATACTGAGAATATTCCTTCTCTGCTGGGACCCTTTTCCCTCAAAATGGTTCTGTTCCACTAACTTATTTGCCCCTAATGAGGTATATCAGCAGTTATACTGTCCTACTACTTTTCAGAGCTATTTTGTTTAAGCAGGCAGATACTTCAGCAAGATAACAAAAAGTAAAAAAAAAATTACTTTTAAAGGAAAATCAGTTTCATAGACTAGATTTGGATATTGTTGGAAATCAGGATCTTTCTCATTTCATATTTTATTTGTGTGTGTCTATTTTGTATTTGGCCACGACTGATACCACTATTGGAGACACTGGTGAGTCCCTTATTGCCAGTGCTATTGCAGCCCTGGAAATGGGAGGCTGGTGATTAACAAAAAGTTTCAAGGGGCTGTGCTTTCTCCATTTGTGAGATACAGTTTTGTCCAGGAATGGAGAGAGCCAATTACTTGCCCTCACCAACTCTTCTAACAAGTGCCAGAATGATCCAGGAGTAAGAAATTTGTATTTGCCTATCATCGTGCTTTGCCAGTTGTTGTATTTAGTCTTCTGTTTCTTGAAAAACTATGTCTTTGAGAGACCTTGCACACACTGGGCTACCAGCCCGCACCAAAACAGTGCAAAATAGTTGTGCTGAAAGGACAGATTCTCCCCACCTAACTTTGATGATTGCTTTATAGATTTTAAGTTGCCAAGTATTGGCGGCAGTTTAAGTAGGGTTTGGGGTTTGTGTGTGCGAATACGTGCAATATATGGGGCTCTAATTAAAGAGGAATGTTCCCTGAAAATACAGGCAATTAAAAGAACAGTGTGATTATGTTTGCATTTTCCAAAGTCAGCAGCAAACCGCCAAATTATCTCAATAAAAACCGAGGCAGAGATTGCAGTTCTAGACAGCAAATAGCAAGAGAAGGACTGGTTCACCAGTGCTTTGTGGCATTACTTGGCACAAAGCAAAGTAAAAGCATCCACACATCCGTGATACTTAGGTCAAATAAAAAGGGCATTATGAGGCACAAGACACAGGCACTAAGAGGCACGTCTCACAGTCAAAAGGAAGAAGTTCCTGCAGCTTGAAGCACTGAGAAACAAAGGCCATAATTTCTGGAAAAAGTTATGAGTTTTCTTTCTGCTTTTGCAGATGTATTTAGAACTTATGTTTTATTATTGTCTGAAGTAAAATCTGCATAACAGATATTTGGGTCCTCAGTATACCATAAACTTAGACTGCTAATATTCCAGGGAAAAAAAGAAAAGGAGACTTTCCCTAAATCTCTTTCTTCCTATAGCTCACAATGACTGTACGTTATGAGCTTAATTCTAAGCTCTGTGAAGGAAAACTTCAGAATGGTGCTGAAAAAGCACTAGATCCAAATACAGAGATTTGGGATAACTACTGAGTGTGTAAAAATCTAGCCCCTAAGATCAAAGGAAGATGAAAGAACGGGGAACCCTCTAGTTGTGTTACAGAAGTAGGAGCCTATAGGGCTTAACTCCTTGCTTCTCCAAAGGCAACGGGTTAGTAACATATTTGTGATTTTCTTTTCCAAAACTGCATTTGGCAGCAAACTGTTTATAGTACTGTTTATATAAGTGAACAAACATTATAAATGTACCATACCTTACATACTAACAAAACTTGGAAATTATTGCAATTACTACTTTAAAAAGCTTAACATACTTTACAACATAAACATACCACGAAATAGCAGTTGTGTGAAATTTGTTTACTAAGACATAGAATTCTTTCATTCACATTTTGAAAACTATTTTCATTCTTTTATCAAACCAGAAAACCCATTCTGACTGAAAATGAGCTACTAAAATAGCAGTGGTAACACTGAACGTCTTCCAGAACTAGCATTCACAGTAGTTAACACCTGCACTAGTTACAGCTGTGAGTCTAAAATTTAGGAATTTCAATATTTAAGTATGGAAATGCCAGAACTGATATATACATTATTCTTACAAGTTATTTTGAAGCAAAAAAAACCCCATAAATATACTAAAATATGAATAATCCATTGCACAGTAAATATTTTCTGTGTCTTTGAATAATTAGTAAAAATATCTGCCAGAAAACTACGGACTAATCCATTTCTAAATACACTTCATTATAAGATAAGTCTTTATGCTGGTCCCAAAATTACTTGTCTATCACATAAGTGTATCCCTTATTTTAATGTAATATTTTTTCTTGAGATAAAGAAGCACATAAATGAACTGAAATAAACTTTCTTATGAAATACTTCACACTATTTTCCAGCAGCATCAGTTATTTTCTGTTAAAGGATAATATAAAAATTCAACCTACCATCTGGAAAATTCAGAAAGCAGAGAAGTAGCTTGCTGTGTGCGGCTGGGTCTTTTGCACTTATTTCTCTGCTGCAGCTTGTACCAGATATTACTGGGAACTCTTTTTAACTGGTTTGTAGCAATTCATATCTGTAGGAGCAAGATAGACAGCTTCATTTTGAGACACCTCCCACTGAACAGAGCAGAACATGCAAATTACTGTAGGAACCTTAAGTACTTATCAGAGATGACATCTCACAGTTCCAATTAATCAGATATCTTTCACCAACAGCATAGGTTTTCCATTAATCGCAAATTATTCCATTTTTGGCATGTTTATACTCCAATAAATCTGCTGGCCGGTTATTGGCTTTCTCACACTCCTGGGGAGAACAAAGAAGGGACACTCAGCCGGCAGAGGGTGCTTTGAGACAGATTTTGTTGGAAAACAAGTGACAGCTTTGCCTGCTCTACTCAGGCAGCAGCTCCCGGAGAACGGCTGTAAAGTCCCTGGAGCGCCAGGAACAGTTATTCGTGAAGGAAACTGCTTCACCGAAGCTAAGCTGATAAAAGAAGGCTGCTGAGAAACCAGTTGTCTGCACCAGCAGCTAAATTAAGTCTCTGAGAGAAGAGAAGAAGGCTGGAGGGGCAGAGCAGTTCCACAGGAAAGCCAGAAGCAGCTCCGGGAGAGCAAGAGGGAGAGGGAGAAGTCGCTGCAGCGGTGGACATGACCCAGTGCACAGTCACCCACAAAAGCAGGTGTTCAGGAGGCCGTATGGGCCACCGAATCTCTGAAAGACATTTTCAGGGAGGACTGTTCAGTACTGCTGACAGCCTTCCAAGCATCAGCACTGAACCTGGAACCATCAGCCCAAAGGTCCCAAACTATCCCCTTCCTGTGCAGCAGCCGGTCTAAAAGGGGTAATTTCAATACCAAATCAGCCAAATTCTAGGGCAAAAATCAGTTTGTACATTTTAGCAGAATAACCCCTAAAGACATTTTGAGAATCAACCGTTCATTCTTTCTTTAACCAAACAAGAAGATTTTATACTGTGGTCATTCAAACTCTTAATTTTCCCTGGCAGAGTTATGAATACCATTTATCACTTCCAGTGTTCCTGGGACTCTGCTGCCAGCATGCAGCAGCTCCACATCAATACACAAAGATGTAGCAATTACATGCCCATATGCAAAAATCTTACTGATGTCACACCCATGCTTTCCCCAGTTATTGGTGTAGCATTTCCTTTGAAGTGGTCGGGGGTTGCACTTCCCATATGACACAGAAAATGCAGAAGAGCTAAAAAAAAAAAACCTGCAACAATGAAATCTCACAATGCTTTGGTCAACCATTCAGGGTCAGCTCAGATCCCTACCTTGAGAAGCTCACAAACCACTCCCTGCTCAGGTTCATACAGTCTCATCAGAATCAAGGCCTTCCTAATTTCCTGACACCATTTGCTGGAGACTCAGGCAAAAAGTCTGGAGTAACCATCTGCATTCAGTGATAGATTCAGCATCCTCTCACCAAAACTTGTCTGATTACTCCAGGGCAATGTTAAATACATTCAGGACAAGCTAACTTCCATCGCCTGAATACAGAATGAGTTCTCCTATCATAAAGTCCACTAAAAATTAGATCAGAGATTCTCATTGTGTTGATCCATACCTCAGAAGAGCCTTTCATCCCGTAGTCCATTCCCCATGCCCAGGTTGTTCCCAGATCATGATGGAGGTGGGAAACTGAGCTCCTGGCTAACGGGTATAGTTGCCAGCTGAGCAAAAACCAACCTGCAGCTTTCATAAGAAACTACAATCAATGTTAATGCTTCGTAACTTTTGGCCCAGCTTCTAAAAAAATCCTATTTGATATGTATGTGGAAAAATGTGCTTACAGAAAAATGGCAAGAAATTTCTTTGAGGATTTAGATGCATCGTGTNAATCCTATTTGATATGTATGTGGAAAAATGGCAAGAATTTTCTTTGAGGATTTAGATGCATCATGGTCCTTTGACATCCTGTATGCATAGCACTCCAACAAGCAAAAGAACTATTTGTTCTCCGAGCAAAGAGGTCAAGAAGTAATGGTCTTAAACTGAAGCAGGGAACAGTTAGGCAAGACAGCAGGGAAGATCTTTTAACAGGAAAGGTAGCGAAGTACTGGAAGAGTTTGCTGGGAACCTAGTGGAGCTGCCACTAGGTGTTAGACCTTAAAGAAAAATCTGGTATTGGTATCAAGATGTTGTAGATGGCCCCACAGGTCCTTACCAGGACGAGCAGTAAATGGCCCAGAGACTCAGCTGTCTGTGATTCGATGACTGATTTTGGTGCAGCATGGCTGTATGAACTTAACTCCGTTGTGTTTGCAAAATGACTCCTGAGCTGTGAAAAGTAAGCAAGTTAAAGCCATGCTAAATACAAAAAGTGAAAAGCCAGATCAAATGAAGTTATTGACATCACAAGAGTTAGGAGTTCAAGCATTCAAGAGGAAAAATGATGACATGAAAAAAGATAAAATCCTGAGATAAAAAGCACAGATAGGAAAACAGCAACTCAGCAACACCAGGGTTCACTCTGCTCCAAGAAATAATGCTTAGCCTAGCAGCGTATTAGTCCTGGGTGTCTAATACCTGCCTCTATTAGCCAGGAAATAATTGCTGTGTACATTTTTTGCACCCTGCTTGCAAACTGTCTCTCACGCAGTAGGGGGCACCTGGACAGAAGTGACCCTGGCAGAGAAGGTTTCACTATCTACATTTGTTGAGGCCCAGCTAGGGAGCGCTGGCAGGGTTAGCAGATGGTCAGATGGCAGGGGAAGATGTTATTGGGTGTGTCCATACCCATGGTAGGTCTAACGTTTTTTAGTTGGTGGGGATCCACCCTACTGAGGTTGCGATGTCCTTCCTGTTCCTCTGTGTTGTGGTGCCTAACTTGCAGCTAGCATGGGGACCTCGTGCTTTGTGCTAAAGAGAAATTAGAAAGATTGTTCAAGGGTTATAATATTCTGATGGGGGTGGACGCCTCTTCCCCCAAAGTAAGAGTTGCCCCTGGTCTTTATCATTAATCACGCAGTCCTATTACCACCCATATTGTGATAAAGATGAATGGGTTGGTCCTCAAATAAGTCTGCTGGTTCTTTTCATTGAGAAGTTTGAGACAGTTATGCCAAGAAGATACTGTTGGGGGATAAATGCCTAACCAGCATGTATTGGGTCTATGTGGCAAGACTTGAGGGGGTGCCAGGGTGGCTTCTGTGAGAAGACACCAGGAGTTGCACCCATGTTGGACAGAGTCAGTTTTAGCTGGCTCCGAGGCAGACCCACCACTGGCCAAAACTGAGTCCATCAGCGACCTTGGTAGCACCTCTGTGATAACATATTTTAGAAAAGGTAAAAACTGCTACACAGCAACTGTGAGAGAGGAGTGAGACAATGTGAGAGAAACAACCCTGCAGACACCAAGGTCAGTGAAGAAGGAGGAGAAGAGGTGCTCCAGGCACTGGAGCAGAGATTCCCCTGCAGCCTGTGAAGAAGACCACGGTGATGCAGATTGTGCCCCTGCAGCCCATGGAGGACCATGGTGAAGCAGCCATATGCAGTGGAGCAGGTGGATGTGCCCTGAAGGAAAATGTAGCCCATGGAGAGCCCATGCTGAAGCAGGCTCCTGGCAGGAACTGAGGCCATGGAGAAGAGCACATGCAGGAGTAGGTTTTCTGGCAGGACCTGTGGGGAACCCGCACTGTAGCAGTTTGTTCCTGAAGGCAGCACCCCACAGAAAGGACCCACAGTGGGGCAGTTCATGAAGAATTGTAGCCCATGGGAAGAGCCCACATTGAGTTTGTGAATTTTGTGATGGACTGTCTCCCATGGGAGGGACCTCACACTGCAGCAGGGGAAGAGTGTGAGGAGGAAGGAGCACAGCAGAAACAAAATGAAAAAGAATTGACCGCAACCCCCATTCCCCATCCCCCTGCACTTCTCCTGGGAAGGAGGTAGAAGAATTGGGAGTGAAGTTGAGCCTGGGAAGCAGGGAGAGGTGGGGGGAAGGTGCTTTTAGGTGGTTTTATTTCTCACTACCCTACTCTGTTATTAATTGGCAATAAATTAAATTAATTTCCTTAAGTTGAGTCTGATTCGCCCTTGATGGTAATTGGCAAGTGACCTCCCTGTCCTTATCTTAGTCCATAAGCTCTTCATAGTATTTTCTCCCGTTTGGTTGAGGAGAGAGAGTGATAGAGCAGCTTGGTGGGCCCTTGGCAGCCAGCCAAGGTCAACTGTCATGACACAGTCCCACACAACAGTAGGTGAGGACATGCGTGTGGCCAGAAAAGAATTAATAAGAATATGAGTGTTACAAAGCCATCAGTATTTTCATCATACTTATCTTTCTCCTTCATCCCACCAAGGCAAAGCTGTCAAATCTCTTATAAGGTTTTCAGCTCCACTGTAGTTGCCCACTACCGTATTAAAGTTCAGAGGATGCAAAACGGAGGTGAGAGTATCTTGAAGGAAGCAATTGGCTAAAGTAACAAGGATTATATCTGTCCCTCTTAATGTGGCTAGCATGTATTTACATTTGGGTGGCACATCAATGTGGTACTTGGGAAGTTATACGATCACCAGCAGTTTATAAAAGATCTTCACAATGATAGTTATGTTGTCAGGCTAAGGACAATACTGAAACAAAAACCGTCATCACCAGAGCCTTTGTATCTTAAAACCAGATTCCTTTTCTAAAGAAGCTCTCAATTTCTCTGCTCCATGCCTTGCCCCAAAAGGAAAGCAGCTGAGCCACCATCGCACAGAGGCTGGATACAGCTAGCCAGAGTGAAAATAACAGCAGCTGTTCTGAATGTCACCGGGCTGCCAGCAAGATCCTGGGGGGAGACCACAAAGCCCACCAGAGAGAGGATCAGTGCATTACATCTGTTGCTTTTATAGGAACAAAAATACTCTGCTCAGTCTCCAGGATCATCCATTCCCACAGGTGGTGTTCTCCTTGGATGGCAGAATGCCTCACAGTATGGAGATGAGAGTGACTGAGCAGGCAAATATCTTTGGGCAAGGAACATACCCAAAGTTTATCCACAAAAAAAAAGCTGAATAAACCAGCCCTCCTGTGACCAAATAACTTCAGGGCACAGACAAGATGCGTCTAAGTGAAATCTTCCAAATTTTAAGTTGAAGACCATTAGATCCAAGAGGTCATTGCTTGATGCAACAGCACAGACTAATACCAGAAGTCCCAGGCCCTCACAGCTCCCCTCGGAGTGCACGGGAAGCTAACCTCTTCCTGTGCAGCACCCACTCTATTTCCAGTTACTGTGGAAACAGAAGATTATTCAGCACATCATTGTTGTTCCTATCTGACCTCTCTGCTGAAAATAAGGAGTTTTTTCTGCATGATTTCTCAGGAAGGAACTTCCACAAACATAGAAATCATAATTTGGATGCGAAAGACACGGCTCTTATTAATTTACACAACTAAAATGAAAGGGGATTCTCTGGAAAATCATTGAAGATAATTTGTTGATAAAGGATATTGTTTATAATGACTTCTTACTAAATAGTCTTGTTTGTTCCTTCATGTATATGAATTACGGAAAGTTAATGTCTTAGTAATAAAAGAGGGTCATGACATACTGGCAGCATGCAGAATCAGAGCTTTAGTCGTTAAAATTATTTATATTTTTGATAATATCACTATCTAAGAAAATTTCATCTTTTTTCCTATAGGTTATGAACTGGGTTTTTAGAAGAACATTTTTTGTGATAATTATCTCATTGTATTTAGTATCAGATCTGGCTACAACTTGGAGTTTGCATTCCCTGAAAGTTTAAAATATTTTGGAAAGAAAAACAAGGCTTCTCATGAAAACTAGAACTTCTGAGCTTTTTCTATGCAAAGGAAATGTCACCCAACTTATTTTTACTAGAATAAAAAAATCACCATTTTTGTTAATTTTTCTATAGTTGAAGCAACCAGATATCCAGACCCCAAGGAGTCCCCTGCTGAAGTTCAGAAATCCTTAGAGCGCCTAATCTGTAGACCTTAGAGCACCTGCCAAAGCAGGGAGGGCTACGAGCACAAAAACCTTCTCTGGCTCTTTTCCCAGCCGCTAGTTACATGGAAACCAGGAGAGAGTATGTCAGCAATTGGGCTGTGTATCGTAGAACTCTATATACCCAGTTTGGCAAGTTGCAAGAGATTTGGGGAATTGTCGTGGTTTAGGCCAAATTGGCTACTGGGGACCTAGGGGACCCCAGATNTTAAAATTATTTATATTTTTGTTAATATCACTATCTAAGAAAATTTCATCTTTTTTCCTATAGGTTATGAACTGGGTTTTTAGAAGAACATTTTTTGTGATAATTATCTCATTGTATTTAGTATCAGATCTGGCTACAACTTGGAGTTTGCATTCCCTGAAAGTTTAAAATATTTTGGAAAGAAAAACAAGGCTTCTCATGAAAACTAGAACTTCTGAGCTTTTTCTATGCAAAGGAAATGTCACCCAACTTATTTTTACTAGAATAAAAAAATCACCATTTTTGTTAATTTTTCTATAGTTGAAGCAACCAGATATCCAGACCCCAAGGAGTCCCCTGCTGAAGTTCAGAAATCCTTAGAGCGCCTAATCCGTAGACCTTAGAGCACCTGCCAAAGCAGGGAGGGCTACGAGCACAAAAACCTTCTCTGGCTCTTTTCCCAGCCGCTAGTTACATGGAAACCAGGAGAGAGTATGTCAGCAATTGGGCTGTTTATCATAGAACTCTATATACCCAGTTTGGCAAGTTGCAAGAGATTTAGGGAATATAGACAGCTGCCTGTCTCTGTAAGCTGTAGAGATACCAAATGGCATGCAGAGTTCCTTTCAGCACTTATTACCTGAGGTTTCAGGCTTGCTTCTTTCACCATGAAAATATAAACTCAACACAACCTTTTTTCTCTCCCCTCACTAACCGAAACGCCTCTGTTTATGGAAAACCTTCTTGCAGCTCTCCACATTATTTCCTGCAAGTCTCCTTGGGAGATGAGCTGTTCCAGGAACCAAGCCTTTTTTGCACGTCAATCTAAAATGAGGTATTTGTTCACATCCGTGGTCACCATGCCTACTCCTGCGTAACACAGTCTCGGTGTATTTATTGTTAACATTTCTATTGTCCCCCAGGTCAAGCCCCTCATTTCTGTAGGATTCTACACGGAAAACAGCCTGTGTGTAGCTATGGCCTGTGGTAAACCCAGGCAGTTCTTCACCAGGGCTTCTTCACAGATTTGAGAGGTCTTTGTGTACAAAAATTTGGCCTGCCAGGTGCCAATAAGAAGCACAAGTTGTTGGGAAGAGGCAGGAGAAGCCCTACCCATCTGCTTTCCATGTAGGATGTAGGCGGTGTAATACAGGCAACCCACTACTACACAGGAATTCAGTGCCGAATGGTGGAGTTTCTTCACATTAGGCAAACATTTTTTAAAGCCGTTTATTTTGGGTCCATGGATGACTTCTGGGAGGCGGCTCTCTGAAGCAGTGGAGCACAAGCTCCCCCAGAGTCCCCGTGAGGAGGTTAATCCACAGCTAATCAATGCCTACACTAGAAATGAGTCCTCAGCGTGGATTCTGCCAGAAATGGAGGTCAGTTCATGTCTGATTTTTTATCCAAATGTGCTCAATTAGAAAAGTCTCTGTCCCACCTCATTTCCATGGCCAGCAGCAGAACTTACAGCCTCCTAGCAGCTTCTGAGGACCTCAGTGCCTTCAAGAGCTGCAGGTTTCAAGCCCTCCTGCCTGATTGCTCTCAGAGTCCGTGACCACATGCCAAACTGTTCCTAGACTTATTGTCTACAGCTAACAGCCTGGAGAAGCAAACTTGTCTGAGACCTCCCACATTAGCAGTGAAGAGTGTGCTCTGCATTGTATGACATGAGCGGGTACAACTCTCTGTCTTCCTCTCACCACATCATAGCCTCACGTGCCAGAGCCCGACAGCCGTACTAACTACCTGTGGCTCCCAGACACACCGGTCCAGGACTGAGGCTCTAGGGCAGGACCCAAATATTGGAAGTTTCCTAGATCCTCTGAAACTAGTTGAAATGCAAAGGCCACTCTGTCAGTCAGTTCTGCAGCAGAATGATTGCTTTCGGACAATGGATAAATTTTCAGGGGAAATCCCATGAGATGAGGTGCTCTCTAGCTTTATTTGGTTTGTTATTGTCAGCCATTGATCTACACAAAGCACTATTCTCCGAGAAATAATCTTACCAACACACAGAAAGCAATCAGCTTTCACTACCTGGGAAGGACAACTTGGAGTCATTTTGGATTTTCTCTGAAAACAGCCTGATGTTCAGCAGCTGCCAAGAGAGCAAACAGATCGTGAGGAGTTATTACCAAAAGAACAGAGAAAAAAACAGGAAATGTTATTACACTGGTGCAACATATCTTTATCTTGAGCACTGTATGTAATTCTGGTTGCCAGTGACAAAAAGGATATAATAGCATGAAAAAAGTTACTAAAAAGAGCAGTAAGGATCTCAGAGGTACAGAGGGCTTTTGCTACAAAGATAAACCAAATTGACTGGCACTCTGCAGCTGAGAAAAGGGAGGGCTTTCAGCACTAGGAAAAATTACACAGGGAATGATTTTTCAGTACCTTTCATGATAAAAGAAGTAGGAAAATGGTCGGGCACGTGGTCTTTCACATAAATAAAAACAGAAACTAATTGTCACATGAAGTTATCAAAAGTAGATGCACAGTTGGGTTCCAAAGGCATGACTTGAATTTAAGAAGGAGAGATACGTTGATCACCGTTTAAGATGCTGTTGGAAAAGCTACTTTAGACCGAGAATGTCCATCCCCCATGACTGACGCTGGCAGGGTTCATCGTCCTCTCCTTTGCCTGTTCTTGATAGCTTGTGCTTTTGGTTAGCAATGGGATAAAGACCTGGAGATGGGGGGTAGGTGAGATTGTGCGAGCTGGTATGATAGTTCTTACTTTCTTACATTAATAGGGAAACAGAAGAAACACAAAAGTGGAGGTAACACTTATTTGAGTTTAAATTGCTTTTTTTGTTGTTATTTCATTTTGTCTCACAAATACTGTGGTTAATAATTGTGCTAAGAGCCAAAACAGTGATTTTCCTTCCCCGAAACCAGGAATTCCTGCAGAGCCTGGAGATCTGTTCCTGTAAGGTCTCAAGTTGTGAGTTTTGAAAAGGCTCATTCCTTTCCCCTGCTTTGTTCTTGCTTTGGAGCAGAAAAATCTGCTGAAAAAGAGAAGCTCACAGTAACAAATTTCCATTCTATGTTGCTCAGAAATACAGAGAAATGTAGATATGTGGAAAAATGCTCCTCCAGAGAGAAGCCGATGAAACTGATAGATATTGAGCATTGAGAATAAATGTAAGGCAGCAAGTTTTTGCACTTCTAAGCAAAGAAACCCATTATTTTACACCAAGAGATGGTTTCCGGTTCCAAATCCCAGTTTCAGTGATGTGTCAAAGCCCTTTTGGGAAACAGACTTTCTGGCACAGTGTCTTCTTTGGTGTTTCTTGCTAGCCACTTAAGTACCACAGCGCTGAGCTCTGTTGAAAGCTCACCTATTTGACTCTCTTGTGCTAGGTATTAGGGCCCATGGGCATCTTGCTCAGCACAACATGAGCTGCAGTTCTGGAGCCATGCTCTTCCATTATAGGCATTGCCTCACTGACCATCGCTCCACCTTTTATAATTTTTTTTTAATTGCTCACTCAGCGCTATGTGAGCGCAATAGGAAATGAAACCTATCTTGTATTGAAATTGCCATTGAAATATTAAGCGAACATTGTTGCACAGAGGTAAGGACTGCTGACACATTACACAGCTCGACAGGGCCACCACATCAACTGCACACTCCATCTGCATTAAAGTGGGGAATCTGGGAAAAAACATGCATACAAGACCAGCTGCTTTGGGCACTTCTGGGCCCCTCCATTGCCAGGAAAACCATACCTTAGTGTCAAAGATAAACCATATTCCATCTCCTTCATCTTTACAAAAGAGCAGTTGAAACAAGCAGGCCTAAAGGAAGGGAAATTCAAGGATGCTCAGTTTTATTGCCTGATGTGGACCTGTTGGCATCTCCCAGGGTACATAAACCTCCCTAATGCAGAAGTAGAAGTAAGTAATAAAGGTGATAAAAAATTATTAAAAATGCATATGAGTTCAGTGAATATCTGTCCTGCAAAGACTGACAAATCATGGCACGTAAGCACTCACATACTCTTGATTCCACAGAGTCAGCGTTCACCGTGTACCGGACTCCCAAGCAAGCGCCAACCACCTCGTATGGTTTGTTCAGATAATTGCACATGAGTGAGTGCTACAGCCTGTGTCCAGATTATTAATTAGCTCAGTAATGATCTTGAGGCTCTTGTGTCTTAAATTAATTGCCTGATGCCCTCAGGTGACATTACATACACGCACACTACATAACACACTGATCATAAGCTAAGCCACCGAGTGGAGGAGGCTCCCTGGCCAACTCCATATCGCCTCAGCAGCCTCAGTGCGGACATGCCCACACTGCCGTGGATGTGATAGGACAGGTGGGTGACATGGAGATGATTGAGTCAGACACTGCACATCCAGACAGTAATAAGATTTGCTATTTTCTTACTTCAAAGAAGTTGCAGACTAGCAGGAGACTTCTTTCCTGGGTATGCATTTCCATTACCCAGGAATAGGGTTATTTTGGTGCATTACAAAGGATGAAGTCAGTTTGCTGTTCCCAAAGGCCATTCAAGCCCAGACAACATAGACATGGCCACAAATTGTCTATCATTCAGGCTCCAGCTGTCATGTATTACTAGCTAAATATTGCCTGAGGTGGGATTTAGAAAATAAGACTGACCCACACCTCAGGGAAAAATCCCATACATCTGATGTCCAGCACTGCCTGAACTGATTCTCTTCTTCTTCTGTGCTTAAAATAGGCATTCTACACACTCAGAACCCCATCCTCTGGAAAGGACAAGGATTTATCTCCAACATAAACTTTTACAACTCAGACTGAGAACAATCCACAACGCCCAGGCAAGGCTTTCAGGCACAACACTTATCCAGAAACCAAAAGACCCAGCTTCTAGGGTCGCTAGAGGCTTCTAAGTCATGGGAAGAACCCTTCACCCTGCCCACTGAAACTGGGATGCTATATGTTGGGGTTTGTAAATCATGGGCAAGACAGAGAACAGCCAAGAGTGAATTTGACTCTATCCACGCGGGGGGTGGACATTAATAAGAAATTTGTATTCTGAGGCTCTGACTCCTCTTAAGTGGGTTGGGCGCCCTCACATTTGTTTTCAACAAGCAAAACTGCACTACCAGCTACAAATTGGCCCAGGTACCTCAGAAGCAGCAGAAGGTGCCCTAGGAGAAGTTGAGGGAGCATGTTCTCCTTCAGGGCAAAAGAGCTCACTAGTTTCCCGATGACTGCTCTAACCACAAGGCTAGTATGAGAACGAAGAACTGAGCGGGGGTGCACCGTGCATTCAGATTGTTTGTATCATCAGAGCTGTTTCTACACTGTTAGTATCTATTCTCAGAAGACAGGTAGGCAACTTACATCATGGCTGGGGGTGGAAGTAGGCATTTCCTATTAGTTCTCTCTACAGTCAACAGCAAAGGTCAACAGTAGCCAATTTAGGGAGTAGAGCTCCCTCTGAAGGTCGTGGAGGTCCTCACCTTCTGCCGCTAACCAGATAGGCATGTTAAACCATCCCTTTCCCTTTCCCTTTGGGGGGTGTCTAAATTCGGGCAAAGACATTGCCCATAGGCACTCACATTGCTAGCTTAGAAACAATATTACGTTCATGCAAATTAATTTATCCTAATTTGGTCAGACAACCAGAAGTTTTCTCAATGACAGTGCTTGTGTGGAGAGCTCTTTCTACAGACTTTCTTCCTGCTGCTATCGCAGAGCTTATTGATACAGCAAAGTCAGCATAAAGTTTCTGATAGGTTGGTTTTCTGCCCCAGCAAGACCTCAGGTGTCAGATCTGACCTTTGGGTAGCCACAAAGTTTGACTTTTAAGAGCTCGGCAGAAACAGCATATTAATCATACGAAATAAAACCAGAAAACTGGTTAATCTCTCTCCACATCGCTAGCAAAAGCAACCTTTTTCTACGAATTCATATGCTAAAGGATGGAAAGACACAGCTGAAAAGTAGTCATAAGTAGAACAGAAACTCTGGCTGATAAGCCAATGAAGGAAACATACATGTAAAGCACTTGCTACATTATATACTCTTTGAAAAATGGCTGGGAGATACTAAAGTCCTTGAGTTATTATTCTGTTCAGTTTGTGTTGTCTTTCTGAAGTAGTTTATTATGAAGTTTCAGAAAATACTGAATTACACTACAAGAATGTGCTAAGAAAATCTAAATCAAAGAAACATTAATTCTCTGTAAACACTTAAAATCTAGATGGAAACTACGTACATTTAGCAAACAAAATGAAAATAATATTGTGGCATGTTTTCCAGCATATTCATCACAACAGAAGATTAGCATATCAACCCAGCATAACAGCACACATCTCAAATACATTTTCAAGAAACAGCATGAGGAAAGCAGGGACACATCTCTGGTCTGCAGATTTCAGAAAAAGAAACTTTTAAATGCACAAGTAAGTATTGTAATAAATGTTACTACAACCTCTTCTAGCCAGCACGAAGAGGAATGAGATTATGTGCAAAAAACCCACCTGGGATTGTATGCTTCCATGGGCATACCTTTCAGTTATGTTTCCTTTCAGTCAATCAGTCAGCCAATCAGCCAGCTTCCCACCTGTACCCATTTTTCCCATCAACTGCACCTCTAACTCCTCACTGGAAATTCCATTTGCCAGTAAATATTTCCTATGCTCCAGCTAAAGTGAAAGTGAGTAATTCTGATTATCATTTTTTTTTCTTTTTGTTGTTGATATTGCTCTTTTGAGCTGGAGAACAAAAAGCTTAGAATGGAAATCCTACCATTAAATAACATCTGCACATCATTGTTATGGACAATTCCACCCACCATCATAGCTAAAACAGTGGAATTTAAGGAGGTTGTAAGTAGCATTTGCCTTAACTATTTAGAGGCTCATATGGACTCCAGAGGAAGTTCAATTCCAAATACACTGTTATAACTGCATTTAGGTCTAGTCCATGCATCTCCCTGCACCATGCCAACAGAAGAGTCTGTGAGGTTACAGGTATGGGGGTTTACTACCTCCTAATTTTTCTGGTTTGGTCATTTAAGTCAAACAATGTCCGGAAAGAAGGAGCTAGCTTCTTCTGACTGAAATTCTGGGTAAATTAATGAGAATTAAGAAGCACCCAGAAGTTTCAGTCAAAATGTAATATCCAATAGGGAGCAGTAAAAGTATCCTCTGCATCAAGACAAAATAAATATTTATGTTCCAAAGACTAAGGCAATAGAATAGCAATGACAAAAGAAGTAGAATCTGCTCTAGCAAAATGTTTCCAGATGGTTTTCACCAACAGAGTCCCTTCAGATGGTCCGTTAAAGCTTAAAAAGACAAAGACTACTGCAACAAACAACGGAAATACCAGATCTTGAACCAACAAACAGCTAGTTGGGGTTACTGAAATCATGGCAAAATGACAAATTCTCAGAAGGATAAAAAGCAACTGTGGAACCTGTTGAAGCACCGTAATGGACAATGATGACAAACTTTATTGACACAAAGAAACAGGCAGTGGTAGACAAAAGAAGTAGACAATGATGAATTTCAAAGAGTCTACGATTCAGACAAGACAATTCCTTCCAAGACTTGCCATTTACCATCAATAAATGACATGAAAAAAGATGTGAAAGAATGCTTATCAACAGCAGTGGTAGCAAACTTTGATGGAATAGATCCATCTTTGTATTGCTTTTATAGTTCAGGTCAAAGAAACATGACAACAGCTGTGCTGCTTCAGACCATCTAGCTCAGTACTTCTTCTGTGGTAAGGACTATTAAGAAAAATAAAGAGTAAGATCACATCCAACATACACCATAGCTCCAGCTCAGTACTCTCCTAGCCTCCAATCGCTCTCAGCACCAGGAATTTCCTGAGCCTGTTATGTTTTGTCTGTTTATTCACCTCCTATTGAATCTCCCTTCCAAGTTTGGTCTCCCCAGGAACCCATGTGGACTTCCTACTTCTGCAGTGTCTTCTGGCAAGGAGTTACACAGGGCTGCTACCTCTTTCCTGAAAATCCACCATCTTTTTCTCTCTAATGTGCTGGATGGCCAGCACTGAGATTGTGCTGGAGTTTGATAAAGGAATAGGTAGAAACATAAGAAAAGTTGTATTGGTTGCAGAAAACCAGACACCAGCATCAGAAGCTGGTGTGTCAGACCATGCTGCTTACTGTGGGATATGACCTTTTTCGCTCAACCCCTTGACCAGGGCAACTGAAAGTCTATCAGACACCACGCAAAGAAAAAAAAAATCCTTAAAATCCCAAACACATGGCCAGAGAAGAGAGATACTATCTCCATGCATTCCTGGCATGGTACTGCAATCTACAGAGGGGGCTCCAGAGGACCATACTTGAGTGCTGGAAACAGTATAGCCACAAGAACACAGACCATCGAACAGCTGCTTAACCCTACCAAGGCTGTGTTTTAGAAGCAATGCTTCTCATGCCATCCTAATCATCCACCCTTACCTTCCCTGCCTCTCCTGTGCCAGAAAAAAATCTTTTGTGTTCCTAGATGGCAGACAGCTCAGAAAACAGATCTACCTAAGAAAAAAACTGGCCAAGAGGAACAACAAAAGCACAGTTATTTTTCACTTTGTTTGGTTCTTGGGTGGGTTTCACAGACAGGCAGCTGTGCTGACACAATAGAAAAAGCAGGCTTGGAGCAGGTATGGGCAGAGAGAGGGAGCAGGACAGTCCAAACTAGCGAGGACATAAGGGAATAAGCACCTGTCAGCCCGTGCCAGAAGAACAGCAAAGTGGCACAACTCTCCTGATACCCAGCTGCGCTGGGTGGCAGCACCAGCACGATGCCCAAAGACATTTCCCTGGTAACTTCATGTTGCACGAGGGTTTGCTAACCAAGAACCAACAAAGAATGTAGTTTACTTCAAGATAAAAGTTGACTGGTTTAATACCTCCCAGGCTCCAAAGTCGCCTTAATATGGAAGGGGAGCTCTATTGTTTTTCTGGGGGAGGATGTGGTTAGTTGTGTTATGCAATAACAACAGACCAACTTAGCATTATTATATCTGAATGGAAATAAGCTCCACTCTATGTGGTTTTCAGGGCTTACAGAACAGGGTTTGTGTTCTGATACTTCACCCCGGGGACTTTCTTTCCCACCAACAGCAACAGACTTTGCAGGAAGCACAAAAAACTCTTTTTTGCTCTCAGGAGAGAAAGTCAACAGCCTGCCCGAGTCTAAATATTTGCTGAGTAAGCATGATAAAAGCATCTCACTGTAAATACACGACTTCATTTGACACCTATTGCTACAGGCAGTGGCAAAATGCCACGAAATACTGAGCAACACCGGCCAAACAAACTACACAAAACCCAGCAGGTTTCACACGGGTTTCTGTTGGTTGCTACAGAGGGGAAAAGGAAGCAAAATACTAAAGAAACTTCAGGGTTCGCACACCAGAATGTTATCCCGATCCCAGGGTTTCAGTGGAGCTCAGATTTCATGTCTTGAGTGCTGGAGATGAAATCCGTGTAGTCTGAATTAGCCGTGGCCCAGCAGCTGCAAGACGTGCACGGCTCCCTGCTGGCATTCGTAGGCAAACAGGCGGGAAACCAGAGCACGCTGAGAGCTCGGAGCACCAAGAGCTCGGAGCACCAAGATCTCGGATCTCCAGGAGCGCTTATATGACAACGTCACTTCCTTTTGTTCCACCACCACTGTGTTCTGAAATTTGTGACGCTAAACCACCACAACCAGTAGCAGCTAACAGCTAGGGAGGACAAAACCCATTAGTCTGCCAGCAGAAGGTGTTTCTGCGGCCAGCGCTGCAGCTTGGTAAGGCTGGATCAAGCAAGAGGAGAGAGGCTTCACGTGGGAGCATCTCTGGTCTACAGGAAGGGCTTTTTTTAGGTGCCTGCCTGCCTTTGGCTCCATTCCTGGGAGGGAGTGCATGAGGAAGGACTAAGGGTGACAGGCCCAGAATCAGACCCGAGACACTGCATGAGCAGCCTGTAGGACGGTCACAGCACAGAAGTGACACAGCCACGCTAGCTTGAACTGACAGCAGCAAGAGGTGCAGCTGGAGCTGACACCCTTGGAGGCTGTCCGTGCGGGTGCAGCACCAGAGCAAGGGTGGCTTCAGCTTGGACACCCACCTGAACCCTCAGAAACGTCACCCTTTTTCCCTAATGACAGAGCATCCTGCCAGAAGCTGGAGCGCACTAAGGCTGGGCAGTGAGGTGAGAAGGCAATTGGAGAGCCAGCCCAGCACCTTGGGGCAGCTGTTGAGTCGGATCTTCAGCAGCTCCTTTCACCGCTGTTGAAGACAGAATGCCTGGCTCAGTCAGCTGCTGGCCTGAATCTGCAGAGCATTTCTTGTGCTCTCCTCCAGTGTTTGTTGTTCCTCTTCTTTCCCAGCAGCCCTCATAAGTAAACTGGGTCCTTTGGCTGTGAGACAACTCTTGGCCTGAGGAATTGGTTGGCTGGAGCTGTTGCAGACAGCACATCTCCCTCCAGCCCTTACAATCCCCTAGCCTGAGCAACACGCAGACTTGCAGCATCTGTAACCAAACTTCATCGCATGTCAAAAGCCTTGTTTTCCTCCCCGAGTCATTTGGGATCACCTGCAGGTGGGTACATCCTGCACTCCGTTATGAAATACAGGTGCAGGTTTTCAGTGTAGGTCAAAAATAACTGCTTCCACAGCTCCCCTCAAAATGCTCTGTTCTCACTGCTTGAAAATATTTTGCTGACAACAAACCAGGAGCCTTTAGGGGCAGAAAAAAATCTGTTCTGCATCTAAGGCGAGGGAATTTCCACAACATCAGGTCTTGTGAGAGGAACACGGTGGTACAGGAGGTGGCCTCGCTCAGGAAATCAAAAGAAGATCATCAGGTTGATTGGAGTTATCTTCGAAGAGAAAAGCCAAGAGCAGTGAAATATGCCCATGGTAAGTAAACTTGTGGTTAGAGAGAGGTACATACAAAGATAAAACAGCACTTTGCTGCTTCACATGTCCCGCGAGTAGCTCAAAATGCTACATGTGATCTTAATCAGTAATTATGTAGGGTGCTGCTGGCTTTTTTCCTCCCCACCTCCTCCCTTCTTCTCCCCCAGGCCAGGCCACAGAGATTTATAATACTGCCAGGTCTAGGTCAAATTGGCTAAACACTTTTACAGCATTACAAGGATATATTTTTTTTCCCGATTAGCCTCTGAGATGGTATTTAGCTGCCAAAGAAGAAGTCATACAGTTATTTTTAAAATAGCATGTTTTCTTACGCAAAATATGCACTTTGATTTAACCCCCATTACGATATGGCCAAGAATTCTCTTTTTATTCCCTGTGAAAGACCACCTCATACTATCCACCAGGACCCTAATCTGTAAATGGAAGTAGCTGCTACCCTATATTATTTGCATCCTTGAGAGAAATGTATGGAGTCACACCCTTCTCAAGTTCTCAAGCCCAATTCCAGCTAGGGCCTGTTGTAACTCACGAGTGCAGGCATATGAGTAAGGTTGTCGGACTTCGTGAGAAGCAGCTGTGTGCCACTGAGTGTGAGGTGAGCAAGAAGCACCCTGTTTTGGTGGGTTTCAAGGAAGAGAGAGAGAAACTGAAGAAGAGAAAGAAGCTCATGGTCTGACTCCCAGATTCCTGGAGCCCCACCAAACCCACTGAGCCCCTCTCTCCCATAACTCCCAGCCTCCCCCAGGGTACCAGTGACTGCTCACGGCTTCCCCGCAGCTGGTGAAGAAAATTGCAGCTTTGGCAGCACTGTACATTTGAGGGCCACGTGAAGCACACCTGGGGCTGCTCTTGGACCCTTCAGTCATCAGATGACCTTCAAATATCCCAATACTACTATAACACTTTAAGAATTGACATCTGAGTGCTCGCTACAAAATCCAGCTACTACTAAGAGCTCCTTGAATTGACAATAGCATTATGAACCACTTTGCCCCAGCCATCCTGCGCTAATTGCTTTAATCACTTTCTACAAAGTCTCTTCACCATTAGTTCTGGAACTCAGAATCATTTTGCCTGAATCATGGCAGGATTTTTTATTTGGCTGCATTTACTATTAATATTAACATTAATATTAATAACATTATTAATATTAATAATATTATTATTAAGACAGGCATTAATCAAAGTACAAAATTTTGCTCCACAAAGATTTTGGCAAAGGTTCTAGATAGGCTTTGAAACCACCCAATCACGTCCATCTTGCAAACTCTTTTCCAACTTACAAGCCATATGGTTGTCGAATAATTAAAAAAGAAAAAGAAAAAGAGTAAGAGAGAAAAAACAAAGCGACATACCAGGAAGGAAAAGAGGGTTTGCGGGATCCCTTGGGGCCTGGGCACCATCCAGGGCAAGGACTGGGGACTGATCATTTCAGGTAGCAGAGACACTGCCTGTGAAACTGGACTCCCAAATCATCAGAGCCAGGGACAACTGCCCAGTGCTTCCCATTCCCAGAAATGTTGTGACATTCAGTTTCAGATGGTCTTCATGATGCTCCTCTCTGATGGCAGCCCTGAGGCAATTCTTCTCCAGGACTACTGAATCTTGCCTACTGTCCATCTGCAGACTGGGGTCTTACAAACACTTCAGCATCCCAGACTCCAAGATTTTCTCACCATGTGATGATTGGATCCATTTATTCCCAGCTCAGTGGGCTAGATGGTTAAATTAGGCACAATTTCTCCGTACTTCACCATGTCAAGTGAGCTGTAGGACTCCCAATTGCCTGGGGACCACATGCTTGGTAATGGTCCTCCAGCCATCATGCACGGCTGATCTGCTGGAATGCAGATCCCAGATGAAGTGGTCTACATTCATAGTCTTTTTCTTGGAATAATCAATGGGAAGTGTTGCTCAACATAAAGCAGTCAGATCTAATTGACATATGCCGGAGGCTGATAAAGAAACACAGCTCTACAGAGGACAACTCCTCCCCATTTCCCAATTAATTCCGAGTCACTGAATTAACAGATGTACAGACTCAAAGGCCAAAAAACTAATTTTCCACTAAATTCCCTGCTAGTTCCTATAAAGGATGGGAAAACACTAAAAATAATAATTACAGTATAATTCAGAACACCAACTGTCACAGTATCTTCTGGTTTTGGCTCTCTCTTGGTGGCTTTTTGGTTTTTTTTTAGTTTTATGGCTTGACATTATTAGCAACAGAGCTTCGTTATGATCTTCCATAAACAGAGTGGCTTTTTTTTTTTTTTTAAAAAAAAAAAAGAGGTGGGGAGAGCTTCAGCCTCAGGCGTCGCTAGGTGGAGGCATTGCACAGCGCAACGCCGGTGCGGCTCCCTGCTGCGGGGTTTTGGGATCCCCACAGCCGCCCCCGATGGCAGATGTCACCCTCACCCTGGCACCTCTGATCTTTTCCCCACCCTCAGCTGTCTGCTCCCTTGGACGTGATCCTTTCCCCTATAAAAAGCCAGTTCACCTCCCAATTTAGGTACCCAAGTAACTATATGGCCCAACCCTCCAAATAAGTCAAACACGCCAAAGTTAAGGGTTTTTAAAAACTGACAGCAGACGGTGCTGGCACATCCTTGGCTCATTTAAATACATACGTGTAGCAAGCCATTCACATCTAGGCTGAGGAGACATATTTTTATGAAAAACTTGGCTTTTCTTGCAGAAGTCAGCATGTGGTCTATTCTCTTCAGTCTCTGAGGAGAATCAAGCCCCGTTTACTCTAAAAATACAGGAATCGGAGCCAGATATCAAGCAGAACCAGATGTCACGACCCAGAAGAGAGCGTACACAGATGGTATGGGGACATATGGCACACAAGTTCTTTCCCACTGTGAGTGTCCCTGTCGAGACAGCTCTTTAGCTTTTTCACTATTTGTTCCTGTAGACAATATGTAGGGGAGTTAACTGCCAATATTTTTTTTTTTTCTGTTTTAAAGGGACAGATGAATCTTATTTTTTGTAACTCCCAAATACCCTGCTTACTCGCCATTTCAGAAGTGGGAGAATTTATAACCTCCTTTACCTGTCTGTAACTTCTTTACTCCTACAAAAGAGGCGTTTGTCCTGCCGCTTTCTCCTATGAAATGAAATTTCTCAAATTTCATTTGAAATTATGTGGTTGTGGCACACCTTACCCAGAAAATACCGACCTAGTTGATACAGTCTGAGTGTGCTTCCCTAGGAGTGAGAGGTAGGATAAGAGTAGATAGCTCAGATTTCTTTCCAGATCCAACTGCTTGTCCAAGTCATCCACTTCCATGGTGTAGAAGAAACAGTTAGTTATGCATACTTGAAAAATACAAAACAAACAGTATGGGTATTAGAAACAATGCACTCAAAGAGAGAAAAAATATTTTCTTAAGGACTTGAATGTGGCCCTTCCCACTTTCAGGGAATTTGTGTATATTCACAGTAAATAAACTGAGCAAGAAAGTGCAAAAGATCAAAATCAGTATTTGAGACTGAAGGAGAGATGAGGCAGCACTGGGGTGTGTTACCATGGACAATGCAGGAAAGGGAAGCACTCCCCTGATACATATTGCTGGTGAGATAAGGGAAAGAGACAACACAGATTTTAATAATTGCCAACAGAAATAAGCCCATCAGGGAAACCGCTTAGTGCTAAAAAAAAATATCTAATGATACTGTTCAAAATTCCCCTTCTACTACAGTCACTGCTGTGCTCAAAAAAAAAATTTAGGGCAAGATCAAATGAGTGGCTGTGGGCAAAACTGAACCAGAAAAGGAATTTACACATCTAAGTCACCTGATCTGGAGCAGCAATTCAAAACCAACCTTTCTAGAGCAGAAAATTCACCTTAATGACTTGGTGAGCTTCCTACCTTTCTTCAGGGTGAAATACCAACTCCTGAAAGTCACTGTCATTGCCAAGCAGAGCTTCAGCTCCAGCTGTAATGCCACAGTGACCCAGGTGCTCTCTCAGAGGAAGTCACACATGAGCTGTACTTTTAACTGTGCCCCTTGATGCCCATCGGACATGAGACTCCTTTTGTTAAGCCTTTTAGACATGGGAAGCAATCTTAGAGCGGGCTGAGGACACAAGTGGTTTGTACTACTTTCTAACTCACTTTTAGTGACTAGTATTCAGTTTGTCTCAAAAAATGCATCAAGTCCTGGTTAATATTATCCCATCTTAAAAGAGAACAAGCATACACATCAAGTGGTGTACTTTGCCTTTACTCTCAGGAATAATGAGTGTAGGGATGAGAGGAGGAAAGTCCATTGCTCCTGTGTTCATGCATTGTAGTATCTATGACTAAACCAGACACCTGGGTGCACTCTGGAATAAAGCTTCTAGCCACTGATTTAATTTACGTGTATTCTGAAGCTCTACAATACAATACATCCTTAAGTATTTCTAGGAAAAAAAAAATGTCTTTCCTTAGCCCACGTTTTTATAAACATTAACTAACTGTGTTCTGGCTGCTTCATCTTCAAGCTAACTGCAGCTATGGAAGGAGGTACAGTAGTTAAACCACTGTAGCCTCTGAACAAAAGGCAGAATAGGCTTCCCCCCTCTGGCAGAAGCTCAAGGCAGCAAGGGGAAATGTGAAATTACATTTGTGCTTTTCTACCTACAGAGGTAAATTAAAAGGAAAAAAAGAAAAATCCAGTCAGGGCTGTCCTGTCTGGGCTCATCGCATAGACTCCACGAGGCTCTAACAACTCGTTCTGCGTTTGGGCTCAGAGCACATGATCTTCCACATCACATAAGCCTCTATCCGTGAATTAATACAGTCATAGTTGTGCACATTAAAACATGAAACAGGTTATATGTCGGCACTAGCTTACATAAAGGCAAGAAAGTGGGATATGGGAGGGAAAGGAGGAAAGTCTCTCAGAAAAAGATGCAGTGGAATTAGAGAATCTGAGACAAGTTAATCACAAGGCAAGAAAGGGAAGGGGCAATCCAGAGCGCCAAATAAATTGACAGGAACAAGCCAACAGAAGTAGTATCACATAGTTATGGTCGAAAAGTGAAAAATGGTGCAGAGAATGCTTCCAATGTATCTTACACCACATAACATTTGAACTGTTTTCTCTGTCAGCACAGATAAACAATAAACTGAAATATATCTACCACATTGTGGTGAACAAATACTTTTTCACAGATTACATTGCATTTGGCTTTTCCTCCTGAAGCTACCAAGTCTCCAGAAGCAGGCCTCTGGCCAACTAATCATGGTTTCATTTTGTTTCGTGGGTTTTTTTTTAAACAAAGAGCAATCAGCACATCTGTCTCTATGGGAATTATTTTATTGTACCACAAAAAAATAGTGTTTTCCTTGCAAAAAAAAAGTTTCCAAGGGGAGAAAACAGAGACAAAATTCAGTTTCAAAATAAAGTCCCACGACAAAAGGATAAGCCACTTCATATCATGCTCCATTCAAGTAGTTAGCTAACAATTAACCACGATAACTGAAACCTTTCTCCCACGCTCATTTTCACACAAGAAATCTAAAATGCCTAAATAATCATACTAAATGTGGTTGTTTAAAAGAAAAGTATCAAGTAGATAAATGCTGACTCACAATCGTCTGTCTTCAATTAAAAGTCTTTAGGACTCTCATTTAGTTGAAAAACGTTTGTCTTGAATATTGTGCCAAACCTCTGAAAAGAACTATGAAAAAAGTGGTGAGGTGAAATAACGGCACATTCACAGAAGAAACAAAAATACCAGCATAACTCCATGCAAATCAATGTACTTATCCGTAGTACTGCAAATTCTAGAGTTATTGGTATTTTCTTATTTCACAGCATATGAAATTAGAACATTGAAAAAAAAACTACCACAATTTCTTTATTATTTCTCTCATTCTACATGGAAATATGAGGGTTCTCTTTTCAAACACAAGTGAAAAAAATCTTTGAAGGTAAGTGTAATTCTCAATACTTTTCTGAGCAAGTCTAAGTCTAAACACAATGTAAAAATTTGACAATAATGATTACCTAAAATCTCTAGGTTCCTAAATTTATTTTTCAAAGGTTTCAGCTTAAACATTATGTGTTTCCAAAGAAGACTGTTTCAACATCTACTAGAACAATAGTCCCTCATCTGATGGATTTATTCTGTTCTCAGTTTTCATGGCGACATCTCCGAAGAAGTCTCCAGTCAATGGAGGCTGTGGAAAATTACGCATCTGTGAACCCCACAGCCAGGATAATGAGACACTGCTCATAAGGAGCATTGCTAAACCTTCCAAAGAAAACGGTAGCATGAAATGCTATTGCAAATCTTTCACTTTAAACATACGTTCCACTCCTGGATCTTGCTTTCTCTCCCATCAATACAGCCCAGCAAAGAGTATATTCTACAGCATACACACTTCTGAGAACCAGCTGAAAGGAATTCAGTGACAGATGCTATCCTAGCAATAAAGATAATGTAAGAACCTACTTAACTTCAGAAAAGAACAAAAAAAGCAAGCAGAATTCACATTTGCATTCAGATGATGCTCTTCCAGGCTGGAGAGTGAAAAGTCTTACCACTTCAGACCACCTTAAAAAGGAAGCAGCAGATTGTTTTCTCATGTTGATGCACACAGAACAATGGACTGGGGTCCAGAAATACCAAGATACTCCCGAGCAGGTTGATATAGCCACATGCCTCTAATTTTTTCTTTCACAAGTAGACATGATGTTATTTCGTGCCATTAGCACCTGGTCATGTTTCAGAACTGGCCATTTTCCACTCTCTCCAGGATACTCAGCCCAAGCACAGTCCTTTGATAGACTCTCAGTGAATTCCTGTGCTTGTAGTTAGCACAGTTGAGACACAGATGAGAACATCTGGTTTCCAGAGTAGCAGCACAGTCTAGCAAGCTTCCAGTTTGCAAGAAATCTATTTTCAGTTTCCTGACCATTTCAAGAGACTAACTTTAGAAACACCTCATAGACCAGATATCACAGAATTATTCAACAATTGTCTTAAAAGCCACGGATTCCATTCCATTTGCTGACCACATTTGGTACCAACTGTTCAGCTGAAACACATTTAGTGTTGTGAGGAGTTTTAAATATACCTGCTATGTCATGTATTTTCCCAACCCCTTCAAGAAGCAAGGATAAGGCCTATTGCTCAGAAGGGGACCCCAAAGCTTGCACAGTGCACATTCTTGCAGTAATGAGGAAGTCAGACAATCACAGAGAGGGAACAAGAAGAGGAACAGTATGACTAGGAAAGTGCTGACAACAGAAACAGATTTTTAATTTATCAACTGTAATTTCAATGTAAAAAAATTTACTTCACAGCTGCTTCTTCAGTGGACATTACATTTATGTGGACCACGACTATTTAATAGTCTGCCACCATCAGCAACGTTTACTTCTCCTGTCTGTGTGAGGCTAACACAACAAATTGTGTCCAAAACTCAGAACAGAAATAAAGTTACACAGAGCTTTTCATTGAGGGTGTAATTTGGGGAATAGATGAGTAGCTTTTACTCCTTGAAGAAAACATTTACTTTGTAATATAAAGAATTTGTGTAAAAAAGACCACATTTCAGAATTACCTTCTCAGAACTATTTTAATAAGTACATACTAACTTCTTCCCCTTGCTGCAGAACTGTTCAAAGTTAGGGGCAATAAGTACACTCCAGAATAAGATACATTCTTCCTGGATGGCATTTGATAGCGCACATTTTTCCAGAACCTTGTATTTGCTGAACAAGATTTCTCTGAGAAGTCCCCTTTCCATTGGATAGCTCCATGTTTTTGCTTAACGTATCTGATTGATTCTGGCATGCTTGTGTAGTCCCGTATTTCATCCATTTCTATAAGAATCACTTGAATCCCATCACGGATGAGAGCATTATACAGAGCTAGCTGCTGTTCAGAGGTGTCTTCTAACAGGTAGCAACCAGATGTTTCTGATCCCAAAATAATCATCAGTCTTCTGCTTTGCTTAAGGGTTTCATCAGCAACGCTGACCACAGCTGTAAGTAATGAAGGAAAAATCAAAGTTTGCATTGAAACTTTACAACTGGTGTAAAATATTTCTTAATTTTAAAATTGCATATATACAGAGCAGTGGCTAGCTCAGAGGGCTGGTAGTTTTAAGATCTCCCCGCTGTCATTCTTGATTCATGATCCATTGCATGAAATTTCTTTCTTCAGTCCCCAGGAGCAGATATCATTCAAAGAACCTCAACAATATTATCAATGCTGCTGAATCCTCATTTTTTCATCACTAAAAAGAAAGTGCAGACCCTCATAACCCAGAACAGATTTTTTGTAAGAAACAAAAATAATTTAAAATAAAAAAAATGTCCATTGTACAATTGGACAAATTATGCACTAAAAATGAACAAATATAACTTTGTTTTCCAAAAATGTGTTTTTCAATTGTATGTATAATCTTCTAACCTGAGAACAATGTGTTAAAAGACAACCTATTAACTCTACTAATTAAAGCGTACTAATTAAAGCGTACCTTCTCCTGGTAAATCATCCCTTCCTAAAATAAAGAGATTATATCCACATTGTTGTTCTAAAACATCAGGGAGTATTCTACGAACAAAGGTTTCCAGACGATTGAAGCTTCTGCCTCCACTGCTTTTTGTGTACAGGACATACGCATCATAGATTTTCCCATCTGAAACAAATACAAATGTTTATATTAAAAAACTAAAAACCAGGAACATGCCTTTATTGCAAGGTTTCATTCTGGCCTGTTTAGAAATAGTAACGGGGGGCTGATTCACCTATCTGACAAAATAACATCAAAGCACAAAATGCTCTACAAATCAAAAGAAAGATGATCAGCCACAGAAGCTGACCTCTTTTTCCATCACGGGGACGGATGTGCCAGCAAGTGAGCTGGATGCAGAACCTGGGACCTGCAGGAAGGAACCCCCAACCCCAGAGGTGTCAGGACATTAAGAAAGCATCCTCTTGCAGAACTTTCTTCACTACCTCTCCTGAAACAAACTCAACAGCAGTTCTCTCCGCTTCTGACTAACCATGAGAGAGGGTGGAAATGGCAACTCTTTCGTGTAATAATTCTGTGAGGGAAAGGCAGGCAGAAGGCCAGAAGGCAGCTGAGGTTTTGAAAGTTAAAATTCCATTATAAACAGGAGTGAAGAAAAGAAACCAAAATCAGATTTAAGTCAACAAGTTAAGTTTAGCTCAACAAGCTACAAAATGTAGTTTCTTTGATATTATTTTTTTTCATTAGAACTCTATTAAAGTGTTCTGGGAAAACTGAACTTTTAACCATAAGTTAAAATTATTTTTCTGTGAAAACATTTAGAACAGCCATGAGTAAGTGTTAACTATCTCAATGCACGTAAATCCATTTACTTTGAAGCTAGGGGGGGACTTCAGGCAGTCTAATTCTTCCACTTTTTCACACCTGTCCAATATATTTGTCTACACCACAGCAATAAAAACAGGTAAGAAGAATCACAGAATAGAGAACTAGTAGTATTTTTTCTCTTTGCATGTAACCATCATAACTGACAGAATTTAGAAGGAAAGTGTTGGGTAAAAGAGAGAAGTTGCAAAAAAAAAAAAACCCCAAATCCCAAAAAATTAATCTCTGAGAAAATGAGAATCTGATTTTCAGTATAAATATTTAATGCAGGTCTTTAAACAGCCAGTTTACAGGATGTAGCTCTGCTGACACCTATTGATCATCATCAGAGTGACCAAAAATTTACATGTAAAGAAACTACTTTAAAGAAATGCAAAAAACCAACATGCTAATTTGGGGAAAACCTAGAGTTCTTTTTGACCTGTATCACCATGACTTCCTTCAATATTATGCAGTGTTTATTGCCTCAGCTATGATTATATATTTTACCCATATGACTGGAAAAAAAAAACCAAACCAAAATTAAAAATGTCTTTATGCATATCTGAAAATTCCTCAAGGAAATTCCACATACATTCTACTAAATAATGACATTATTGCTTAGAAGTCATGGCCAGTGAAAAAATCAATAGGTTAGTTACACTAAGATACCCGGTCACAGTCACATACCTTCCTTACTTGCAGAGGCACAGACAGAATTACGGTACCAAAGCACCAAGTCAATCTTAAAAATCTTGTAGATTATTAAAGAAATAAATGTTAAAATTAACAAAGAGACAATCCCTCCAGTCAGCCATCTTCGTATATCAGGAACTGCACAAAAATATAGGAAGATTTTGTTTTAAATGCTGAATTTGTCCAAATCTGATCTTTTACATAAATGTAATAGAAATTCAAGTATCATAGTTTTCACTTCCCTCTAGCTATTATTTTAATAATGACAAATACAGCACTACAGTGACTCCTCCCCTATGCACAGGTACATGCTTACATACAGCAAACCGTAATCCACCTGTCTTCTAGCAACATGACATATGAGCATTTGGTATCAAAACCTCTTCTGGAGAAGTCAAGACAAACACAAGCCTCAAAAATAACAGCATTTCTTACCTCTGTGTTTTAATATAATATAGGATGCAACCTGTCCAAAGGCATTTGAAGCTTGACAGACAAACGGTTGTTCATAGTCTTCACTATTCACTTCTGAAATTATTAGCTTCACAGAATGCACAGGGCGTCCATCGTAAGATGTTTTCTCCCTATCCAAAAGGTGACAAATAGAGCTATAAAACCACAGCCCTTTCTGGAATGGCTTCATCACTACCAGCTGCAACATGGCAATGGTTGTTTCCATCTGCAAACCTCAACCACACTTCAGAATAGATGAGCAATTACATTATATGAAGGAAACCCAAACAACAGTCGGGCCTCTTACTGATATTTAACATAGATGTTGGAAAACATCAAGACATTATCTTATCTACAGCTGTGTTTCCCCAATGGAATATACAGTTTCTATAGGCTGAAGTACAAAAATATACTTTACAAATCTAAGCAAACCCTTGTTACTCCCTTGTAAGAGTAGGTGGAGAGAGAGAAATTCCAGTGTTATAAGACACAGAAAGAGGCCCTGGTACAAGGGCGTCATCTTGTGGTGAGCAGCTCTGGGACAGGGAGGAAGGACAACAAAGGTGGTGACCCGCAGCAGACAACACCAACTCACAGTGATTCCTGCTGCAGGGAGTGGAGTCTAAACAACTGCTTCATTCCATGGATCAGAACAGAATTGTAACAGCTAAAGTGTCAGGCTGCACCATTAAGAGACACAGATTATCCCCCATACATTATACAAGGGCACAAAAATGGTCATTAGCTGCACATTCAGTTAGTCATGTGTGCCATGTTGTGTGACTGATGTATGAACTAAACAACCTTTTAACCACCAGCAAAATGAGTGATACCACTACCTTGTTAACAGTACATCTCAGATGCAAAAGTAACTAACTAGTCTACTTAGCCAAACACTACTCTTTCCTGAAAACATATTCTAGTTACCATTTAAAATGCAAAATAAGAGCTTGAAACATATCATAAAGGGCATATATAGGACCACACGAATTACTTTCTAAGCAAAAAGATACAGTGATTGGAACACTGTAACAAGGAATGAATGAATCAACATCACTAATGCAATGACTAATGGTTGCAAAGACAAACTATTAAGTGCTAGGAAGTACAAAAAATAAGTGACAATGTGCCTCTGCATTTCAGCCCAATTGTTTATGGCAATACAATTCTTTATAACTGTACAATATATTACTTTTGTACAGGGTTTTCTCTTGGTGAGCGCTCAAAGAATTCAGCATTTTATTTCCCCCTTTGTTTTATGATAAGGAATTATTTCTCACAACTATATTCTTACTTTGAAGATATTCTCATTTCTTCATCAGTTTCTCACTCATAGATAGTGCTTGAGAATTTACAAAAATGATCACATTTTTTCTTCATAGCACCACCACAAGACCAGGGCTGACAAAAAACCTGCAATTTTTAGTTCCCAACCTGTCATATCTAAGAAACTTTCAGATTGCCTTCTGCTCCGATTTTAGATGCCTTTTCAAGTAAGGTCGAATTTCTTCTCTCCTAACTCCAATTAACCTGCTTTTCACACTCACCTTATCTCCCAGTTGCCCTTCTCATGCTTCACTCAGCCCAAGTCTGTTTTTCTCCCAAACCCCAACTCATCACTGGACATCTCTCTTCCTTTTCTCCTCTCACCCCACTAAGCTTCAGTACAAATGTCCTCAACAAAGTCTTCCATTAGCTCTTCAGCTGATCTCAGTTACACTTCTCTAACTCAAGGCTCTGAAATCTGGAAGCCTCAATTTCTCCTGTAAAGCACAGGTTTGACCTCTTGCAACCTTTCAGAGAGGCAGGTGTGAAGGGAAAGGAGAACACAGAGGAAAGATAATCTGAAGATCATGTGCCTGGACATGCTTGATCCAACTGAAAGAGGTCTCTGCCAGGCCACAGCCTGCTCAACAGAAACTGCATTACAATTATGAGACTGTAAGTCTACAAAACACCTTTTCCCAAGGTTGGAAATTAATACAGATTTTTACAGTGACCACAAAGTGAAGCCCACGTGCCTACTATGCTTCAAGTTTCTACTTCAAAGTAGAAGAATTGAAGGAAGCAAGCATCAGAATTTTTTAAAAGAAAGCTATTTAAGCAAGTAAAAAATGTTGCTAAATATTTTAATGTCAAAGGGAAAAAACTCCACTTTGGTTGCTAACACGGTATTTTCTAATCTAAAAATATACTTACTCATAAGGACTTGCAAAAATTCTGCTCATATAAAATACGTCAATATACACACCGTTGCCTGTCCAAAACACCTCATACCCATCAGCACCTGTTGTATTGCAATCCACTGTAACCTGTGAGCCTATAAAATTGTGTTACAAAGTGAAAAGTTAATTTCCGTACTTTAATTAAAGACTATACAATTCTGTTCACAGACTCCCACACAGACCAGCTAAGGATGGTCCCACACCCTTACAGAAAAGTTACTCTTAACAGAGGGTCTCTACACTCAGTGATCTGCGGGTTCAGAAAGAGACCGGTAGGGTGGAAGAGGCTAAATCCAGGAAGAAGATGCCTCTCTCTGGGCATCACTTTCCCTGCAGATTCAAAGATGGATCTGTTCTTAGAATATCTTCCAGAGTGATGGGAAGCAACAGATGTGACAGAGAATCACTTGGGCTCCCTACAATTTTCTTCACATCTGAAAAATTTCCCTAGGGCTTGGTAAACAACACGCCTTGCCTCCTTCCCTCTCACCCCCAAACACTCTTCCTTCAGGAGGTCAACATAGAGAAACCGAGCTGTTCGCTGAATTAGTTTTTGACAAAAAAAAAAAAAACCCCAAACCCAAGAAAACAGAATATGGCACTCCTCAAGTATAAATTTTCACTGGGATACAAAATCACATTTCCTTATAGAGAAAACTACTTACCAAGTTCCACTTCAATGGAGTTATTTCTTGGATAAGATATTTCTGGGGGCTTTTTCGGTGGGCTCACTAAACAAAAGAAAGAAAGCGCTTTTCAGAAAACCTGGGAGAGCTGCAGTCTGTTCTATGCGCTGTAACCCAAGTACAACCTAAAACCCCCTTTCCTATGCACAGGGTTGTCAGCAATTTTGTAGCAGACATCATTCAATACTGAAAATATCGTATCTCGTGTAATCGTTACTTCAGAGCTCCACACACTCATGGTGGACTGGCTGCTCCATGACATAAAAACCCTGTAATATTGTGCACAGAGGTGCTGAGAAGGGTAGGGGTAAATATCTACAGTATTACCCCTCTACAATCTGGACAGCCTGTCACCCAGCACCCCACAGATACAAACTGGAGCCAAATAGTTTTAGAGTGTAATTAATCTATTTCAGACTTTTACTGTTATAAAGGGGAAATTCAATTTCTGTACTCTAGTTAAAGGCTTTACAATTCTTCCCACAGCCCTATCTGTAAGGAAGTACACCACCAGTGGCCCCTTTTAGATGTTTACATTAGGACTAGGCATATGACACACTGGAAAGCTTATTTCTCTCTACAGGCTACAAAGGGAGAGTAATCAACAGGTGGAGATCTAGATATCTACGTTAAAAATGTCTCAGTATGGCTAAATGAATCCCAACTTGGAGGGGATGAACTTGGACGGACTGAACACACATACCATTTCCAGCTGTCTCAGGCAGCTGTAGAACATTTTAGAACATTTCTGATCCGATACTCAAAGTTCAAGAAAGTTTCTCCATAAGCACAAATTAACAAAAAGAAACCATAAAGCATATATATACATACACACACATACACATACATATGTATGCATATATATATACACAGACAAAACAGGCAAGCACAAAAAGAGACCATTAAATAGTGACGCAATCTATTAGTAAACCTGCAAATGTCTTTCATCAGCTGGATTGTAAAAACAGTATTGGCATTTCATACCTTGATACAGCACAGCCTTTTCAGTGATCCAATATCAATCTCTTAATGCTGTGCTAGCAAAGGAGTTCGCGTTTTACAGCTAGGCCTTCTTTTATATTTTGTTGTTGTGCTGGTGGCCCCCTGATATAAATCAGGGTCTACTGAGCTAGACACATGATATCAGAGATCAGCAGTTCTTGTGCTGAGGAGCTTAAAACCAAAAACAGAAGAAACAAAGGTGTGAAGGAAACAGACAGGATACACAGAGTTAAGATACTGCTACAATTTGGGCTGGTTTAGTTCGTTGTTCTTGCAGCAAGAGGATAATGTAAAGCAGAGAGAAGTAAGATGGGCAGGATAGAGGGTGCAGCTACAGCAGAAAAGTACTGTGCCTACCAAGCATTACAGGGCACCTGTTTAGGGACCTTGGCAGCTGGTCTGGGTAGCAAAGCTTTGACGTACTGCAACTTTGAACTGGGGAACCAACCTTCAACACAGTGGCAAGAACAGACAAAAATACATAAGCTCTCATTCAGAATTTCTTTCCCTCATATTTAAGTGAAAACTAGTAGCTCTAAGCATGCCTATCCACAAATTGGGTCTTTTAGCTTTAGTCTTTAGAAAGTGGATAAAAATCTGGAGTCCTTGTTATGAACACAAACACAGTGAAATTATCTACTTACCTTCTACAGTCAGACTGACGTCTCGTGAAATGTTATATTGTTTTCCATTGTAGGTATATGTTGTTTCACATGTATAATTTCCTTGATCATGTACATTCACATTAGAAATTATAAGATCACTGTTTGAGATGGCAAACCTTTCCCCTTCCAGCAGCTGGCAGTCCTAAACGTGTGCAGAGAACTCTGTTAATTCATACCACTATCACTTTGCAGGCTTTTTCTCTCTTTAATGCAACCTGAACTTTCAGTGGACCGCAGCATAAGGATGAATGCCTTGCAGAGGCTGAGGAAGAGCAAGGGGGATGGAACAAAAAGCAAAACATACTTCATTTTGGCTGTGAGTTTTTAATTCAAAGACACTCCAGTTCACTTCCTATAGAAAACAACTTTCAATTTTAGAGAAATAAGGACGTGAAATGCAAGTGTCATGATTTTTAAAAGTATTCATTAATGAAGAATTGCTTAATAATTAGACTTAATTTTTTCCAGTATTCAAATACTCTTGGTACCATATGGACTGCATGGGCATAAGGGAGGAATGCTGCAGAAGGCACTACGTTCTGGTAACAGAAAGAGCCTTTAAATAAGCGTGAACAATAAGAAACTGCATTTATTTAATGGAACAATATTGAGCACATAATGGATACGCCATCTCTCACAAATTACATACTAAACCTGTTTCCGCGCAAAAGACATTCACGACAGTGTGTTTTGCTAGCAGGAAGACAGATGCCACCTGGTGGATACGTGGGTCAACGTCTCCTACATCTAAGCTGAATTTCTACCCTATTAATCAAAACACCTGTATACACCTTTAAAAGATAAAAAGTCTTGATCCTCTACCAATTTGTTTAAAAAGCATTTTTCTCCCATTATACAATAAATCTTTAGTTTTTCTCTCAAAATTCACAAATGTCAGTGATTTATATTTTAAAACAACTGACAGTTATAAGACAGTACAAAACACAGCATTCTCACCTTATACCAATGAACAGGCTGAATATTCTTCTCATTCCTGAAATAATCCAAGTGTGGACACACAACCTTTGCAGATGATAATGTGAATATCACCTCCTCTACAGCAAATTTTTCATTTAAGCATAAACCATCAATCCTCTCAAAAACTGTTACTTTTGTACACATTTTCCTGCAGTTTGTCAAATTCCTGCAATTAATATAACATAATTAAATTAACCTATTTGGCATATTTTCCAACTCAAAGATAGATAGTATCCTTTTTGGAGAAGAAAGAGAGGATGAGAAGTTTAGTTTCTCTAATAGGTTTACTATGAGAAAACCACCAAAACTAGACTTACTTGCCCTAACGTAAAGTTAGTTTTTGTGAACGCACTCTCCCTTCTTCATCAGTATTTCTCTTATCCTCAAAATTCTATTTGATTTCTAAAAGTTATTTCCTTTGCAAGTAATTTCTGTAACAATGTAATTTTTTTTTAACTTTCACCTTATGACACATTCATAATCTCCAGAATCTTCTAACATTGCAGGGAGAAACCAAATTAAGTTCTTCTGCTGATGAATTCTAGAAAGTTTGTCTCTAGGCACAGCTGTCTGGTTACCAACTTTATACCATGTTAAGTTGTAGTCTCCACTTTCCAAGCTCTCCAGTGAACATTTAATAGCAAGAGGCTGCCCATCAGGCACAAGACTTTGCCTCAACATCACATCATAGGCTTCACATTTCTCTAAAGGAAAGAGATAGACATTAAAGAAAACCTCAAACACTGTGAAAGGATATACTGAACAGATTTCTTGATTACATTTACAAAGTTCATTGGAGTTTTCACCTCCATTCTCAAGTCATCTACTAAAAATACAATTATAATCCCCAATCTTTACAGTTGAGAGTACTACTCAGTGATATACAGATATAGTTATGCCACTGAAATGAAACGCTGTTTTTTGAATGCAAATTTTGGGCTCAGTAGAATCTCTTCATTTGCGGCGTCATTTGTATGTTTTAGTTCAGATGCAAATTACTAAAGTATTTTTATTTCCTGAATGTGTTTCACGCACATGCACACAAACACACACATGCACACAAATTTCACATTTAATGTTTTTATTTCTTAACTTTGCTTAACTGTAGTCAAAGTAAGTCTTCAAGACAGCCTATGCTTTCAGTACCCAAATGTCCTAAGAGAACACTGAAGTTAAAGTTGATGTTGCACAAATATTAAATTTGCTATGGAAATTTCAACTTACCCTTCATTTTATGAGCATTTAAAGAGGAATTATTATAAGCACTTACCAATGAGCTCATTTTCTTTCCCCCTGACCCAAGGGGATTCACACAGGAAAAAAGCAACACCATGAGAAGTGGAGTTTTTTTGTCAGTATAACAAAAAAGGCACCAACTGTGGATACCATGGTCATTCCTGAGTCAGTATTATATTTATCTAAAATCCCTTGTTTTGTTAGAATATAAGAACAGCCACACAGAGTCATTTTAAGTGTCTGTCTAGCCCAAAACCCTGTCTCTGATAACAACTAGTGGCAAATGTGTAAGAAAAGAGAGTAAGATACAAGTAGAGTAATACTTTGCTTTCGTCCCCTTTCTTTCCTCTTATGTTCTGCATGAAAAATCATTCACTGTTTTTTTTTATTTCTCTGGGTATCAGTACTTTCTTATTATGAGAAATGACAAAGTAAACTTTCCCTCCTCTGCCTAGTCTTCAGTATTTACACTTTTATAGACCTCCATCACATCTTGCCTCAGTCATCTCTTTACCTCTAAGTACTCATTCATTTAATGACTTCTCATATTGAAGAGACCCCGTATCAGACAACACTGTCACTCATCTCTCTGCCTTTTCCGATATAGTCTTTCTGAGATGGAATGACCAGAACTGCAGGGTTCAATTCGTTCACATTTACCATGGTGTTATAGAGTAGCATAATGAAGCTTTCTGTTTTCTGCTCTACTCCCTTACCAAAAATTCTGCATTTCTGACCACCACTGATGACAGAGCCATATACTTCCAGAGAGCATTGAGAGATGTCAAAGTAGCATTTTTCCGAAGTGGTTATTAACTAACTTAATGTTCACACCACATACATACAGTATGCTTGTTACTGTTATATGTGTATGAGCCTTCCATGCCCCTACACATCCATTCGATTTTACTTATTGACATTTTACCACTAAGCCATGCAATATCCAGATATCCTCTTCATAGTCAGCATTAGTTTTAACCACCAGGGATAATTTCATATCATCCACAGTTTTCACCGCTTTGCTATATATCTTTTCCAAATTACTTATCAAAACACTGAATTGCTCAGATATCTGTATTGAATGCCCCATAAAAACTTTGATGGTTACGAAATGCTGTGGCCACAGGAACTGATAACCCTTTTCTGCCACTAAATGCTAATACTCTGAAATGGTGTCATTTATATTTTTTTACACACTTCTTGCCTCAGGTTCTCTGAAATCCCCCTCCTGCAATGCCCTCCATTATTTCCATGAAGCAGAAAAGAGTTATAAGGTATACACATAACCAAACAGACAGTAGAACTCTCTGCTATTGGGGGAAGGGCAGCCAAATAATCACCTTTCTGTATAATTACTTAGTTAGCCAAAATTAGACCATTCAATAGACTGGTGAACCTTGCAGCATGTCTGTCCATGGGAAAAAAAAAAACCAAACCAAACCAAAACCAAACCATTTCCAACTAAATGGCTTGCTAGAAACTCAAGGAATGGAAATTCATGAAGTTTTTCTTTTAACAGTCTGGCACTGCTGCAAGATTCCAGGTGGAATGATAAGATTATGACAGCAACTCATTTGAACTATCTGAAATATTTTAAACATGAAATGTATTGTTGGTTAACAGCTGAAGGGCAGAAACAAGCAGTTGCAACTGAGTAGCCTAGTAATTTTATAAAAATCTAGATGTTACATTATTGTCAAATGGCTATATTTTCCAATATGAAAAAAAAAACCCTAATGACGCATTCTGTAAAGTTAAAACTATGACTCATTTCATCAGTTTATACACCAGAGGGTCGTGCTGTCATCCAGATGGACCTCGACAGGCTGGAGAAGTGCACTGACAGGAACCTCACGAAGTTCAACAAAGGGAAATATGAAGTCCTACATCTGGTGAGGAATGACCCCAGGCACCAGCACATGCTGGAGACCATTCAGCTGGAAAGCAGCTCTGCAGAGAAGAGCACTGGTGTCCTGGTGGACAACAAACTGACCATGAGCCACCAATGCTTCCTCACAGCAAAGGTGGCTAACGATGTCCTGGGCTGCATTAGGCCCTCAAGCAGGTGGAGGAAGGTGATCCTTCCCCTCTACTCAGCACTGGTGAGGCCACATCTAGAGTACTGCAGCCAGTTCTAGGCTCCCCAGTACAAGAGACATGGATTTACTGAAGAAAGTTCAGCACAGGGCCACAAAGAGCAGAGTGAAGTTAAGTGAGCAGAGCATCTCTCACATGAGGAGAGGCTGAAAGGGGAGGTACTGTTTAGCCTGGAGAAGAGAAGGCTTGGGGAGCGTGTGGGTAGATCTTATCAATGTGTATAAATACCTGATGGAAGGGAATAAAGAACAGGGGGCCAAACTTTTGCCAGTATTGCCCATCAACAGGACAAGAGGCAACAAGCACACACTGAAACACATAACATTCCATCCAAGCACAGGAAAACACTTTTTTTACTGTGAGGGTGATCAAACACTGGAAGAGGTTGCCCAGAGAGGTTGCGGAGTCTCCATACGTGGAGATATTCAAAACCCAACTGGACATGGTCCTGGGCAACCTGCTCTAGCTGACACATATGTGTTTTATGGGTTCCTGCTTTTAGGACTGTTTAGAAAAAACTCACTGGCATGCACATAAATTTGACTTTTACAGCCATTTTAACAGAAAATTAGTATTGTGTGAAAAAATAAGTTTCACAACAAGACCTTCCATAGCCACCAATAAACTTACCTACAATAATTAAATACAGAAATGCTGTTGTGATATTACACGAAAACAATGTTTTTGCTGTCATGTTTCCCTGAAGAAAAGGAAAGAAAACCATCAATTAGCAGTTTCCAATATAAACTTCCACAACTGAAAGTCAACATTTGCACTACACAGTTAAGACAGGAATTACACAGTTAATACAGGACACAGGAAACGTCGGAATCATCTTTGGCTTGTTTTGAGCCTGTTACCTGCTTGTTTTACCTGTCAGCTGCTAATTGTTATACAAAAAAAAAGAGTGAACATCTCCTCTTCAGCTTGTCAAGCACTCAAGATGTTTTTTTACATCTCTAGCACACTTCTCACCAGTTCTTGCTTTCCCAAGCTATAGCTTGTGTCTCTCTAACTGTCCCTTGGATGGAATCTGATTTCATACTTCTGACCATCTTTGCCACCCTCTTCTGTACCTCCTCCAGTTACACTACGGCCTGTCTGAGCTGGAGAGGGGAGAACAGAACTTGCATACAGTCTTTAAAACATAGGTGCACTATGGACTACACTAAAAAAATATTTTTTCTGATTTTTTGTTCCTAAAAAATTTGTAAGAATTTCTAACAATCTATTTGGTTTTCGTGTACTACTGAGTACCGACCTGGTATTTCCATGGGCCTATGTAGTAAAATACCAAGTTCTCATCACTAAGTGTTAAAAATCAGGTGAACCCAGTCAACTGCTGATCATGTGATGTTTGGATTTTGCCCATATGTTTTGATTTAAAATTTTCTTAACATTTATCTACAACAAATTTCTTCTGATATTATTACCTAGTCATTCACTATCATGACATCCTTCGGCCACTCTTTGCAATTAACACCTCTGTGTTCTAGCCTGAATAGCTTTGTTGTTGGCAAATTCTGCCAGTGCAACATTTTCCCTCTGTTCAGACCATTAAAAATATCCGCTGAGCAGAAGAGAGTTGTTTGAGAGTGCACTAGTGATCTTCCTCCACTTGAAAAACTGAGCATTTATCTTTTACCTACTTATTTATACATGTGAGAATAAATATATTATGGCAGTCTGGCTTCACGGACAGACGCTGCTGAATGTATTTTGGAAATTAAGGCAGATTGTATCAACCATGTCTCCTGTATCCAATATATTCACATACCTGTGTACAATTCTAAACATGGCTCTTTGTGAGCCATGAATTCCCTTTACAAAAGTCACTGTTGAGTCCTTCCCTGCATAATTGATCTTCATTTCCACTGGTTCCATTCTTTAAAGCAGTTTCTACCCAGCTGTCTGCTACACATACCAGACTCACTGGTTTCTACTTTCCTGGCTCTCTTTTGATCACTTGGGGAAGATAAAAAAACATTTACCATTTTCCAATCTTTTGGTCTGAAAGCTGCTTTAAATGAGATATTTACAACATGAGAACACAAGAGTGAGTATCAGCCAGTCATGGTGCTTTGTAACAGACAATTTTGTTCTATAACTGCCTTTTACTGACTTTTCAATTTGAGACAGATCCTTCCATGGAAGGTTAGCCATAAGAAAAGGTACTAGCACTGAAATCCATGCTCTTCGAAGACGAACACAAATGCAAATCTTTTTCTTTTTTTCCCCTGCTATGTTCGCATCTTCCCATAGCTCATCCCATAGTTTTTTTTTAGTACCTGAATGATCTATGGCCTCTCAGGACTCTTTGGTAGGCTTCTTATCCCCAGTGTGTTTGGACAAGGATCTATTAGTTGCATGCCTCTGACAAGTTGTTCCTTAACTTGGCCTGCCTTACTGCTTTTTTTCTATTCAGCCTACTACAGTTTGTACAGCACTGTGAAAGGTCAAATGCAAATATTCAAACTGAAGGATAAGAAGGAGAACCTCAGCCTCCTGTGAAGAATCTTTAGCTGATCACCAACTTCTATAACAGTCAAAAATGACACTTCCGGCTGCTGTGTTTTTCTTCATCAAACTGACTCAGAAGCGTGCCACCTATTGAGTAATCCATACTGCTTCTTGCAGTACCTGCTTTCTTCCTTCTTCCCCTTCTCTTCCCTCCTCCCTCATTGCAAATTTCCGCTCAAAATTACCAGGCAGGTCTTCTCTTGCCTAGCTGTAAGAAGGAACGAGTCCCCACAAGCAGGCAAAGCATAAAAAGAAATACACAAAACTTTAAGATCATTGGAAGGGGTTTATGTGCATTTGTACAAAAGCTCCAACCTTCTTCACTAATTGTGATGGACAGTAACTCTAAAAATCTCTAATTTTCAATTTTACAGAAGATGAAACATTATAATGGAAATATTTTAAAGAGAAAACGGGACTGAATAGACTCCACTTATGTCCAGGTGTTTTCTTTATGACTTCTCTGAATCGCTGTTTTTTCATAAGCTCTATTTCATTACAGCGTTAACCTTACTCTAGTGTTCTGTCTCACACATGCTCTTTCAAGCAGTTTTTGCCCCAGCAGTAGATTCAGTAGATGCAGCAGTAGTATTTTGCCATTTTCTGAAGGAAAGTCTTCCAGAATCCTGCTTCTCTATAAATTCAATGTTCTTTCTATCTAGTTAAACTTGTAACTTCCCCTTTTGCCAACAGGGAAGACCAGCAAATATATATAGCCCTGTGTAAAACCATACACATTAACTGCTCTGAGGACACTCCTTGTCTCTGACTTTCACAATGAGAAAACTTCCATTTCTGTGGAAGGTATATCCAACAGAAAAATCAGGCTCTGCTCTGTTCATGCATTGACATAATTCATGATGAAAACAACGAACGTATGACTGCAGAGTGAAGTGCAAATGCTTTTCCTACCACATTCCGCCATGATAAACAGTTAAATTTCTCCCTTTTCCCAGGCATTTTGTCCACATCTTGAGGCTGCAATTGACTTGTGGAGCTTTAACACTCAGAACAGAATTCAGCTGGAGTTACTTTTGCCTGAATTTTCCAGAGGGGAAAAAATTCCATGTATCTGAGGCCACATCCATGAAGTTTCACCCTGAAAGGAAATATTTGCATCAAATGAAAATAAAATAAAAAAAAAAAGAAGACAAGTGTCTGAAAGAGGTCTTCACTGATTACACACACCTGAATTAGTCACAGCATCCATGATAGCACATAGTAAACCATAATTCTCATCAAAATCTGTGATTAAATTGGTACAGCCACCTTTTCCTCCGCTCTTTAGTCCTCTCAAAGTTGATCTACTCAATTTAAAAAAAAAACAGTCTCATCAGAACTTCAAAGATTCACGTCTTTTAGTAATTTTTAGACACTCGTGGCACTTTTTCTTTGAATGTCTTATTCAAAAACATGGACAGATTAAAACATGCAACAGTCCTGCTCTCAGAATTGAGAGAACTAACAAAAAGTCAGAATATCACACCATTTCTTTTACATAAGCCTATGAACATTTTAAATCAGAGAAGCATATATATAAACGTTACCTCAACCGCTCCTATTAACTGCCAGGTATGCCATGCCTCTTCAAGAGAACTTAATCAAGTGTCTCACTGCAGACCTAAGAAAAGTGATTACAACAAACATGTAAATTGCTTTTGTTGTTGAGGCATACCTAACTGGCGCTGAAGAGTCAGCCCCCCCCACAGGGACACAGTCACAGCTGCACTGCGACTATCGCGACAGCCACGTTTCTGTGAATCCCCGACATCCCTCAGCAGGTATGGCAGGAAACCATCTTTCAATATTCTTCCTTTAAATTCTTGCGTATTCCTGGAAACACTGACCGGGAAAGGGGGCTGTGGCTGCTGAGCGGTGGCGGGCCCGGCGGGGCTGAGGAGAGCCCCCGTACCCTGCCGGTGTCCCTGTGCCCCCCGGAGACCGCCAGACACAGGGGACACCATTTACCGTCCAAGAAATGGCGGGATCACCCTTTCTCTCAGAAACCCAGCCGCGCCGCAGAGGAAAATGCTGCCCTTTCACAGGAGCTGTCGTCCCGTCCTCCCCTCCTCGCTCCTCAGCTGTCCCCAGCCCTCAGTATTCCCCAGGAGACACCGCCTCGCTCTGAGCCACCTCCCAGACCCAAAAAAAAAAGGGACATGGCGGCAAAGTACAGCCACCGGCGCACCTCTACGGACTCCCCCGCCGTCCGCTCTGTCACACGACCGACGGAGGAAAGCGGTCCCCGCTACACCTGACCGTTCCCCGCCGCCCCCTACCCGCTGCCGCCATCCGCCACCCTCGGCTGTCGGGGGCGGCCGCGACCCCTCACCACCCCCCCACAGCCTCCGGCCGGCATTGCCACGGAGGTCGCCCCCACCCTCACCGGCAGCCCCCGCCGCGAAACGTCCGCGTCGCTGCGGGGGAAGCCCCGCCGCCTCCCTCAGCGCCGAGGGCAGGCGGGTTCCCTTAGGACGAGCCAGCGCCCAAGGGGAAGCCCCGCCGCTGCCTACCTGCTGCGCGGCTGCCGGCCCGGCCCGGCAGTGGCGGGAGGCGGGGGAAGCCCCCGCTGCCGGCTGTTAGAAAGCCCGGGCAGCCTTGTCAACGGCGGCGGCGCTGCCGGCCCTCACCCCCTGGCACAGGTAGTTCTCCTGCCGGCGAGGCCTCACCCTCCCCCGGCTGCCGCTTGCTAAACCTGGGTGTCCCCCGCGGCGGTGAGGCCACCCTGCGTCAGGGCCGGGCCGGGCCGGGCCAGGCCGCCCTCCCCTCCCCTCCCCTCCGGTCCCCGCAGGGCGGGAGGCGTCCCGGCGCAGGCCGGGCGGTGGAAAATTGAGGAGTTTGAGCAAGAGCCGCTTTCTGTTGGAAAAGGCAGCTTCATCCACCGCCTGGCCCCGACATGGCTCCCGCCCCAGGGCAGGCGCCGAGGGGGGACCCGTCCAGGAAATCCTGCCGGTAAAGATTGCGAGATTTGGGGTGACTGACACCCCCCCC
>VUYV01000216.1:1397858-1552434 GCA_008711295.1 Anarhynchus alexandrinus | reverse complement strand
ATAAGAGATGGGGCACAGGCTTGGCACTGCAGACCCCACAGCTAGAAATGAATCACTTATGGCCAGTTAATGAAATGAACTGGACAAAACTGGTTTTATGGGTAACGGAGAGAGCAAATAAAAAGTATCTTGCCTACATAAAAGCCACCATATATGTAAATTCAGATGTCACGTGGAGCTGCAGACCAATGAAGAGAAAGCAAGGTGTAAAAACATGCTAGCAAACACATAAAAATGACCCCAAGTGGGTTTTAAACAGAAGAAGCAGCCATCGACAGATGATGATAAGTAACTGTAGCATCTCCCATTGCCAACATCAGAATGATACCACTTGCCTTAGGACCCATAGGAAGTGTGAGCTTAATATCAGGAAAAGAAACTAAGAATTCTGTGTGTAATAATTTTAACTATATTATTACAAAAGTTTCTTGAATAGAAACATTTTTTTCTTCTTTTTCTGAGAATAACTACATTTGTACTCACAATCATTCTTAGACTCTTAAGATTTCAATACTAATGACATATATTTATTATACTAATGATAAATTCCTGGCTTTATAGGTAAGGCACTTCTTTTCTCTCCCCATAAACAAGATTTTGACCGTTATGCTCTGCAGTAGTCAACATCCATTTGTTTCTCAGACCTTGACTGATTCCAGAAACCTCAGTCTTCTAAGCATAGAGAGGCCAAACTGTATATCTGGCTTACAGAAGAGATTTGATCAGACTGAATAAATGACCTATCCTCAGATGAGCAATTAAGGAGGAAAAGTTTATCAGCTATGCTTCATTATTTATTCTTCTTAGACTTTAGTCATAAATCTACTAACGTCGGTTTTGAGTTCTCCTGGTTAAGTCAAGTGTTTCAGTTTCCTTAAAGTGAACAAAAAATTTAATGGCCCAGGCTATTCACATACTTAAGTATGAATTCCACAGGTATCTAGTCCTGGTGTATTTGTTTTCTCACTAGCAGCCAGCCTTCTCCCTGAAGATGATCAGTCCTGTTCTTATATTTAGATGGTGGCACGAAGACTCAGCAAGCAACTTTTTAATTTAGCTTTGCTTGTACTGAAGCGATATTGTGAAGTTGTTGGATCAGCTTCTATCTGAAACTGATTTAAATATGATTTATATGGAGCTTCATAATATGGTGCCTGATAATGTCTCACTTTGGATAGGATGACTACTCCCAAAAGATGAAATGTGTTTTTATACAAGTAAGCAGATTACAGGTATGGCCAACGCAGTTTCTTTACAGAAGGATCATCATTGAGTGCACAACTGAAGCACACTTCTCAAAGTCTTCCTTTTACAGGGACAAGCTCCAGGCTTTCATTTAGACTATCTTGATCTATGCCAACATGTAAGACTGCGGCCAAAGTTTTCAAAAGTAAGCTGAGATGATATTTAACACCGGATAAGTGGTCTGAATTTCTCCATCTGTTTTTACTTGAAAATTCTTATTAACTGGGATAAGAGCTTCTTGACTGTTAAAGTTGCAGTTCAAGTAATATACAGGCTTTCCATCTACAGACACTTATTCAATCAATTTGGTGAAGTAAATGACTTGCTAACTTTGCTACCTATTTATAACTGGGTATGGGGTGTGTGTGTTCTGTCACTGCTGTTACCTATGGGAGGGATCTTCTAGGCTGGAGTTGCTAGGAGTTGAAATAAATCACTGTAAAAACCACCTGGGAGAATGCACAATAGTTTTCTCTTAATGACTGTGATTGTGTTAAAAGATTTTAGTGAAAACTGCCTCCACTACTCTGCCCCAGAGAAACCCAAACATACCTCTGGTACGTAGGGTGTGGATTCTAGAGAATTTAAAGTGGATGAAGAGCTGCTGTCAAAGATCCAGAAAGGTAAAAACCAAGAGAAATCACTGCTGAGCAAAACTAGGCACTTTCTGTAGCATAAAAGTGTTGATTGACTTAACATCTGTGACACTGTAGAGTTGGGGATGATGCAGAACTGTATCACTCAGTGAGAAGCTCTGTGAAGGGTGTGCCTGGGTTCCTCTAGTGTCTTTACAAAATGGTACAAATGCAGCAGGACTGACTTAAGTGTTTGGATTTATGTGCCCTTGGCCTTGTGCATCTGTGCACGGAGAGAAAATGCGTTGCATCAAACCCACGTCCTCATGCAAACAGAAGTTAAATGAAGCACCTATTGTTCTTACGCACTTGATACAGGAGATGCACAATTGTGTATGTAATCTTTTTTTGCCAGTGAAATACAAAAGTATCAGGTTTCAAACAGTAAGTGTGACCTGTTTATTTTTAGAGTACTTTGATACCTAAGAAGAGTGTGACACAGTGTTGCAGACTATATACATCCATTTTTCTTTCACATAAAAGGCAGTCAAAATTTTTCTTTTGACCTGACCTGCTGAAAGTGGAAATAAGAATATTTGTTGTTGTTGTTTAATTCACGTTAATGCCTGCTATGGTAGCTGTGTGGTATAGACCTAGGTATAGACTCTGAGGTCCTTTCCACATTCACGCTTATAAAATCAAGTTATTCCAGTGGTAGTGCTAGAAAACTTGCCTTTCCTCAGATTGGCCCATCTGAACATAAAGCTCCTTACTGAGGCTTAACCTTTAAATGACACCCTTCCATCTAAGTCCAGTAATAGAGTCTAGAGGATTTTGTAAAAGCGGGTTAACATGCTGCCCATTTTTTCTGTAATGGCTGAATAGTTGCAGTCTTTGCCCATGAAGTGAAAGATCTGATTCAGTTGTCTCCTGAGCAATCTCCACACTAGTGGTAACTTCGCATGTCCTTATGTGTTCTACTAAAGTTATGAAGGAAAAATTCAATAACTGTGCCAGAAAAGAGACTATGAAAGGAGGAACACAATTCTGTACCCTGGTGGTCAGAACACTTGCCTAGAGAAGAGGAGTCCTGCAATTAATTTCCTGGTCTCAGGATTGTTAATGAGTTTCACCCTGTGGCTGCTTACTAAAGAACAGAAGCAACTGCTAAGCTGCGCTGTCAGCAGTACCTGAAATAGCTCATTTAGAATCAGCCATGATGTTACTTTGATACAGCATTGTATTTTGCAAATTAGACATACCCAAAGCTTATTAAAACTCTGTCTATACTTGTCAATTAAATGGTAAAGAGTTGCTGGAGCTGGTAGCCATTTTCCGTCCTGGGATGCTGAAAACAATAAACGCTGTTGGGAGATTTACTTGTTCAGATGTAGTGTCATGCTAATATTGCTGCAGTACTTTGCACTACTACACAGCATTGCTGAGTATTGCGTAGACAAAGAATCTGACTGGGCTATTTCTGCTGTACTTGGTGTACACTCTCTGAAGGAGCCAGTCCTGAGGACTGCTGACAACCCTCTTTCTTTATTAACTTCGGGATAGCTTGATTGTTGGTTTAATATTCACTGTGGACAAATGAGAACATTTAAATAACTTGTTCCTGATTTTTCTCAATAAGATTGTTCCACAAAATATTTTCAGGCATTTTGGAAGATTTGCTGTACTGCTGAACTCTTCCTTTTAACAAGTGTGTGTTCCCTAGGCTAAAATGCCGAAGGTGGATACAATATCTTCATACACATGTAAATCCTTGCCTCCTTAATTTTTCCTTCTTTTCCCAGATTTGTGACTGTGACTATAGCTGAAAATTCTACCATCTAAAAAAACTTGATGCATAAGAAAATAGTGGGTTTTTTTAAAATTTCAAATATAGATATATATTTCAAAAAGTTATAAATTACTTTGTAAATAAAAAATATTTTGTAAAGAAAAAGACAAGTCTTAAAAGCGGACAAGTGGTTTTCCTTCAATATAGGTTCATGCTGCTTTGTACTGGAAGATAAAGCCGACTTACTTTCACCATTTATTATTCTTAATTTTTGCGGAGGGAAGTGGATGTGTTTCATTGGTTAGACCTGACCCAAGCCAGGCAAAAATCAACTAGTGAAGGAGGAGTATGTCATCTGGTGAACTTAATAATTTCTTTTAAAGAAGAGGAGCCTGTAACTTCTCAGTACCCTGTCAGCTTTCACATTTTGATGAAAGTGAACCATGAAACAAAAGGATAAAGGAGAGCCGTATTCAATATTCGTGACTTGTTCCTTGACAAATAATTTTTTCCACCCCTATTAAAGTATAGAAGAAAATGTGGAAGAAAAAAGGCAATTGATTGGCAGATTGAAAGACTTCAGAGATTTTTACCTCTTTGACACAACACTGCATTATATACAAAGCACTCAGGAAAATATCTTTTGCTTTTGTGTTTCATTTTAGGATGCCTTTTTGTAGGATATGTAATCTTTTGAAAGCTGACTTTCATTTGTTTGCAATATTACTCTGCTGACTTTTCCCATGATCAGTTACATCCCAAAATATAAAAGGTCATGTAGTCAAAGGGGTAACGAAGCAGAAAATAACAAGAATGCCTTAAACTCTTTCCTTAGAAGGGAGATGTAAGGCACATGTTGGGTAAAAATCCTGCCTGTGAGGAGGAAAGCAGTGTGAGTGATAGAACTGATGCAGTATTTTCCATTTAGATTCTCTGTTTGTGTGGGTCAATATGAAACAATAAGATTCAGATAGAACATGCATGTCTATGTCAGTTTGTAGAAAAGCGGCATCATATGGAGTACTTTAAAAAGCACTGGGTTTGCAGATAGATCTAGTTCCATCCCATGGTAGCAAGAGTCTTTTCAAAAAGTCCACGAGATGTAGCCGCTCTTTCAGTTTAGTCTGTGTTGGCGCCCTTATTAATTTTTCTATTTCCTGTATTCTTTATTACAAAGTATATTTGCATGAAAATGTTTTCTTTGCAGCTTCTGCAGCTTAGTTTCTGTCTGAAGAGCCTTGGGTGTACAATACCATTGCAATTTCCATAACAATAATTTGCAACATTGAGAGAAAGGATATTGGATTAATTTGAGAGAGATGTCAGAACAGACATATTCCTAAGAAGATAAAATTCCTAGGAAGGTTACATTTTTCCTCCTCCTTAATTCTGTTCTAAAAAATACTTTTCAAATTCCTATGTCCTCCATTTTCCACCAGAAAACCATTGATTTGAAGCTAAAATAATTTACAGTCACAACTTGACCCAAAAAAAAGGAGCCTTCCACTTCTCAAGCTTCCCGTGCAAAAAGTTTTTATTTATATTGCCCTACTCTCTCTTTGCACAAAACGTGTAGATCATTTTAAGTCATAGATTTGCCCTGTTCCTTCTCCATAACCCATGTGATTTGTTTCTCTTAACAGCCATGATTCTGCAAGTGATTGCCCATGAAGTCTTTGCCAGACTTTATTACTCTGTGTGTAGTAATATAGTAGTGCTCTAAATCATGTTTCTGAAGTAAGAAGACTAATGTGGATTTTGTTTCAGAGGGTTTGTGGCTTTCCTGCAGTTCAGAGGGATACGAGCGTCTTTTGTGGTCAGTCAATCCAAGAATGTTTCTTGAAAAAATAAATTCCCATTTTCATAAAGAGAAAAGTAAAAATAGATGGCATAGTTTACTAAACAAGCACACTAAATACAGCCTTTGCAGAGGCACTGAGGCCAGAAAAAACTGCTACTTGCTGAATTTCTCAATGGAAAAGAAAACATCTCTCATCTTAATATCTGACTGTTGCTTGTGGAAAAGTGAAATATGTATTTTGCAAAAAGGAGTTGGGGACATTCTTATTCACGTCTGGTAATTTCTCTTTGTAATAATAATGGATTAATTTAAATTTAACTACTATTTTTAATTCTCGGGTTTAAAAAGGATGGTATTCTAGTACAGGCTCACTTTCAATTTTGCATGATTTTTGAGGCAGCTACATTTTCTAGGCAAGATCATGTAGTTCATCTAAGTCTAAGCTAAGTATACATAAATGTTCTACTATTTGTCAGGATTAGTCTTGAAAATAGTCAGGTTCATCTTTGGAATTGGCACAGATTTTTGTCAGGTGCTCACCTGAAAAAAGGAGACATCTTTTTTTTCAGGGTTGAAATAAGATCCAATTATTCACCATATCAATGTGTAGACAATATGTGATACCTAAAATACAATATTGTGGACTTTTGCATCACTCAAAAAGGGAGCAAATATCGAATGTTCTGCCTGCAGGAAAGAGAATACCCAGGTGTTGTTGTGGTACATTTTCTGGACAATTTTTTTTCCACTAAGAAGCCATACAGAGAAAGGGAAGGTATTCCTATTAAAAGACTGGATTAGGCTTCAGAAATTTCTTAGTCATAGCCCTTTTATTTCTAAAGTGCTTTTGCTTTCTTAGCCCTCCAAGAATACTTGGGTGATGCAGGCCATTCTGGGCAGTTAGTGAGACGCACATGAGCCATAAAATGCCAGTAACTGACTGCCACAGTAATGTCTGATATGTGTTTTGGAAGATGTTCTGATTTAGATACAGAAAAAATCTGCAGAATTTCCATATCTTTCTGGACCTAGACTGGATTCTGATTTTTAAGAGTAAAATAAAAAAAAAAAAGAGGTATTTTTAAATCTTCTGGTGTGAAAGGTATTTCAGTTTCAAAACCGTGTAAAGTAGTACTAAAATTAAATGAAAGAAGTCTCATTACATGTGTTTCAGTGCCAGACAGCCTCCAGATTTATTCCACAAGAGATATGGCAGTTTTGAAGGTGCAAGGTTGAATGAATGATTTCTGTAAAGCACTTTGAGCACTTTATGCTTTTACACAGAAGTATATTTAAGGCGCAGAATGTAGTCAGACTCACACACTTAGGGAAAGCAGTTTTGCTGTGAAAATCTTCATTGCTTGCTAGAATTACGTTCTGTCCTAAGTAAATTGATTTTCACACATCTATGCTTTTCGCCATCCTTCAGTGTGCAAGATGTGACTTCTCATTCAAATGATTGCCCGTATGCCCATTCCACTGCTGGTGTAAGTGTGCAGCTGTCTACTTGAGCTGAGTCTTTGCCCAGCAAACATGTGTCCGGAGATTATTCACGCTTTGTATGGCAAAGTGCATCAGCTGTACTTTTCTCTCAACTATGTTGCCTCAAAATGTAATTTCCTATTGTCTGAATTTAGGAAATGCATTTCTTTGGAGTTTTAGTAAATTATCACTAGATGCTGTTGTGACGTTGAAGTCTCTTGCCTTTCAAACCTGCCTCACAGCTGCAGGTATCTGTCCAAGTACTTTTCTCTTGCAATCAAAACTTCATGAACAAAAGCTCATAACGCCTAAAGAAATCCTATATCCCTGGGTTTGCTCTGCCTGCAAGAGAAGGCCCAGTTTCAGATTTATGTCCAGGTTGTATCTATGGTGGGCAAGGCTGAGGTCAGAAAGTTCTAGGGTAGTTTGAGTGGTCTTCAAATCCTCAAAGCATCCAAGCTCTGTGGTTCTGTTTTGTGGAGGTTGGGTTTGTGCTCTGCACGTGACTAGCCTGTCCTGTTTTGACAAGGTAGGAGTTCCTTGTTGGTTATATTGACTGTAAGGACTGACATCAATGACATAAAAGCCTCTCCCCTTCTCTCGGGTCTCCATAAACCGTTATGGAGGCCTGAGCTCTTGACTTTGCATCAGCTGGATGAGATGATGTGACCTTCACCAAAGCTATGGTATCCATCTGACTGATTAAAATAAAGCCTTGCTGGGATGCCTGAAATCCAAATGAAAAATACCAATCTTGCATTCTGAAGTTGTGCTGGACACACAGCAGTTTTTGACCCTCTATTCCCCCATGGACATTGTAGTCCTCCCGACAACTACCGAATCAATTTGTTTGAGAGCAGCAGGAGAACCCATGTTTTTCAAAGGGCTGGTAGCTCAAATAATGATTTTACCCACCCTCTGTTGCTGTAAAAGGTCATTCTAGTTACTCCATCAAACATTTTCAATCTGCAGAGTGACTGCTGCTGTCCTTTCTAAGACTGTTTTCTCTGTTCACTGAGTTGAGGTGACTTGGCTCACTACCTCACATCACAGTACCTCAGCTCACAGCAGCTGAGCCACTGAATACCCTTTCATAAGGTACTACTTATGGTAGCACATATTTGTTGCTATTTTATTGCTAGCAACAAATATAATAGTCCATGGGTTTAGACTTTTCAAGGGGTGTGAGAGAATAAAATGCAGTATTACTGGCTTCGTGCTATGCTTTTCACTCCTTTGAAAATAATTTTGTTTTGGAATTCAAAATGAGAATAAACTGATGATGTAAATTCCTGACTGCAGTCATTTTCTGCTGATACTGAAGATGCTCACCAACTCTCAAGGCAGGATTTTTAGGAAGGATAGGGAAGACATCACAAAATCCTTGATTGGTGATGTCATTGTGCATTAAAGATGAAAAAGCTGATAGAGTATTAACAAGAAGTGATGAACAATTGACTTGTGTTTATCCTAACAGAACTAGATCCAGGATCTTCCATTGATGGCAGCGGTGATGATGTTTAATGTGTGACTATAACAGATCTTTTTATTTCTATAACATGTAATCAACTAATACAGTAAAAAATTGTAATCCCTGCCTATGCTGTGGCTTTTAGTGCTCTGTCCCCTGTAAAGTTGCATGAGAAGAAAATTAAAGATCCTGTCTTTGTTAGACAAGGCAATGCAATAATGCTGATAATTCCAAAAATTTAAAAGGAGAAAATATATAAGCAGAATCTTTCCTAAGTACATAAAAAGCCATGTAAATTTTGTATTTACTGTATAATACTTGTCCATACCTCAAGGGATATCTAGATAAACAAAGACCAGTTCAGCTCTCTTTCATTGGAAAAGCACTGTTGTTAAGTAATATTTTGGAATCACTGAAATGCTGAAGAAGGTTGCTAATCATCAACCACCTAAAAAGTTTTTTCACAATGTACTTCCCCCCGCCCAACCCCATTTTTTAGCATGTATTAACTTGCAAAGTAGTTGTAAAAAACTTGTAAAAGTGGGTTTTGTATCTTCAGTAAGACATTGCGTATTCTTAAGGAAGAAATGCTGGAATTTACAATGTTAAAACTGGAGCCTAATATTACTGATATAATAACTGACCCTTTCCTTATGTATACTAATTGTCTTTTTATAATGATTCATTCCTTTTCCTCTTTCTGGTTACTTAAAGTTAGCTTGACAGAAATATAAATCAAATTGTCAGTATGATGGTTAGAATTTGTTGTTCTTAAAATGTCAGGATTTATGAAAAATAAATTATTATGGTGTTCTAAATTTTAATACAAACTATTTCATTTACTTTGTATAATTTCCTTTTCTGTATCTTATAGTGGAATATGTCTGCAGAGTATCCTTAAGGCACGGGTCTCTCCATTTGAGTTCTTATATTTTTGAGGGCTGGAAAAAGAGGGGATTTGTCACTTTTTTTTCTTATATTAGACCATTGCATCTTTTTTCTTAGTTCTATTACTAACTGAGAGGAAAAAAGTCAAAAGATACATATTCCGCTTTTCTCACAGTGCATAGCCTTGCACTGTCAAAAATGTCACAGGTTAATGGTACAACTGAGCTCCATTTATCTTATTCTGACAGCTCGCCCAACCTCGTACATCTAGCAACAACATCCCTCCTAAAGTAAGTGACATTTTTAGCCTTTGTTCTTTTCATATGGGCCTCTTAAAAGGATTTACAGTAATTCTACATTGAGTTTATAGTACGTCGTTTCTTATTATATGGAATTACAGTGAAGAAATTTTAAGCTAATTTAGTTCCATAGAATAATTAATGCACTGTTGAAAATTAAAGTCTCACCTTAGAAATCTGAAATTATAAGAACGGTACAGTGCCATGGATTTTGTGAAAAATGATGGTATGTATTTTTAATTTTACAACCTTTCTATTACACTTGTTCAATTATTTATGCAAGCTAAAAAAGGCCAGCATGTGGTAGACAGAGACCTAATTTTATCCTCAGAAAAAGTATGATTCCTAACCAGTGGTTACTTATTGATGACTTATAAAATGTATCCAAAGATTTTTGCTGGAGTGAGTTTTATAAAGCCAGGGCTAACTAAAATCTGAATATTGCATGTTTAAAAAAATAGTTTGCTTCCTTAAATACGTTAAAATATATGATTGTGTCTTTATAGGCAATAGCTATATGAAAGCAAACTGAAAACCCTCCGAAACTTGTCACATTTTCAGAGACGCTTGATTAAATTAAATTTAATAGACTTAGATATCATCTTTAACTTTGGATAGGAGAAACAGTTCGGAATTTTGCTCTTGACTCAGAAGGAGCAGCGGTTGAAATCACATGGTGTTTCAAATCCTTTCTTCTTAGTTTGGATAAATTGGGTGTTTGATACAAAGAGGGATATTTGTCTTTTATGATCTGGGTACAGTGCAGCTTTATTGAATTCTGTGGAGAATAGAACAGAATAGAATAGTTCAGTTGGAAGGGACCTACAAAGATCATCTAGTCCAACTCAAAGACTGTAGTCTTTTGAGTAGGCCTGGGCAGGAGTTCGGGATGCCTCTGTGTTTCGGGCAAGTCCATTCCCCTCTTAAAAATGCAATTCTTCATTTATAGATTTGAAATAATAAATATTTCCTTTGTGAAAGATCTGAAAGCCTCTCAAAAAAGGCATATCTGCTTATAATGTTTTTTTGTTCTCCCCATGTTTATAATAAAGCAAGCTACATAATTTGCTCCCCTGAGGAAGGGATCATTCCAAGGCTATTCTGTAATTAATCTCACAAATGTGAGACTATTCCCCTCCTCATATTTACAATACCTGGACCAAGTTCTCTATGATGTCTCCTGGATCAATCCATTTTTATTCATAAATATCTACTATTACTTTACAATAACCATCCTTTGTGTTTCCACATTATTTCATGATGTTTCAGTATTATTTCATAGAAAGGGTAAAGTTAATGACATTTCTTCATCAGTTTAAAGTTTCGGGAGATGGTTTACATTTTATAAGGTTCAATATATATTTCAGCACAGCTAATTTGAGCATCCAGGAGCAAAGAAAGTAAGGGACACTGTCTTCGAAAATACAGTTCACTGGAGAAGAAAACAAAACCATAACCCTCAGAACGACCCATCACTCCAAGAGCACTTCATTCATCTCTTGCTAAAACCAACCAACCAACACCTCCTCCTTAAAGATTTCTTTTAAACTTTTACAGATATACTATGGCTAAAAAAGCTAATATGGGTTTTTTTGTTGTTGTTTTGTTTGCTATGTTTTTTGGTTTTGTTGTTGGTTTTTTTTTTTAGCTAAAAAGTTATTATATCTAAAAGTTGACATGGGAATATAATCTTTTCTATGTATGCAGCATTAACAAGTGAGATAGAACATTAATAAGCTTAATACTAGATATGACTTTGGTGTACCATTTCAAGACGGACGAAAGCATACTGGAATGGATCTGGGGGATAACGACATAATGCAGAAACGCATAAAAAACACATTTTGTGAATCTTAAGAAAGAAGAACAGTTTGAGATTCCACTGTGCGGTCAGAGAGACAACAGAGGAACAGTGTTGTTTTTTAAAAAAAGGCATAAACAATCATGGTATTGTATGAGAGCCTGTTAGCGTCCTTTTATCTGTGTTTACCCAGTGATGTGCTGCTATGTGTTTCTCAGTCTTTCAGATAAAAGCCCCAAAATATCCAAGATTAGACCTTAAGCAAGTTTAACCATTTTTCTAGCATATAGCAAATGAAGTTTTGGAAAAGATTGCCAGAGGCCACTGCTTGGGGACTTGAAGATCAGAATAGAACATTTTTCTGCTAAACTGAATGGCACTGAGAATAAACTGGGAATGGGGGGGAAAGGTATGCAGTACATACATCTGAAGTCAGGAGACTGTAGTTTCTGGCTTTCACAGTCTGCCAATCCACCTTCTGATGAGAAGAGTTAAAATGCACAGTAGCAATGTAAGTGTAAGCGTAAATAAACCCACTAGCATTGCTTGGCTGGAGTTTGTTCCCTATAATCAACAATGTCAGGTGAAGGAAGGTAACACTAATCTTCAAGGTGATGTCAGCTTTTCAATGTGTTTTAAAGTAATTTATGCTGTTTTCTAAAAATTGAGCTACTTTTTCTTCAGTCAGTCGTTGCTAATAGATTTCTAACATAATGGAAGTTTTATGACAATGGCTCAAGTTTCTTCAGGTATAATTTGTAGCAGATTGACATATGGTAATAATAAACCAAATTATTTTATTTCAGCATCAATAGTAGTTCTAAGAGACATAAGAAGGACATGCACCTGTGGGAGCAAGTCCAGAGGAGGGCCACAGAGATGATGAGAAGGCTGGAGCACCTCTCCTGTGAAGACACGCTGAGAGAGTTGGGGCTGTTCAGCCTGGAGAAGACAGGGCTCTGGGGAGACCTTATAGCAGCCTACCCGTACCTAAAGGGGGCCTACAGGAAAGATGGGGAGGGACTCTTTATCAGGGAGTGTAGTGATAGGACAAAGGGTAATGGTTTTAAACTGAAAGAGGGTGCATGTAGATTAAATATTAGGAAGAAATTCTTTACTGTGAGGGTGGTAAGGCACTGGAACAGGTTGCCCAGGGAAGTTGTGGATGCCCCATCCCTGGAAGCATTCAAGGCCAGGTTGGATGGGCCTTTGAGCAACCTGGTCTAGTGGGAGGTGTCCCTGCCCATGGCAGGGGTGTTGGAACTAGATGATCTTTAAGGTCCCTTCCAACTCTAACCATTCTATGGTTCTATGATTCTGTAATAAATCAAAATAAATAGGCTCTTTGATTCGTTGAATTTTACACAAAGATATGTATTACAAATAGCGCTGCTGTATCATTTATGTATTTTACTGGAAGTTGTTGTGAAGATATTTTATACACACTGAAACTCATGCTCTAAAATTTTCTTCTTTGATGACTTAAATCTTTATTTTAGGATATTAAAATAAGAATGATTTTATATTAATTTCTGTGGATTATGGGATCCTGCCAACTGTAGTTAATACAAGAATAATGAGAGTACACATTCAGCACAAGTATTAACACAGCACATTTTTATAAAATGACTAGATAAAATTAGTTTTTAAATTAATGAGTTTATGCAGCGATAAATGTATTTTTTTCAGTAGCATTGGTGGATTTTTTTCCCTTCCCAAACATTTTTTTTCTTTTGTGTCCTAATCACACATCCATCTATGAACATCCTATTGTGAACATTTCTTTTTTTTTTTCTTTTAATTGCTTGGATGGCATCACCTGCAACTAGCTGTCAATCTGAGTGGGTATTTATGCTCTGTCAGTGTCAAGCTGTCCCAGAGAGGCTCTAATGATTTAGAATCAGAAGGAGCTTTACTATGTTGCTATGCAACTTTTACTGGCAAGCAAATAGTTTAAATATTATTGATTATTTTAATGATTGGTTTTCAGTCTGAAATTGATTTAATATATATATTTACTATCTGGCATAAACCAACATATAATGACCATGAAAATAAAATCTAAAGCAAATTAATTTTAAAACAGTTTATCAGAAAATGGTTATATACATATATTCATTATGTTTCATAGAATTACCTCAGGTTGGAAGGGACCCATAAGAAACATTAAGTCCAACTCCCTGCTCCTTACAAGACTACCTAAAACTAAATCATACGACTGAGATTCTTGTCCAGACACTCCTTGAACTCTGACAGGCAGAACTCTGTCAGTTTCAGGTAATCACAGCAATAATTTACTGATTACTTTAAGATGAAAAGCTCTTTCTCACTTTAGGTGATTTTGACCTCTGTTGTTTTGAAGGATTTTGACGGCAGGGAGTGTTTCATTTGTCTCATCACTGGTGAGTACCTGGAGTACTGTGCCCAGTTCTGAGCTCCCCACTGCAAGAGAGACATGGACATAATAAAGAAAGTCCAGTGAAGGGCCATAGAGACGACTAATGACTGGAGCATCTCTCACATACGAAAAGGCTGAGAGAGCTGGGACTGTTCAGCCCAGAGAAGAGAAGGCTTGGGAGATCTCATCCATGTGCACAAATACCTGAAGGGAGGGTGCAAAGAGAATGGAGCCAGGCTCTTTTCAGTGGTGCCCAGTGACAGGACCAGAGGCAGTGGGCACACACTGAAACACAGGAGGTGCCATTTGAACACAGAGAAACACTTTTTCGCTGTGGGTGTGACCGAGCACTGGCACAGGTTGCCCAGGGAGGTTGTGGAGTCTCCATTCTTGGAGATAAATCAAAAGCCATCTGACATGGTCCTGGACAGCTGGCTTTAGGTGGCCCTGCTTGAGCAGGTGGGTTGGTCCAGATGACCTCCAGAACCTCAACCATTCTGTGATTTCTTACAGATGCAAGATGGGCTGTTTAATACGCTGAATATACAAAATAGTGGGTCTGATTTTAGCCTGATACAAATGTATCTGCAATAGTGAGCTATTCTAGGTTTACTTCAGCATAACTGAGACTACTCTGACTTGCCCACAGCTATCTGGCAGGGCAGTGGCACTGCATAAATAAAACCAAGGTCCTTGCAGTTTCATTTGCTTTCTTCAAACAAAGCATCAATAAGAGAAGTGCATCACATATCCTGGGTTTGTTCTTTGACAACAGAAGTCTTCTCCAGAATTATGTATTCCTTCTCAGTCTTTGGAATTTGTTTGCTTGGTGGATTTTGTTGGCTTTTGGTTTGTTCTGTATATATTGGGGTCACCACAGTTTCTTCCCTTGGCTTCAGTCTTTGTGGATTTATTCTGCCACAGGAACTTATTTTGAAGGGCAAAGTATCTTGGGGAAGGAGTGAAGGACAGTAAGTGTGAGGTAGATCTATGGTCCTTTCAGAAATGCTGCACTGACTAATTGCTATTTGTAACAGTTTTACAGAGCCTAATTAATTTCCCTACATAATACATATAGTAGAGGAAGAAGATTTGAAAGTATTAAAATGCAGGCATGTCTCACTCTGTGGTAGGATAGGCTATCTTAGACATTACAGAAGAATTTTAAAACTGTAGATGAGAACATTGTCATTATCGAAGACTGGAATTTAGCCAAGAAAATGGAATAAACATGTCTATTCCTGGAAAAACCCTTATCTCCAACTACTCAGAAAAATCAGATGTACTTCTCTTTCAAAGTACTTCAAGTTCTTCAATTCTTTTTACCATATCAGACCCAGCCTGTGAACACTGTATAGAAGGATCAGTTAGGTACTAACCGAGCAAAAGGAATATTTCGGAAATGAAGTGCCAATGCATATTGTAGTTTATCCTAATCCTTCATGGCTACACAAGATCAAATTTTCAAGGGTCATTTTTTTCTTTTTTCTTATAGAATGGGGCAGTTTGATTTTTTTTTTTTTGGTACGCTAAGTCATTTGATTCTTTTTCCTTACATTTTTCATTCTCCTGAAGAACATACCTCTATTATTACAGAATATAAATCTTCACAGAAATTTCCCATGTGTTTTTGTTTTGTTTTGTAGAGTTGAGCTTTTGTTATGGTATCATGTCACAAATAAGCATTTTTTACTAGTGTTTGGGCTCCGTATTAAAAGCTTGGTAGTATGCTACTCTATACTTCATCTTACTCTGAGAAGCAGAGGGATCATATTGCACTGTGAAAGCAAAGGAAACTAAATATTTGAACTCCCCTGTTTGTTTGATATTGTGCCATTTTTTAAGTATTCCTTGAAGATGGGTTTGCAGGTCAATCTACCCAAATCTGTTGCCATGCGAAGTGATTGATGTTGTTATTGTGTCTGATCTTAATCAACTGAGCCAGTCAACCATAGTGACATAGTAATAGAAATCTCTTGTAGATATTTATATCAAATTAGTTTATTAATGTATGCAAGTATAAATTCATACAAAGTGTAGGTGAATGGAGGTGTTAACATTGAGGTGTTAACCAGCTGGGGAGGAGCTTGCTGAGTGAAGGCCAGTCAAGCATAGAAGATAACAGCTGGTCAGCTAATGTAATTATTGCAGCTTCAAAGAAGGGTGGGAGAGAGGAGGGAGGTCAGAATCTTTTTCTGAATGTGTTTGAGGTAAGTAGGTTTGGGCAGAGGGAGACTGAGTCCTATTGGGATTTCCAGAGAATCCCCCCAAAGGGTATAACTATAAAATCTTGTTCACTAGATCAGGGTTTCCTCTGTGGTATGACCTGGAGATGCAGGACGTGTAGGAAGAGATAGTTCTTGGTTAGGGGGTGCAGGGAAGAAAAAAGATCAGAACAACTGAATATAAGCGGAGATTTCTAGCCAGACTTTGTTTCAATCTATCTCGATGTAAATAAACTAACACTGATTTTTCATTAATTTCTTCACTTACTTCTTTTATAAAGCATTTTTAACTGTTCAGTCTATTTTGGATGTTGAAAGTAAATATTTTTATTTTAATCTGGTTTTAGATTAGGTGATTTCAGCATACTGTCTGACATCAGTGTGTTCCTCATGTAATTGGTGAAGCTGAACTTTGAGCTACCACAACACTGTAACAAGGACCCACCTCCTCAATCTGTTGGTCACAGGCACCGGGAGGATAAGAGAATATGCCTGACATTTCACAGGTCAGTTTTGATTGCAGTAACTATGGGGATTAGGAAAGGAAAAATGCCATTGTTGAAGCATGAGTATCCTGAGGAGGTTTTTGACAGCTCCCAAAAACATGGTTTCAAGGAAAGCAAATTCTCACCATCTTACTGATTTTCAAAAGCTGAGTGCAGTTGCTAGAGACATTAAAGGCTGCACCTGGTTTTAGCCAGGTTGACTTGAGACGTTCTGATTTAGCAAATGTGTGAGAGGTAAGTGACCTTTTCACTGTCCAGCATCCGGTTTCACTGGTTTTCACATTGCAGTTTTTCTAAAAGTGCTTCATTATTAAACATATCCATGTCCATCTCGAGCAATCTGGGGTCTTGTAACCATGTTGTTGCGAGCCTTTACGGCATCACATTAGTAATACTGGAGGGGAAAGAAGAAATAGCAGTCACTAGGAAGAATGGGCTGAGATTTGGGGCTGAAGTGGGCATGTCCTGAGAGGACAGCTAATGTGCACCTATCTCCCTTCTGTACCTTTCCATTCCTCTTTGTGTGCCTCGTGTGTCCAGGACTACTAAAAGGGAACATTTGTGCGCTTTGTGGAAAACAGCTGTGGCTGCTGTTTTATGAGGTTGGTTTGGTTCCCAACTCTGTATGACAGTACTAGGAATAATTACAGTTTGGTCCATTATTGTTTGCCAGCAGAATAGCCTAGCAACACGTATTGAAATTACTATCAGTTCAATTTGCTAACTCTTCCTCTGTTGATTTGGCAGAGGTAACCAAGGAACAGAATGGTTCTGGTCTTTTTAACCGATTGAAAAAAATCCCTGTATGTAGATACCTATGGAAGTTTCTATATGGAATAGAAGTTTCTACCTAAGTGAGATGTCCAGAGGGCTGCACACAGTCTTGCTGGGCATGAGGGAATTCGGTGCAGGGAGGATGTAGGTTGTCTTTTGTGAGATAGCATAATGGTTAGAGAGAGCACTCACCCAGAAGCAAGTACCTCAGTTTCCTAGCATGCAAGGGAGGCAAGAAGGGTAAGGGAGACTCTGTTAAAGTAAGCCACTGTACTGAGAAGAATGCCAGATCAATGGGATGTAGACTAAGTAAGGGGGCAGGACAATGAAGAATAGCAGTGCCTGGCTGAAGGAAATCTTGGGTTTGTAGTCTCTGCTCCAAAATTATTTGTAGGATTTTTTTTTTTAATTTTTAACCCAATTGCTAAAAACATAAACACTCGAGACAAGTATAAGAATCCAGCTTTACCACATCCTGGTCAAATTCTTTTTTAAATGCTTTTAAGTAATTGTGAGCAAGCTTACTAATGCTTGTCAGCACCTCTTGCTCCTTCTCTCATCACTGGATCCTTTTCACTGCAAAAGTGTGCCTGAGGCACAAAATTGCAGGAAATAGTGTTGCAATCTTGTGCGTGTACCTAATTTGTGGTTTTAGCTTCCTATCAGCTGACTTAATGCCTTCTTCCCTGCCAGTGTCTGATGCTGAATCACATTCTTAAATGTCCACCTTTCATTATTCATTGCACTGACAATACGATCATCAAGTCTGCATTTGTGCATCTCATTCTGGAATTTTTTCTTGTGCTGAGAACCTAGAAGCAGTGGCACTTAGTGTTAATTGAAAGTGATAGGAGCATTAACATCAGGCAAGTTCACGTCTTTCTAATGTTGCTTGAGAGGCCATTATTGTTATTGATTATGATCAAATGTCCCATTGCCAATGCTGAAAAATTGTTGTAATTTGCAGCTGCTGAATATATATATGAGGTAAAAAAATGTTCATAGTTATTCACTTAGGAAGACAGTACATTCAGTGTCTATTAAGGTTTTTTCCTCTATAACAGTACTTAAACATAATTTCAATGAGTCAAAGTCAGAAGTTATGATTTGTCATGTGAATGAAGCGTGGACATAAACATGTGAAATTCTGCATTAATGTTACTGATGGAACAACTTCCATGTTCTGTTTGACTCCTTTATACAGCTGTGCAAGTCTAATTTTTCTCTATAGGAATTACTTGCTTCTTTCCAGTGTTTGGGTTTTGTTTTTGTTTAGTGTTTTTTGGGGGGGCATCTGTTTGTTTGGGTTTTTTTTAAAGTGGTTTCAAACATTGTGAGGTTATTTTTAGAAGAAATTAAACTTCCACTCAGACTTGAATGAATAGATGTGATTTTACAATCTGAAAAATGTCTTCTTTGGAAATATAGACTGTCTAAAGATGTTTTTTAGGATGTGAAATAAATTGTGAAATCATCTAACTGAGAGTGAGACAGCTTGATTTTTTTTTTTTTAATCATTTGTCTTATTATACAAATAATGATTTTTATGTATGTAGGCTATGATCTCTAATGCCTAAGGAACCGTCTTCACAAATTTTGATGTTTTTATTATATTGGAAATAAAACCAGCCACTGGGTGATTCAGAAGTATATTATCTTTTATTATCTGGCTCTTTCGGTATTGTCCATAAAACAAGGCAACCATTGAGGTGGTATATTCGTACGGCAAGTCTGACCTGCAGTTTTGTTTGCCTGCTGATAATTATTGTATGTACATTACAAACCTAAAAGAACTGTGTTTCTTGCTAGATTATGTGGATATATATGAATAGGAGAAAGTGCATAGTACAGGGTGGCCTTGAGATGGCTACAGAATGTCTCCTATAGAATCTTGACTTTTCTCAGATTCCAAGTTAATGAAGCTAAACCTGTAGTAATTGCTTTCATAACATAATTAATGGTGGCATATTTGGGCAATTGGGCTGTGACCCAGCAAAATGCTTGAGCACATATTTATCTTTAAACATGTGAGTAGTTTTGAGGAAATCAATAGTAGTTTCACTGCTAGGCCTCATTTTTGCCTTGGATGGCTTCACTGTATTTAGTTTTTGATAAATAAAGAAGCTCAATTCTTGAAAATGCTCTAGTCTTAATTACAAAATATGTTTTAGTCATGCATTTGACAAGTTTTAATTAAAGTAGTTTTATATAACTTATATGACACTTGATTTATGTACCCAATATATATTTATGCGTTTAGAATTTATCACAATGTCTTTTCAGTATATAAACTTTATTGTATTTATGTTCTGTAAAAGCAATGAGGTCATACTATTATGCTATAATAGCATTTCATTTTGCTGTTAAGTCTTTGGTGAAAAGTGTAGTGAAGTATTCAGGGGTTTTGTTGAAATACTGCACATCTGGAAAACAGATTAATGTTTTCTGCATACGTAACGAAGGTCTAGGTATTTAGCTTGGGCTAATATTGCACAGAATTAGTTCACCATTCTGCTGTAGGTGTAAATGAATACTAAATCAGTATCTGAAATGCAATAGGAATCAGTATAGGGAAAACTGAGTTAGTACTAAACTGTGCTGAACCAGAAAGTACTGTTTCATATCTTGTTTTGTGCTACCTTGAAAAAAATAGGTGTTCCTTTTCTGCAAGAAGTGTTTTTTCTGAAACCTGAGTATCTGGTTTGCAGGCATGCCAATAAAAAACCCAAACACAAAGAAGTTGCTGTTTTAGGCTGTGAAATACTTTATGAATTTGATCTTGAGGGATTATTTTGGATTTATTCGACTGCTGAAAGAAACTTTTTTAAGAGCTAAGACTAGACACAGGCAACTATTGTTCCATTGCCATGGAATATATTGGCATCAGACAGTTCTTTGGAAATGCAGATATCTGGATCAGCAGTAAGAGTTATTCAAGTAGAATAAATTTCAGGATGCTTAGATTTTTGGGTGGGAATTTCAGCTGTGATATTTACTTCGGCATAATGGGCCACGGCAAATTATTCAGATTCATTTAAAAAAGCAATGACTGTGTATATTTAACAGAAAATCTACATGTTAAATATGGCAACCCTATATTAGCTTTATTGCATATTAAATAAATCAATTTCCTACCTACTGGCTGTCCTTAATTTTCTGTTACTCTGATTGTCTTCAAAATACCACAGAAAATATCATTTTCTATCTGTGGCACTTTGGAACTTAGCCTTTGTGCCTCTGGCTTTCTGTGTCACATATATGCTAACTTGAGCCACCTTTGATGTAGTGCTCTCCCTCACTCATTTTCAATGACCCTATTGGATATTCTGCTCCTAAACTTGTGTTTACTCATATAAAATAACAACAAACCCAACAATAAGTTAGAGATTACAATTAACGTAGTTCTCTAGTGTTTGTAACCCATAAAACATGCATAAAGAAAAAGGTATTCTTCCTTCTTGTTTTGCCATTGTAAGTGATGTGACATTTGTAGTCCATATACTGTCTGCAAAGTAGAATGTACACTTTATGGCTTGTCCTCAGACTTGCAACAGGTTTTTAATTTATATGCAGAGAAGGACAGAAACCCCAGACCTAGATAAGTTTAAAACAAAGGCTGAAAGATGGCAATTCAGTGAGGAAAGATGGAAGAAATTTACTGAGGAGGAAATCTTTAATTAATTTCCGAAATGGATGAGGAGCTGACAGACCTGCCTAAGTATTCAGTTGATGTACTTGTACTTCTTTGTACGTGGAGGATGTAGACCATAGCCTTCAGCAGAAGTTGAATTGTGGTGAGTTGGGATTTGAAGAGCCCATAGAGAAAAGAATTGCAAAAAAATAGAGATAAAATGAGTGTGGGACATACTCATCAAAAGTAACAAGAATACACAATAAAGAAGTTTTGTTTGTCATTTGAACAAGAATATTCATGTGCTGTGTATAATCAAAGACAATTATTTAAATGAAACATGAATGGTTCCTCAAGTGTATTTATAGATCACATTGATCACACATGCTTGCAATTTCATAATGAGGATTTTTCATTTCGTATGCGGCTTTAACTCCAGTCATGATTCTAAATAGGATCTGATACTTTTGCTGTGGCGCTAATACATCTTCTCTGGGATTTTGGTAGAAGCAGTATAACGCAAACACAGTTTCCATATATTTGGAAGTTGTTGCTACTGTTACACTAAAGAGCTGCTTGCCTGCTGCACACAGATTTATTTACGGCTAGTGGCAATCCCAGTTAGCTGATACTTCTACAGCCTGTCATTTACTCCAACTATGCCTCACATATGATGATTTCATCTGAGAAATTATCTTCTGAATTCAATGACCTTACATAAGTGCAAAAATATACAAGTATCTAATAACATTACTTGATCAGAGAAAATCAATATGGGCACCTACTTTTCATCTGTTGCTAGATGGTTATGAACTGAAAACCCACATTAGATAAGTATTTTATATATTGCAAAAGATGTGGAGACCCATTTCTTACATGCCAGAGGCATTTCCTCTGTTAAGTTAAAAATGGCTTTGTGTTATTTTCACTTTTCAGTCAGATTCAATTTAGCTAGGCTTGATGATGTTTTGACTGAAACTGAATCTGTATGTTCTGCACTAGATACTCCCTTTTGCAGGGGGTCACTGTGGTGTCAAATTTACATTTTAGAATTATGATATATATGTTATACTCATTTTAGCTCAACACGTTGGCCTTCACACTCCTTGCTCTCTTCCAGATTGAGCTGCTTTTTGGTCTGCTGCTTAATTTCTGGAAATTTAAAGAGGAAAGGTGCAGGAAAGAATTAAAAACATTTCTTGTCATTAACTGGGTATTTCTATATGCCTTTTTCCTTTTAGAGACATTCAAATCACCTTAGAAATTTCCTTCCAGAATTGGATCGAAAGCATTTTAACATATGTATGTTTAAACAGCATGCGTTGACATTAATGCTGCAGATCAAAGGAGTTTTAAATCATTATAGTTGATACAGGTAGTAAAAAAAAATTGTATAGAGATGGTGCATAATGAAGAGCTGACTAAAATCGAAGTTATAATTTTGTGGCTTGAACTACAAGAGGACTTGGTGGTTTCTTACCAAAATCAGAAACACTGAGAAAGAGTTTAGATTATACATTCAGGAAAAGAGGTAATAGACTTTTCCCGATCAGTTCTAGATCAGAGGGCCATAGGTTCAGATTTGATATAGTTACTTAACAGAAGAATAAGATGGTTTAAAGTTCTGTGCTTGAACAAACCTGCTAGTAAAGGAAGCACCTAATGTTGATACAGTCTTGAAGCTGAGATACCAACTAGTCTACACCTCCAAAATTTTCAAAAGGCTGGATTCCTTCTACAAGATTATTTACAGTATACCATTGGTATACAAAGCTTTTATTTGTCATGGAAAAGATACAGAAGTGTAGCCCTCTCAATCAATATTATAACAGTAAGATTCTACCATTTGGTCTCATATTTGACAGTATTCTTCTATAACAGACCTTACATTAATATGCTCCTCAGGAGTAGTTTAAAAAAAAAAAAAAGCAGTTTGTCCTTAGATTTTTGAAGATCAGAACCTCTGACTGTGATTTTAAAAAGTTGGTAGTGTTTTTGTAAAAATAAGATGTAAATCTTCCCTGGTTACTTTTGACTAAATACTTCCCTCCTCCAGTGCAATGCTAGGTTTTTTGGAAATCAGCGAGTTTTGAACACTGATGATAAATTTCTTGCCCTGGTTCTGTGCAGCATGATTTTTATGCTGCATTTTTATAAAAACACTTTCTCTTCCCTGCAAAGGTTGAAGAGTGCAGGTTCTGGTGTCCTTCTTCTACTTTCCAGCTTTCTTCAGGACAAGTTATTCACCCCGTGTAGTTCACCAGCTGTCCCGGGCATTCCACTGTTCAATACAAATATCTGTGCCTGAGGTTTTCCGGTCAGTGGTCTGAGAACTCTGTCACTAGAGTTTGCTAAGAGTTTTGAACCAGGGCAACCTTCCGAGAACACCATAGGAAAGGAATTTATGACACACAAGACTTCTTAATTGAGACATCCGTCATCTTTTAGAGTCCTATTTGTTGCTTTTTACTGCAGCCCATGCCATTTTACACTTGGGCATGCAGTAGATGCCAGATTTTTAATATATATTTTATATGATGTAATGTACCCCGACTTTCACATCTCTGCAGAGTTTGACCCTCAGGCATCTTAAAGTATTGAGACTCACGGATGGAGTATATTGCACATGTGGGAAATATTACTTTTTATTAGAGGCAAATAGCCATGATTAGTTTTAGCTATCTTGTTAATTCCCTTTTAAAACTCAGAGTGATAAATATGGCAATTTCTAGATGTCTAAAATCTAAATGAAAGTGTTTAAGTACACAATTTATAAGGGTTTTAAAAAATCAGTACAAAAGCTAAGGGCCAAAGTAAAAGTAAAACCTTTCAGGAAAAAATGCATGCAGATAAACACAAAAATTAAACGGTGACTTTTATCTAGAGGCTTTTGAATAACTTGCAATTTTTACCTCATTTTTACAGATTTGCTGTTCTTGCTACTTTCTTGTTAAATACGTTGGTACCTCAAACAATTTGCACACTTGCTTCCCTTGTTACTATCTTACTAAAAGTGTTGGTCTCATAAAATTTGTTCCATTATTCATACACAGCCCCAAATATTAAGTGTTATAATTTATTTTAGCCTTTGACTGTCTTCTTAAGATCTGGAGTTTTGAAGTTTTAATTTAATCTCAAGATGAATATCGGTTGTATCAGGCCTCTTGGATAAAACCTCTTCTGATGGCTACTTTATCTTTCCACCTTCAGTACTTAGGAGTTTAAGATAGGGAAGAACAATGAAATACTTTTATTTGTTTGGTTGTGTAAAGGTTTTATAGCAAATGTTTAATGGATTGCCACTGACATTACTAATTGCTATAGCAACAGAAAGTTTTATCAGTCCCCGTTTTTCTTGTTTCTGTCCTGTATTTCTATGAAGAGGTTACTTGGAAAGCTAGAATGACTAAGATGCTCTCTGCAGTTTCCTTTCCACTGCATTTTGACATAAATCCCGTGTATAGACCCATATGACTTTGATGCTTATGTTTTCTACTGTATCAGACTTCTAGAATGCCTGCCATGTGTAATCAGGGATCTATTTGTTATAGCTGCAGACTTAGGGAACTTTATTTTTATTCCACAACTTATATAGAAGTTCTCCAAATCCCTGGAGAGATTAACACTTTTATGGCATCCAAATCCCATAAAGGAGAGGGGAAATCTGACTGTGGAACTGTTAATCTTTCTATCCAGGAAAAAGGTGAAGTCTGCAGTATTTCTTTATGTTATCTTTGTTGCCCAACATAGTGTGATTTAATAACTGTTTTTCTCTCAGTAGGTCTTGTTTTAGGAAAAAAAGAAGTTCAGTGGCCTCTATTTTCTCTTGACCTGATATATAGAATTACATTAGGCAATTTTGCCTTGTTCTTTTCTGTACCACCCTTCCTAGAGAGTTCTGTAAATCCCTAAACTATCAGATCCTTTTTCTTTGGCTGAGATACAGCTACATTGGTGTTTTTCAATCTTTCTGACACCCTAAAGGTCTAAAAGACCTTTATGGGGCACGGGAAGGAGGAAATAGTCATCACTGAGTAACTGAAAGCCATAAGAATATCTGTAACACACTTCAAGTTTATGGTCTGAGATACCAACTAGTAATTGGGCTCCACTGCATTTGATCAAATACTGTCAGATGAAAACTACAAGCACAAAATTTCATAAATTTGCTTTCTGGGACTTCCAGAATTAGTTGGTTGTTTTAGTAACCAAAGTCTGATGACTGTAATGGGTTTCTGTTAGCACAGTAGCCTATGTTGATTTGACCTTAATTCCTGTTGGTGTATAGAATGGATTCTGAATTAAGCATTTATTTGAAGTTTTATAGTTTAACATAGGTTAAACTTGACTGTCATCTAATTTAACAAAAGAAAGCCCAGTAATTTTATGCTACAAAAGCAGAAAAATACACAAAGGAAGAGAAAAAAATAAAATAATAAAATGATTTGTTCTTTCTAAAGCAATTAACAGAGGCTTATTATTTCTAAAGGAATTAATAGAAGAAAGCTGTTCATTTTGGTATTTGTGTAATGTTTAAGTTCCTGGAAATATAATTTGCTCCTTTGTGATTATTGTGGCAATTGAATAGAAACCCTTTCCTGCCCTTAAGGAACAAAATATTACATTAAAGTAGAAGTTCTGTATATTAGACAATATGATTTACAGATATTTGTCAAAATATAAATTATACGCACTCTGAATTTCTCATTTCTTGACCTTAAACACAAAGTTTTCCTTTTAGTAGTTTAAATATTTTAAAGACTGCTTGGTTAGTGTAAGAATATTTTCTGCAAGTGAGTTTTATATTAATAAATTAATTTTTTTAAATTAAATGCTTACTTGTATACAGAATAAAAAGATCTGTTAGTAAGAGCTATTTTAGGACATCTCCAAAGATTGCCTTCTGGAGAGAAATGGTTTATATATTTTGAAGATTTTAGAGTTCTTATTATTGCATCTGTTTTCTTTTCTGAAAAGTATGATGCAAAACAGTTAATCTCAACATTTTGGAGCTGATTTTCCAGAAAATATCAATATATTTCAATTTTTGTAGTTCAAAATACACCTTGATCCTTTCTCAGGAAGAGTTCCTGCTTTTTAACTCGGAGAGTGTCTGATTACATACCCAATCTATGTATTGTTGCGATAATTTTCAGTCCTCAGCACTCACCAAGTTTTATTTTGTAGACTTGGGAGTGAATTTTTCCTGAACAGCTACTGAGTAACAGGAGAGAGAATCCTTAGGAAAATTTCTAGGTGTATAATTTTCCATAGAATAGGCCTATAAATTAACCAATGCTTCTTGATTTCAAACTTTGTTATTTACTGCTAATTTTCAAGTTTTTTTTTTTTTTTATTCTTTTGGGGGTGTGTGTGGAGGGTTGGCTCAATCATATTCATGGGGTTTTGTGCAAGCGTCAGACAAGTAACAAAAATGCTAATGATATCTCCAGATATGGGTCCAGATGTTTGTTCTGCATTTGAAAAAAACAGACCTTGTTTCAGCACTCCTGACTTCCATTTGCTTTGGAAATAAACCAAGCCAAAGTGAGAAGTGAGTTCCCTGGCTCAGGTGCCAAAGTCTGAGAAGAGACCATATGCAGCATCTTGCTCATGCAGATTCAGAGGGATTTAACATATTTTTCTGCTTAATTCTCAGAATATTATTTCTGGTCCTCTGGTTTATTAAAGCCTTTTACCATTGAGAGAGCATCAAGGTAATGCAGATTTTGTGAATTCAGGTGTAGAGTGTTTTCAATAGCCTACAAATCATAAAATGTAATTTTCTCTTTTAGTTCCTAGTTCATAATACTAAATGGTTTAGAAAATTGTATTAGGTAATTTTCTCTAGTGCATTTGATGTAAATTGCACTAATATTGTGAAGTGCTTTTGTTTAACATATTCTTTGTAAGTTAGATAAATGAAGGTGTCTGAAGGATGGAATTAGATGAAGCTCATTATGATGAACAAGATTACATTAAATATGGTTAATTCTTTGTACTAGTGGTGCCAAGCCAACTTCACCGTTCCTTGTAAGACTGGTTTTGCTTGTCTATGCATTGAAGGAAATGTCTTCAGCCAGGTAAGCATCATCTAACATGGTTTTTCCTTGAATCTCACAAAATTGTTATCGTTAGCCAGTGTCGGTTTTTCCATGAGCATAAGGATGATCTTGGACATTTTTTAGTTTTGAAAAATAAGGGGACACCAGAGAGTGAGACCATAAAGGGAAACATATATGGGCTTTGAGACTTCTCCATTAATGATCACTGGCCACGGGCGCTAGACTTGTCATGTGGTCTGGAACGCAGATCATGTCCAGCTTTTTCCCCCTTTGAGTAAGGAAGAAAGAGTACTTCTCCATTTGCCAGTCCTCTTGAATGGTAAATGGTAGTGGAATCACAATTCATTTGTGGCCTAAATTGGGTGCAGGCACTACCAGTTCTTATGCTTACAACATCCAAAGGCACAGAAGGGGAAGAAAATGTGGCTTTGAGTTAATTTAATATCCTCTCTGATTCCTTAACTGCTCTGAGTGGATTCAGTAAAGTACACTGAGAACATACACAGAAATGGTTAATGGTAATGAGTTTCTTTTAGTAATGAATTTAAAAATTGGGATTCCTACTGTTACCAAAGCAGTGGTTCATTTACAAAAAAATTCTGTTATTCTTTTTGTGTGATCCTTACAATAAAGGATTTCTGGAATTTAGTGGGACTATAGAAGTATTAGAACAAGGCAGATAACATAAATTACTGCACTTGAGAACTGTTTGAAGTCCAGCACTACTTGTTAATTGGTAACTGCAACCAGAGTAAAACAGTAAGTTTCTGATTTTTTTTATCTTTCTGTAAGTGGAACCTCAAGAGAGGAGAGGAAAAAAAACCCCACCACCCAACATAAATTAAAGCAGTTTTTTAGGGCTGAACTTGAAAACTGTAATACAAAAAGTCTTTTCTAGCAGAATTCATAGTAGCACGTGTGCAGTGGTGTTTCAGTCTAACTTCAAACATAGACTTTTGTCATAGAAATATGAAGTTGAAATTAGGTCTGAATAAAAGGAAATTGCAAACGTTTCTTACTATGGATCTTACATTTTTCATATACTTTTACCCAGTGGGCATATGAGACCAACTGGATACTACTTGCTGTAGAATCTTAATTCCTTTGCTTTGAGAATGAATCCTACTTTGTTCAGAGAAGGTGATACACACGCATTTTCTAGTGAGGGAAGGATCTGTTTGAAAAATAGATCAATTTTCCTTCCTGACTTCCTGGTATATCAACAAAGAACACATTCAGTCCATCTCATAAAGTCATATCAAAATTCAGCCGTCCAAGTTAAGGATGTTGCCTTCCCATACAGCAGGGCAGTACCCCCAGCTGGGAGGCATCATTCACCAGATGCAGTTTATAATAGGCCTGAAGAGGCCCATGGCCTCCTTTTATGAACTAGTTGTGCGACTGAATGGCCACAATAACATAATGCTAGATCAACTGAATGACAACCATCATAGAGGAGATACTGTTAAGTGGTCGGGGTAGATATCTGAAGAAGGCTGACCAAAAGTTAGTGAGTGGCATAGCATTTAGACTTCTGTCACTCAAATAACCAGATTTCTTCCTTATCCAGCCCTTGGCCACTGAAGCCAAAGTAGCCAATTGTATTCAAAATAATTGGGTAAAATAATTAATCGATTAATTAATAATTAGAATTGAACAAATTTATTTAATAAAGTGAAAAATTCAGCAAGTACTTGACATGTGAAACATTTTTTTTCTGTCCTTTTGCCTTAATATAAAAAATTACTTATATATTCTTATAACTTATGAAAATACTTTGATTGTCCAGAATAATAAGTCTTGAAGAAAATGTGATCAAGACACTTCACACTGTGTTTTTCTTCTGAAAATGAAAATAGTCTCAGAAAAACTAAATCAGAAGATCATTTTTCAGAAAGCAATAGGAGGTGATGCTTATCTTAACAAGAGTTTTGATTTTGGTCAGTTGGCCTGCATATTTGCAATTCTTTTTTACGGTTTAGTGCTAAATCATTCTTTAGATTGTTTTTTATATGGTGGTGTCAGATGCACTCTCATAACAGCTAGTCAGAAATGATACTGTTTTTACCCCTAGAAATAAATATTTCGGTATTAAATAGACTTTAAAGTAGACCCCATCTGTATTAGTTTGCAGACCGTAAATAAGGGTCTGCAACCAACTGTGAAAGCCAAGCAACTAGTTAGTCTTCAAAGTGTAGAACATCCCCAAATCAGAGGTGAGTCTGCGAACACACATCAGATCATGGATAAAAGGTGGCAACTGTGAAAGGTTCAGTGCAGCTTTCAGGGCCAGGCCCCTTGGGATGTGAGGGTTAGGAAGGACAGGGCATGTGCCCTTTATCATACCAGCCCTTGCACAGATTTGTTGAGTGTCACCATGTTGAAATGAGCTTCTGATGAATCATTGTGCTGTTCTGCTGCTCTGTCCCTTTGACCTGATAGATTGGTTTCAGACTCAGAAATTGTGTATTTTGACAAATTTTGTTACTTTGACTTTGCTCTAAGTGAACTTTCTATCACTATAATCCTACAGTTTTTCCTTCCTCTGGCTTCTGGCATAGGAATCCAGTAATTAAGTCGGATCTTGTGTGTTTGTGGTAATCTTTGCGTTTAGTCATTTTCTGCAAGATGATTTTTATTATGATTCATTAACTGCATGTTAGTTCATAAATTATTCCCTCTACTTCATAAAGTAGGGGTGTGTCTTCAAAGGGACTAGAACAAAAAGAGGAGTATTTGAATTACTGGTATAGAAATAAGAAATATTCATGAGAAAGAAGAAAGTAATCGCAGCCTTCATGAACAAGCAATTTGTGTGATGCTGCAGTAGCCCTACATATGTAATTCCTTATGTTTGTAAATTATCACAAGACAAGCTTTTAAAAAATAGGCTGACAAAATATATTAATATACATCAGTAGATTCAACCTGAATACCAAGGAGTGGTAGGGAATACACTTCTGCCCAAAATACAAAAGAAGCACAATACGAATTTTGCAGAAAAGATAATTGCAGAATTGAACACACTTTTTTTTTTTTCTTTAAGAGTAATTCAAGATTGGTCTGCGTATGCCCTTTTAAAATACTATTGATGTAAAGTCAGCTCTGAGTTCATGAAGCATTTGCTGAAGGCAGCCGATGATTTATGCATGTCCTGTTTGCTTCATTAAGCATTTTTTAGGCATGTTTCTGAAGACAGAATGCTGGACTAGATGGACCACTGATGTGCTGTATTATGGCAATTACATTCTCCATTTTCCTTCCTACATACTGCTTTTTAATCACAGTTTCCATTTATTCAAAAAGTACCTATCCATTTGATAGAAGCTATTAAGTTTAGTTCTTTTTCTTTACTGGTTTACTAACTTTCACTCTGTTAAAGCAGAACAAATTTTTCCTGGACGGTACGATTAAATTCTGAAAAGAGACTCTCTAACAGTTCTTCACATTCTGTGCTTATTATCTATAGATGATTTTCAGTATGAAATTTGGCCAGATTAAAAACAAGTCTGACAAAATCTGTTATTATTTGCCAGGATGTCATTCTGAATTCATAGTTATTTGTGCAAATACCAGGTCTTAATTGTTTTTAGTTCTTAGCTTCTGGTTTTGAATAACTTTTTTCAATATTTCTAATTCATTTCCTCTAACATATTTTAATTATTATAATAGAATATACAGTCATATTACGTATTTTTTGGCTCTCTAGAACATTCTTACGGTTCAACTTTCTTGACGTTTGTGGAGTTGTTACATGAAGCATCTGTAACGGTCGCCAGCTTATTGTAGAAAAAAAAGGTAATTGATGAGAGCAAAAAACCTGGGTAGGTTGGTGGTTTTTTTTCCCTTTGCTGTATTTTGTATTTATGAGCTTTTTTTTTTATCCTCAGCTTTAGGAGAATGATGTGTGCTTTCTACATATAACTTTAAGGCAAATTATTTTCTTAAAAAGCATAGTCATCAAATTCAAATCTTTATTTGTCAGAGTTTTGGGGATTTTTCTAAACTTTCAGATTTATTTTTTTTTCTGTATCTGAAAGATAACTTCTAATCTGAGTCATTGTTCTGGTCTTTATATCTGCGCAGGTGTTGAGTACTCCTTTTACAAATTTGTGTTTCTGTTTCAAATCTGAAACATTTCTTTTCCAGACGATGAAGAGATTGACTGCTGTCTAGCACATGTTGAGAATCTATATATGACAGGGTATCTTGATTAAATTTTAATAGAATAGTACACATAATAAAGTGTACTTTTAAAATTGTTTTGTATCATTTAATTTAACCGGTGTCACCTACAATATGTTGGAGATGACTTTTTGGATAACAGGTCTATTAGATAATAATACATCAAATGTCTCACATGTCAGAGGACAAGTAGTCTGGCAAATAGGGGTTGACATGTGAATGTCCTTGAGAGTTAGAATGAGGTAGTGTTTTACATTTCATACTATGAGGGGGACATACAGAGCACTGGACCTTCAACTTTCTCAGATAGATTTGGTGTCTAATTACCACAATTTCTTTGGCTTTCTTGGGCAGTGTCCGTAGGTGTTATGATACTATTTCTACTCAGTGCTCAGAGGAATCCATGTAAGAATTATTATGTTTATGGGGCAGTTTGGCAGACTTGTCAAAATTTTACCTGAATAATCCAAATCAATGAAGGGGATGGTGGTTTATAATTGCTTCCCCTCAGCTGTGCTTTACTGGTATTTAATCTGGTAAGGAAAATGTGCTTTTCTATTTGTAGGATATACTCTCCACCAAATTTCAAATCTCCTGTGAGCAATGCATCATTTGAACTTCTTAAAAAATAAGCAGAACCTTTTAAATGAGTGTGAAGCAATCTATATCTCAGTCCATTTGTAGTTCCTCCCAAAATATTTTTCTGACGTCAAAAACTTATTATGACTTGGCATACTGGAATACGTAAATTGCATAGCAGTGTTTATGATGTACTCATGAAGATGAGGCTGATGACTCAGATGCTGTAGGATGCATTCCATGAGATTTTTCAGATTTTGGCAAAATGATTAGACTTCCAAACAACCTATAATTTTTTTTTTTCTCTATAAGTAAGCACTGGCTTTCATGGAGATTTATAATATCATAAATATTAATATGTTTTTTTTCAGGGTTGTAAATAATGATTTGCTTCTTAAAAGCTAGTAATATAGATTTTAGCAGAATTGTAGCTTCTATATAATAACGCTGTCATGCCTTCAATTTACCATGTGTCTGATGATTTCTTCAATATCAGAATTGGTAATTAGGTTCACGTAAACGGAAAATAGGGAGTGACATGTGAACCTCCTTGAGAGTTAGCATTGAGGTACTTACATCCCCATGTCATTATATGCATCCACATCCAGAGAAGTGTGTATTCGTATTAACCTGTGTTCGACAGTCAGCTAGTATATACAGTACAAAACAGTCTTAATAATATAACAATATACTTTTTCTTTTAACACCTCCTAGTAGGTAGCAGAGGTTCTTTTTCAGATTATTTCAGTATTTTTATAAAGAGTCATGAAACTAATTAGACAACATTTTCAGCAACTGAGAAACCTCGTGAATCTGAAAGTTACTTTCCTTACATGCTGGCCTATACATTTGTGTATGCCTTTACAGCAGGCCTATACATTACTAAAGATGTTTTGTGTTACTATACTGTGTTCCACAGGTACTGGAATAATTCATTCTTAGCTAAGTTTGGGTATTCTAGGGAAAAGGTATTGGAATATCTTTCAGCAAGGAAATGAAAGTAGTTATCTATGTTATTTAGTTAACAAATCATGTAGTCCAATGGGAGCATTTTCTATCCTGAATATAGTGTCATTTATATGTAGCCCAGAACTGTGATTAATATATTTTTCTATGTGTACTTAATTGGCTTCTTGAATTCAAAACAGTTTTGTTTTTTTTTTCTCCCCAGAATTGATTAAAGGCGCACCTTTAATAAAAGTATTACTGTAACATGAATATTGAGAATTTTCATACAATCTGTGGTATAGAAAATTGAAGAAGCTTCAGTTTCATTATGTCCAAAGACATTTTCTTACACCTAGAATTTCTTTATTCCACATATAGAAATCTCATCAATTATATCATGTACTTTTTTCATAAAGAACCACTTCTTACAGTGTTTACTCAGAAATTCGCATTATATTAAAGAGATTCTTATCTAATATAGGTAAGAAATGTTGACCCTAATTTTTTTTATCTTAAGGTTTTGGACTTTTCAAAATAAATTATCTTTTGTTTAAAAGTTCAAAACCCAGTCTTTTACAAACACACAGGAAAAGCTTTCTGGTAGGTGCAACAACAAATTAAAATTAATGTATACCAGAAAAGACATTTTATTTTGCATATATTCAGGGTATTAAGTTACAACTTTCATCTTACATTTCCGTTGATATTTTGGTAGAAAAAAACCTATGAGAATGCTTACACCTCATGAAATACTAGAGAATAAAAACTGTTCTGATTACATATCTTTCATACAAAGCTGTAAACAATTGCTAGTGGAAATAATGCTTTTTAAGTGTGGCATTTCTAAAAAGCAGACTTACATAAGAATTCAGAACGGGTGAAATTTACTTTTATGAAAGGAACCAACTGAAGTGTTTCAAATCACTTAAAGCTCAATTAAACTCTGTTATGAGAGTCTGAGTGGAATTATATGTGAATTTGATTCGTTACTGTTTTACACCGGTTGATTAACTATTGAAATACTCTGTCTAATTGTCATGTCCAGTACTGAGAAAATGTGTTAATGATCTCTGAAAAGATTCCTAAAAAAAGACTAAAAAATAATTAGGACTTGAGTTACTTTGTCTCTTTCTTTTAATCAAAGACAGGATAATCATAGCAGACTGTGCATACATCCGTAAGAGCTAGGTCCACTGAAGGACTGAGGTATCTGAAGATGGCTTGGCTGATAATGGCTTGGCAACTAATTTCAAAATTACAGTCCAGCAAAATCTTTGCTCAGATGTTACTGCTTAACGCTGTTTGTTCCTAAATTCATCGGGAGCTTCTTCCTTGTGCAGGTGGCAGTTCTATCCGTACCGCACCTTCTCCATGTGCCCCGAACTGCCCATGCTGAGTGGCTCAGCGCTTAGCACAGCCTGGCTGCTGTCACAGACCTATCACTTCTCCATCCTGATCTCCAGAAAGACCCAGATATATGCATGCAAGATTTATGAATTATCCTCCCTCCCAATGCAGGAGTCTCATTCTTATGTACATTTATACACAATCTGTGTTCTAATGCAACTTCAACATTTCAATGGAGGTCTAGCAAATCATCAATATTTAGGGTCTGCTGGTAATGCTTGACTATGTGGCAATTAACATATACGTTTGACATGTAAAATTGCAGGTAACTTTTATTTCATTTACAACTCTGAGAGGTCAATGTCTTCCAAAAGAAAGAAAACATTGTGTTTCTGACCTTGAAAAAAGTAGAGAGAAAAAATTTGGTTAGGACAATCATTTAAGCGGTTACTGTTTTGATGTGAATTTTCAGGATCTCTTGGAACCCAATTATATTAAATATTTCAGTTCTCCCATATCTCAAATGCATTCTTAAGTTATTTTATCCATGGTCAGTCATATAACACCTTTTTTTGTAACCTAGAGAAGTTGCATTCATGTTTTTTTCTGAACAGACAGGGTGACATTTTGGTCACAAAGATGCAGTTTGCATCTGTGTTGAATTTTAGTTAGCTTCATGGTTTCTGAGCGGTAGACACATCAGTTGAAGTCTATCCCAATAGTTGTATTTGGGTGCATGAGAAAACATGTATATATGTGTGTATGTCTTTATTGTCTAGTATGTTCAATATTTGGGTTTTCATTTGTATATACAGATACTTGTCGTATGTTCTATATAGTAATCACATATATGTAACTTACCCAGATTCACATGCTGGTATTTCATATAAGAAATCACAAACAGGTTGACTGGAACACAGTTTTGTCTGTTGCTTCTTAGCCACAGGTGAATTACAAACTACAACTAGGAAGCTGTATTTGCAATTCTATGCGTGCATGCCTATGCATCTTTACGTCTAACTTCATTTTTGGATCTATTTCCTATTCTTAAGCAACTATGGCTTTTATATGAGCTAATATTTCACATAGAGGTGGAAAAGATGACTGTAAGCAAGGATGTGCAAAGATAAAAGGAAGAAAACTTTACTGAATGTCTGAAATTAAAGGTAGAAATATACCCTGGGTATTCGGGAGCCTTTGTTTAGGAACCTTTGTTTAATTTTATTCCAACTATTGGGCTATAATGATAAATTTTGATATAGTTCAGTAAAGAACAGTGTAACTGTACAAGCTGTTTTGCAAAACAGATGAATTTTGATTGTCTAAAATTATCTGTAACCCCAATTTATTTGCTTTAAAGAATAAGCTACTGAAGCTAATGCAGAAGTTAAGCTACTGATGACTTGGGATATTTTAATACCAATTGATTCCACAGAAAAAGCTGCCAGTGATCCTATGTGAGACTTAGGATTCTCAGAAGCCAGGTTTCTGTGGCCACCATGTAGATAGGCATATGTAAAGGTGAAAATGTGGATGGTCATAAACATATAAGCAAGATTATTTGTTAAGCAGACTCTGCCAAGTCTGTGTTCTTTCACTGGTTGCCTCTATTGCAGTTATACCGTAGCCTGACAAATGATTCTTGGTTCCTGTCATGTCACTTCAGCTAGAGGACATATGTGTTAGCACCATGAAGCTTGCACTTGCTTCATATATCCATTAAAAAAAAACCAACTCCAACCTATGTGCTTAATAATATGATTTACAACAAATGCGTTTGAAAGGAACAGTGCACGGCACATGTTCGTTAGTAAAAATTACATCTATTGTTTCTCTGGCCACTTTTAGAGAGATTTGATTTGTCTGAAGTTGAATCAAGACTTTGGTATGTGAAACCTGGAATATACATTTATTTTTTTTAATTTTACATAGAATTGCTTTTTCTAAACATATGGTTAGTCAATTCATTCAACTGCTTTTAGAGACAAAAAGGCAAAACTCTATCATCCACCTCAAGTATGTAAGCTCTCCTTCCTCATTTTTTAATATGAAAAAATTATCTTTTGCCGTAGCTACTGTTCTAACATTAAATTTACATGGGATCAACAATGAAACAACTATGAGAACTGAGATAGATAACATTGTTTTCCTTGTAGGTATGGGGTAAAAAATAGGCAGGGGAGGGAGTGTGGCAGAAAATCTGTGTATATAACTCAGATTTCCACGGTCACAAACTGTTTTGATCTTCCCAGAAATCTTAGGCAAATACTCCCCTATTCTCAGCTCCTGCTGAGTTATATTTCAGTACAATGATCAGATAGAATGGTACAAAGATACGTGAATTTTATTCACACCTTTAGACCATATCCACACAGACCTCTTCAAAGTTATTCTCATTATCCTTTGGCGCCAAGAACCCTGTTTGTTGCAAATATGCTACCAGTGTCCTGATGCGTGCTGGCTGAGAAAGGGGGGAGCCTTGGGGGCCACTGCAGTCATTCTGTGTCACTGCAACACCCATATGCAGCAAGAAAATACTATGCAGAAGATCAAGATGCGGTTGAGTTTCCTTTGTACTTCCAGAGTGAAATGACAATGTAGGGGAGCAGGAGGAAAATTCCGCTCCCTGGTGTGGATTGTTCACCTGAAACATAGTGTTATTTAAGTTTGTTATGAATGAGCTGTTGTTTGTTATTAGAACTGCAGTAACTGATCTTTCCTCATTATTGTTTTTGCATGTGAAATGAGCTCTTTGTACTGATTTTCCCCAGGCTGTTGCTTCATTCATTCTGTTTATTTTGTTACATACTTATGAAATCTTTATGAAAGAGGAATGCAGTACATTAGGCATTACATAATTGTCTTGCTTCTGCAAAGAAGCTTCCCAGAGAGACCATGTATTGCTCAAGTTTCTTGTGTTTACTTTATATAGGCAAAGAAACTCTGTAACATACCCTTTCCTTTCCCCATTTTCTTCTGGGGATTCTTTTACTAGTGGCTGTAGACCTTCCCAATAGTTTGTACTGATTTGATTTATTCTTGTGAAACAAAGCGTTGCTAGACATGGAATGAAGCATGCTTTCTATTGCTGTGGCTCCAGTTTTAGATTAGAGCCTGATAGATGGATTTGTGTGTCAAAGGTTTATGTTCTGTGATGTCAGAATACATAATTTGAAAATTAAAAAACATGTTTATCTGTGTGCAGTTCATATGTCTTAGCCCTCACGGAGCAAGTAGTCTAGATAGTGGCCCACATCCTGGCTGCCGTGAAGATTTATGATGTGCTATAGGAAAGAGCGCTTCATGATATAGCTCTTAAAATTGTGTTAAAAAGAAATTGCTATTGTTGAAAGAGAGAAATCTAAACAAAGGCACTTGCATCACTTCTGGAGTTAGTACATCTGAATCCTTCTTAAATGTGTAGAGTTGGAACTCTTTTTCATTCGTACAGGACAGGTTAATTCATCTATAAACACTTTTTACATTAGATTGTCTAAAGTTGTTTTTAAAATTATCTGTTTCTATGCAATGTTGTTTATTACTTTTAAACATACTTGAAAAACCTCACTATAGTAGTAAAGTAATTGGGATCATCTGTTCCCTAGCATTGCAGCCTTTGATCATAATCTACAGTATAAAATGCATATGTAAATCTTTAATCTGTGTTTCTATATTTGTTTATTCTCATCCGACATGTGTTGGAATTGCTTTCTGTGTTTCTAATTGAACACAATATCTGTATCTTTCCAGGTGAGCAATGCTTCTATTCATTTTGATGTATTTCGGTGCTGTAAAATTCAAAGGCTTTTCTTTCATTTTTGCTTTTCAAACTTTAAGTAATTCAACTGAACTTGGATACAACCTCAATATTTCTGGTACATTTTATTTTCTGCTCCTCTAAGTTAAAAAAAATCAAAACGTGAGCATGACACTTCATGGCTATCTTACCTCCTATCAACTGGATTTGCTTTAACATAAATCTTCACATTCAAGGGGTCCACGTTAAGAAAGGAGTTAATTCTTCTGTGATGTTGTACTAAGCTATACATAATTTTCTTTTTATATCTTTGACTTTCTATCTAGAAGGAACTTCTTATGATTTCTAAATAGTCTGCTGTAATTAAGTAACTTTAAGATCTCCTTCAATTGTGTCTCTTGAGAAAGCAACTTAATTTGGGGTAATCAAGTGTTTTCATGTTTTGGCCAGTTGTTTTTCAATTGTCCTGAACATACTTTTTTTTTTTTTCCCAGAGGAGCTTTGATTTCTTTTCAGGAGAATATACCTATGAAGTTGCCATTGACATACAGAAATATTATTTCTAACTCTGTATTATATGTCTCTGTCATCACAGCATGATGTCACCAGGAAAAATTTTTAAACAGCTTTTATGAAGTTGTAAAGAGCACTTTGCAGGTTTTTACTTTTGCTGGTTTAGTTCCAGGGAACGGTAGGCCCGCAAATGGAATATATTTATGACATTCAAATACTCATTCTTTCTTGAAAGCAGTTTTGTTTATGGGACTAGTGACAGGATTACAAATGGGTCCTTCCACAAAGGCTGAATGCTGAGTACAGCTTATATTCAGCCAGTGAAGAGCAATGGCCAATACTGTACTGTTACAATGCATTACACTAGAATCTGTTTCCATTTTGTCAGAGAACTGAGTGTACTGGATGTAGCTACAAAGCATTTAATTGGTAGAGAAATACCACTGGATATCTTCTTCTGCTTCCAATATCTGATTATTTAAAAGCACCCAGTTCTGGTGGGAGAAGGGGATGGCTAATAAAACATCTATATTTATAGATGTATGTAATTATATGTTCGTGTGTAGTGTCTGAATGTTCCTCATATCATAGCTGATGTGTAGCATTGCTTAATTTTACTAAACTGGCTGGTTATTCCTAACAGATAAAAATTTGTCTATGGAATTAGCTTACACTTAAAAATAAAATTTCTGTATGCCTTAAAGAATGAAGGGAAAACTTTTTCTTTCCCCCCTGCAAAAGGCTCTCTGGGATTATTATTATTTTTTTTTTTAAATAGTGTACCATTTATTAAAATAATCTTTTTTAGTTGCTTTCCTTCCTAATCGGTGTTCAAATATTCTTGCCTTGGCAGATAGAAGTAAATATTGCTGTCAAATTCGCTTTGTCCTTATGACAACAATGAAAAACATGAGACATACGAAGAGACATATATAAAACTGACAAGCTGGAAGCTAGAATTTCTTAATAGGAACAACAGAAATACTGCTCTAGCATGCTTCTGAAATACATTAGTACCTTTTAGGTAATAAATCATACTAAGGAACTTCGTAGTCTTAAAGATTTTCTGTGCTATTTTAACTGTTTTTCTAGAAGAATGATAATTGTGCTATTTTACTGAAAATAACCTGTCACTAAATTCAGTATTTATGAAAAACAGATTGCAGAAAGATATGATAGAAAATCAGCAGACTTTTAAATATTTATGAATCAGCTAAAATATCACCCGTATTCTTGCTGTTCATTTCAGATTATAAAATAAACTGCAGTGATTTAAAATGTGTCTATGCCTAAATATAGAAATAGTTTATGGCTGTAAACAATTAACAGCCAAGTGTTGATGTCCTTAATCAGCTCTTGTTCTTGCAAAACACCAACTTAGCTTGATTTGAAAATATGTTTTCCTAAAAGAGTTAACTATTTGCCTGCTGAAAATGGTTATAGTACAAGAAACGAATGAGTTTAAGGAACGTTATTTCTTGAATGGCACTTGGGGTCTGGGCTGTGAAAGAAATAGTAGACTGTTACAGCTGGGTCTCAGGCAGGAAGTGAAGTGTTCAGTACATGTTTCAACAACATAAAATAAACCTTGTGAAAAGCTTAAGACCACTCTCAACCTCATTACTTATACGCAAGCAAAAAAAATCGGCCTCCTTGGATAATTCAAAATAATTCAATGGCTTTTAGAAGGATTATTTTTTTGACTTAGTACCACATAGTTGTATATTTATTTTCATGTGCATACCAAGAGTGGACAACCTACAGAAATTTTCTGAAACCACGTTATCTCCAAGAACGGTGATTTCATCATCTTAAGCATGATGTTTAGATTTACTATGAAGGCATCAGAATACCAAGGGTACCCGTGTGTAGCCTTAAGCCAGAAGCACTCCAGACTTGTTTGCTCACTGTAATCCCAGCTGTCGCACATCACCATGAAGATGTTTTCCAAGGAATTAGTCCTCTATAGCACGTCAGTCAACTGACCAAGAGGCAATAAGTTGTCGAGATACTGATGGTCCCTAGTTCCAAGTCATGGAGGTACAGCTGAGAAATTTTGATATTAAGGTACTTGGTCCATTGAACCAGTTTATTAAACAATACATGTGGGGGATGCAAGAGTGTTTTTAGATGAAAAGAGGAAGTAACGTTCAGCATTTTTAATTCAGAATAATACTTACCTTAGGAAAAATAAACCTGATTGAGAAAGAATAAAGCAAAATGGCTTGTAATGGCAAAGATCTGTTTTCCAGATAATGTTCCATGCTCTCACTAATTTACTTTAGGAGACATCTGTGATAATTGAAGAAATCCAGAAATGCATTTTGTTCTGAGTTTCAAAGGTTCTAAACACAGACTCAGGATTCATTACTACCATCTGCTGCCTCCTAAAAGGCTTCAAAAATTTGCATCCTTTTTACTAAACACTAATGAGATTTTAACATTTTTCTCTGTGAAAGGACTGAAGTGAGTAAACCCAGTACTTTTTACTCTGATTCTCTTAGCCTCTTTTTACTGAAACAGAATTGTTTGATACTATCAGCCATCATTTTCCCATAATTGCCTTTTTCATTCATGCTTGTTTTCTCTGACAGTATACATAGCAGACAATCCTTGTCTCAATGTTTTTGTAGTTTCTTAATTACACACTGTCAATGTTGAATGAATGTTTTAAGAGTGCCTGAGTATCTGCATACTCTTTTGTCACCTTTCTTAACTTTGCATGTCATATTGAAGACTCCTAGTAATTACCGTAATAGTACTTCAGAGAAGTTATGTCAGCGTGCACACACCATTAATGCATTAATGTGTCAAAACGGCAGTGAATGACACAGCTCTAAGCAATCTTAAAAGCTGCTAATGGTAGCCCAACTCAGAGGAATTGATTTGTAAGCAGTACTAAAGCTATAAAACTTTCGTCCTGATATATGGCTTCACAAAGTCTTTTTCTATCATCCACCTTATTTTTAGTGCATGAGTAACAGCTGTTTGAATAAAGTAACAATCTGTAAGGACAGAACACTTCATGCTATCCATGTCAGGGTATTACTGCTAGAGGAAAGGTAGTAGAGTAGCAGAAGAGTGAAAAGAATTCGGTTGTTAACACTGAAAAAGAAAACCCTAAATAGTGCACTGTGTCACCAGCAGGAATCTAGAGTGACTCAAAAGATGAGAGGATTACATCTTGACTTAAATTTTAATGAGTGAGATTGGGCTGTATTTACGTACTTGTGATGAAAAGCATTTAGTAACTACAATGATAAATAACTGATAGTTAACATAAAACCAGCAAAGAAATAAACAACCAAAAATACCTGGGGCCATGGGATGGTGATGCAGGTACAGGCAAAACAGTTTTATAATGGCTCTTGGTCTATGTAGCACCCACTTCATAAGCCAGGAATTAGGGACAGTTTGCTGTTACCTGACTGGACGCAGGGGAAGGAGAGAGCACGTGAGAGGTGTGGTCCCTTTCAGAGAAGGACAAAAGGGACTACGGCTGCAAAAGGTTAGAGGTGTGTCATTTCTAAATCATAATACATTCAGAAATGTGCCTCATGATTCCTACCTCTGCATATTATGTGTGGATATGAGACCATTTTTTCCTTCCTGAATAGCGTGCACAGTTTAACTTTCCTGAGCTTATTTTTTTTTATCAAAAATCCATGTGCGTTTATCACAAACAAGGAGGAAAACTATTTGCAACTTTCATATCAAATGTCAGTACACAACTAAAATCCTGGCTGTGCTGATGTCAGTGGTAGCTGTGTTATCAACTTCAATGAAACCAGAATTTTTCTTTATGTATTCACATATATCTTATCTCCCTGCAGAAGTAAAGGGCTGAAAGGGAGGAACATGAATTACTAGAAATGAAAAATAAACAAAAACCACCATAGGGCAAGTGATGAGAGAGCAGATTAGTTTAAATGGAGTGAGAGGCAAAGAAATAAGAAAAAAAGAACAGAAATAAGATTAGGCAAAGGAAGGCTGAGAGGAGAAGAAGGAATGAAAAAGAGAATTATAAGAGAGTTCCCTAATGTTTGTAATAGTAAGTTGAAAAGTTTAGGCTCTTTGATTAATATGGTAAAATGTTCTTTTTGTTCAGTTTCAGGGTAGCAACAAGCCATTGACAGATGCAACCATCAACCTAGAGTTACTTGAAGGGCTCTCCTGTTTGATGAAATGTGCAGTTTGAATGGGGGGGGGGAGGGACAGAGCGGGGAGTATTCTGAGCAACCATCGCTTTGTGACTCCAATAATGTTCTTCACCCGCCTCCTATGACAGCTGGGAAATGATGCTAGGGAGCCAGAAGTACTTTCTACTACTTTACTGAAGAACCAACTACCAAGTGAAAATTGTATAATAACTATTTTTAATTAGATAAAAGAGGGGAAAACAACTAGGTGCTGAAAGCTGGAAAAGAAATTCATCAGTCCTCGTTTTCCTTTCTTTCCTCTTCAGGTATTTTTTTTGTAGTTGTGGTGGCCTGAGCCCATAGGCAGGTTTATAGGCACCTTTTATTAGAGTGATAAGTGTTGTTTGGCAAAAAGAGAGAAACTTTTGAGGAAGCCTAAGAAACAAAAAATCCTTATGTATCCAGAAAGTTGTCTACTTTTTTGTCTTGAAAGTGTCCATTCTGTGTTTAGGAACTTGATGTCCTCTCCCCACCAACTGCTTTTGATGGGCATATATGGGAAAAAAACATTATTTAAAAACAAATCCAGACAGTTAATCTTTCATATCTGTGCAATTAGTCACTGTGATTTTCTGGTGCCAGAGCTGCAAAGACTGACAATGACCACAAACTGTATTTTAATGCCCAAGAATGGTTTTTACTATTATTTTTAAGATGCTTGATAAAGCTCTCTGTAAAGGGAGGTTTGTCATATGTTTTATTAATACCTAGACTTCGAAAGTAAAAATGAGCCATGAAAAGGTTGTGGAAAATGAGATATAAGTAAACTTGATTAAAAGGTGTCTTACAAAGCACAAGATACCTTGGTAGTCATCCACGTTACGTTTAGGAATTTGCTGTTTTATTACTTTTACTGGTAACAACTGAACATCAAAACCAGAACTGTTTATAATTCAGAAGTTCAAATGTGAGCTCTCCCATGTGTTACATGCACCCTGTAGATTTTGGAGTTTTCTGGGTATTTTCAAGTACGTGTATGATATAATAGTGTTAACCATTATGCCTCTCTTAAAAATTACTAATTTAATCTTTGAATCCAGGGTACTTTTAGTTAAAGTCTTAGATTTTTTGATCATGGGAAAAACTTCAATTTAAGATCTAGCAAACATTTTTTTCAACTTATGAAGACCCATAATTTTTCTTAACTATTTTTCATGTCCTAAAACTTTCTCACACAGAGGAATACCATTTCATAGGATTAATTTTTTTTTTTTTTTAAATACACTGAGTGCCATGCTAGTGCAGGAATCCACAATGAACGTGTTTTAAAATGACAGAAAGAAACCTTAAATAATCTTTTGGATTTGAAAGGATAAAGTGACTGAAATGTTCTCTTGGGAGGATTATTAAGTAATGTTAAGTATCTTAACAGAAATGACTCTCTTTTTTTATTATGTGTGGAGCATTAATGATTGTCATGTCATTAATGTGGATTATCTTCTGTGTGAGATGGATGCCATAATTATCAGTATTTAGGAACTTAACACGTAACATAAATCAAGAGCATTTCTCCATCTAGAAACAGTCTTTACAGATAGAATTGCTGTGCAGTAGCTGTTCCAAAGTTGCTGATTACTCTTAGTACTGGATTGCACTTGCCTAAAGTCAACATTTAATTGCTTAATCATTTAGTTCTTTTTTTGCCACAAGTCCTTTTTCAGCAAAAATTATCCCATTATTTCCACTCTGTCCTTGGTACACTCAATAATGTTTACTGTCATAACAGGCACATAGGTCAAATGAAAACATTTAGCTTTCTACAGAAATGCGTTCCTTCGCAGTGGGAAATATATTTTGTTCAATACTTCCTGCCACCAGAACTAGCGTAGACATCGATGTACAGGTACTTAGGCTTTTTTTTCTTTTTCCTGCCAAATGTCATGACACAATATATAGCCTAAAAATGATTTTGGTTTTAAACAGAAAACACTTTTATTGACTGGCATATCTGAACAACCTCAAACTCTGAGAAGATTTAGGTCCTGATTGTAATGGGAGGCCACTTTTATTGGAAAGGTTTGAGAAAGACAGACATCAAAGGTCAAAAATCTAGATCTAAACTTTACGACCAGCTGTGGTCTTGGAAATGTGATACGATTTACAGAGTTTTTCAAAGAAATTCATTTATCCAAAACTCCTGCTTCTTGCTGTTGAAGATAGATTCTGGACCTCTGACAGCCATACATTTGCCGGGGGTGAAAAGTGCATTCACGTCAGCTGTCCTCAGCTCCAAGGAACAGCATGATACCCTCACAACATGGTTAGCTACGAATTCTGAATCGGCACCTGTCCTGGCCAGGGTCCACCCGGGGGATACTTCCTACAAGCTGGTCAAGCTTAGACTTGCTTTCCGTTGCCTTTAAATCACCTTCATATTGTGACTTCACGTAGCTAATGAATATTTTAATGTAAAGAACTGTATGGAGATGCTGTTATTTCAAATAGCTAGAACAAAGGCTTCATTTCTTATTGCCATTAAAACCAAAAGTTAATGGCAAAAAGGTACTTTGGGAAGTACAAATCCAAGATTTGAAACTTTTATTGCATTTATGTAAATTTGCTTCTGAAACGCTTAAAAATTTCCTTGCAAGGTTAGAGAGACCTAGAGACAGCAAATTATTTTAAACCGCTTATAATTCATGTAGATGAGGTAGGCTTTTTGCCAGAAACATTTTTTCCCCTTTCCAGAAAAATGTCCTGCTAACTTCAGTCCGTTGAAGTGTGGCATTGCTTAGATGCTGAATTATTGGAACAATATTGTAAAAGAGCAAAAGTTGATGTAGAAAATAAATATACACTGAGAAGACTATAAAATGTGTAATAGAGCTACTGTCGCTATTGTACTTAATGGTTCTTAAATAGTGCAAACATTACAGTACCTCTGAGTCTTCAAAAATCTGCATTTCATTAAATAGGCTTTTGTAATCAGTTGGGACATAATGATTTCTTCTATGTAGTTTTTATTATGAAGAAAATGAATTGCAGCTTACTGCTTTAGTCCCTCCGTTTCAGAAAGGCAGGTGAGGCACCAGCTATGCACTACACATAAAATAGAAATCCTTCCATTTGCTTAAATTCCATCTCGGTGTAAAACGTATGTCACTCAAAGAAGTAGTGTAATATTGTAGAAAAACTGCAGTGTCATAAACATTGCAATACATCGGGAACAAGTGCTTTAAAGTACTTCAGTAACTTTAAAGCAGAATCTGAGAGAATGAAAAATGAAAAGTTTAACTGCTATGTGTTAAAATGCTTTAACTCATCACCCAAAATACTTTCATACTTGTAAGAATTTTTTGAGCATCTAGAATGACGACATGCCAATATATTTTTTTAAAATCACATTTGCTATATGGATGATTTCTGAATTTTTTTGGAAGAAGTGCTGTATATGTAACATAATGTGATGTGTCTAATATAAAGACTAACCATCTGCTTTGTTTACTTCATCTTTTTCTTGCCTTTTTAGTACCAAGAAATGGTCCTGTTCTGTAACTTTCCCGGTCCTTTCGCTTCCTTACAAGCATAGTGGTGCCATGATTTCCCAAAGTCCATAGTGACTGAACACTGGGTTTGCCCACTTGGACAGCAGGCTAGTCCTATGCATGGAAGAAATGCTCATGCCATGAATGTGGTAGTTGCTGAAATGTTCTCTTTGTCCCTCAGCTTAATCTAAGGTTGTGCTGTTTGGCTTCACTGGACAGACGTTTTCTGAAAGACAGTTTCCGCTACAGAGCGTGGAGGCTCTTCTGTCAGCTGAATATGCTGAGCTGGTCATTCTTGGTAATCATCCGTGTCTTACCTTAGCTGAAGTTTTGCCTGATCTTTGGGCTTACAAATTGGGATTAATTGTGGTGGAAACTCAGCACTCCAGTGAAATGTTCCTCATGTCATTCAGGCTAAAATGTCTTTGAACTGCTTTTTAAGAAAAGTATTTTTTACTTCTAGTTTGGCTGATTACCACTTTCAGGATCAGTTTTCCCCTTCAGTGGATCTTCTACTGAATAGATATATATGTAATTAGGACAAACATTACACCGTATTTACAATTAATTTAGATTTCTGAATATGAAACTAGTTTATCTTGGCTTTCCATGTGCTTGCTAATTAAAGACATTTTAAAGTGATGCTATACATTGAATTACAGGTTGCGTACTAACCTATTTTGAAGCCATATGATCATATATGCCTAAATGATTTGTATTGTCAAAAGTACAAGAACTTTTGCTCTGCATAAAACCTTCACCTCTTGTATAAATCAGCATATAAATGTGTATAAAATTGTGTTTAGCTGTAATGAACTTCTGAAACTCTTTCTAATATGCTTGAATGTTAGAAGGAATGACAACTTATAGAATTTGACTGAAATACTTGCAAATATTAACGCTTTTTGTCAACAGGGGAGAATATACTTGTTTTTCCAGTTATAACCCTAGTTTTTTAAATTTCCATTGAAAAGAAGCACCCTTTGAAAGACATTTCAAAGTTCATTATTATTTCTTAACATTTTAAAAAAATTTAAAATACTTAATACAGCATAACTTCATTAGGCTGTTTTCTAAATCAAACAATAAGAAAGTTACAATTGTATGTTAAAATCTGTTTTGCTTTCTTATAATCATTCTTCTCCAAATATAAGAAAACCTGTCAGAAAACAAACAAACAAAAAAACATTTAAAATTCTGAATCTATATGCTTTTCAGTTCTGGGTTCCTTTGGGAATTTCTGTATCTTCTACCTACAAATTCTGGCAGACTGCAGTAAGAATAATAGACACCTTTTATGAAGAGTCTCACAGCTCTCAGTAGGGTTAAAACCCACTCTACTACATTTTGCCTTGGCTCATATTTTGCCTTGATCTTTTGTACTACTCACTTCATATTTTAAATAAAAAAGCAGGAGAAAATAAAAAGAGACAAGGAAAAAAATGTATTCAAGCAGGAAAATGTCTGAGAAAAACAGCAAATGACTTATGTGCATAACTGTTCTGGGGAGAAGCATAAGGATTTTGAGATACAGAAGAGGAGAAGAATAAGTGTAACTGCAGAGTGTGAACAGAAAAATGTCTGGGAGGATCATTCAGAAAGGATAGTAGACTAGCAAAACATGTCTATCACTGCTCTATACAGCACAATACCTGAAGACTGAATGGAAGCTGTGTATTAAATACATTATAGTAATTTTCTATGACTGTATATATACTTGCATAAGACAAAAATGCTTAGAGTTCAGTACTACATACAAAAGGTATTTTTGATTGGGATAACCTGTAAAAAATCTTGTTAACAAATATTAGATCCACTTATGTGTAATTGAAAACTCACAGCCTTGTGAGCGACCATGTATAAGCCATGGATTATCTCCTCATGGAATAACATTACATCTTATTTTTCCTTTTAGTAACTGTTTTCTGACTGTTACATTTGTAGGCGTTGGGCAAAGACTGTCTGTCTGCTCTTTTGGATACTCAGTCATATAAATTTTTATTGCTGAGGATATTGCTTGCTGTTCTGAGCGTTCCCCTTCATAGCTATGGGGTTTGGCTCTAAGCTTCTGGTTGATGGTAATCCCAGTGTTGTAGCTATGCATTCAAGGGGTGGGGTGGGGGTGGATGATGTCTACGTTAGTAACTTCATACCCTTTCTGTCTATCCCCGCTGAAGTAACCTTAGCATATTCCTAAAAACAATGCTATGGGCCAGATCATGCCATATACAGCACATACATTATCTGACAGTACAGGAGTGGAGAACTTTCAGGACCCCTAAAAAATTGGTTTTCAGTTACCTCACTAAAAAGGATATCTTGTTTTCTATTCAAGAGATACCTCTCTATCCTTGTGTCTACATTTGTACAAAATCTAGGTGGGGGCTTGATTCAGAGTTCTAGGTTTTAAAATGGCTGTAAGGTCTTATGTTGGAGGCACCGACAAAGTTACAGGATGATGTTAACAGCATGCAGTTGCAGGAGCAGTAATAAATGTTTGTTTTCTGTCAGACATTCAAATATGCATAGTTCCTCTTGAGAAAAACATGGGTTCTCTTCTTTTTTTTTTTTTTTTTTTTAAAAAAAAAAGAGAGGGTTGCTTTACTAATGAGTTGATGTCTGAAAAAAATTCTTCTAATGTCTTTGGTAGATAACACTAATACGTTACAAACTTGGACCACACTTGGTGCACTGCAGGTGAATTAGGTCACTATTATGATGTTTATGAGATAGTCAGTTAAACTTTGCAGAAATGGAGCATGCATAAGTGTAAAAGGTCATATATACATATAAAAATTCCAAATAGAGAGGTCATTTTTCTTCTCAGACCACCAATTTCCTTTGGCGGCCCCCTGAGCCTACCATATATTTTACCTTGTAACCATGGCAGTGCAATAATTCTCAAGCTGAACCTTTTCAGGGAACACAGCTTAAGTTTCACCAGCAGCAGGAAGCATCTGACTGAAAAGCAAATCATCATCTTCTGGAGACGGGATGCATGCTGTGTAATTCTGAGTTCAATGTGTGTTTAGGGGGGTACAAGTTTAATAAATTCCTTCCCAGAGGCAGGTTTTTTCTGCTGCCTGGAGTTACAATAGGCATTTTGTTCAACTGCTAAACTTCATTCTTTAGAAAATGCACAGAACTTAATTGTTAAAATCAAATAAAAAATGCTAATCATTCTTCTCCTGCTCTCCTGGTAGCCCACACGGATTTAAAAGTTTGCATCATTGTCATCAAAAAGGAGATGTTCCTTGAATGTTTTTACTAACATTTAAAAGCTGTAAGAGTGAAATACAAACAGAAAATTAAGGTATTAATGAGTGAAAGGAAAGTTATCGTTATATTTAAAACACATTCTGATGGGTTGTAGATCCATGTATCTGCAGCTCACTCAGCCCTTAAATTGACTGTCATACTGTATGCATCATGTACTGTCTATTCAGTAGAAATTGTAAAAGGATGACATGATAATGCTTGTGAGTTGTATTATTCTATGCACTCTGCATCTATTCATTTTGCCTTTTCAAAATTTATAATATCACGGGGTTTTTTTATAACACTTCAACTAGTTTGTCCCAGAACACTGTAAGACCGTACAAGCATACAGAGAACCATTTGCGTACAAGAGGCAATTATTCTTTTTTACTGGGACTGTTTCAATATTGTGAATTACAGAGCTGTGCAGACATCAGCTGATCTTCCATGGAAATAACTCTTATTTAAAATGCAGCAAGAGAGAACTACCTGAAAACATATTTCACTCCTTTGTTCTGCTATGTATTTGGCCTTGATCCAGCTTACATATAAATTAAATTGGTTGTTTTCAAGTAATTTATTTTTGATCATATTTGTGTGCCTGACTGACAATAACAGTTTGCTTGCCTGATAATAACAGTAACTTGCTTATGCTCACTGCTGTCCTGGAAGATAAAGTTGTGACTGGACTTGATTTATCCATGAGCAAGTATACTATCCTGAACCAAGGGGTCTGTGCCTGGCTCATATATTAATGGTATATTAACATTAACCATATATTAATGCTCAGAGCCAAGATCTTTTGGAGTATTTTACAGCAAAATAGGAGGGCATCCATCATTGTCACTTAGCCCTGTGTGAATAAATATTTTGTGATGCCATAACTCTGAGAATGTCGCCGTGTAGGTTTTTGCATGCCTTAAGAGGTTTTGTGTGCATTGGAGTAATGTTGTCTAGCTGGATTTAAACAGAGATGTTAGAGAGATGTTGGTAGCAAAAATCTTGTTTTTCAAGGAAACTGGAAAAGTGCTTTTTGCAGTGAGTGTTTATTTGCAGTGAATGTTTGCAGGGAAGTAGTGTGAATTTTATTGCAGGTACAATGACAAATTTCATGTTTGGCTTTTTTTTTTGCTTTTTTGGATGTAATATGAAAAACACAGCTGTTAGAAGAATTGGTTTATTACCAAATTATTACATGAAAAATTTTAAATGTTCATATTTACTGATGAGAAAGCAATTTCTTTTGTTTGTTTGTGTTGTTACTTTAATCTGTTTACTGAGTTGAAGGATTAAAATTAATCTAGTGGCTTGGCATCATTTGGAAAAACAAAGCAAGTTTCTGAAAGAGAATATGAGTACAGATATGGACTTCTAATATTGCTTGTTGCTCTAGAGGGCAAAATAAATTTTAAAATTTTATGGGCTTATAAGAAAACATTAGCAAGGCTTCACTTCCTTGCGTTCTACTGTAGCGATACTTATTGGCTATGGTCAGCAATTACTGCATGAAAATGTTCAATGATTTGCAAATTGTACAACAAGCCGAGTTCTGTCCCACCAAATACTTTCATTTAAACTCTTTCCATCTTGTTTACACTAAAATACTGCACACGTGCAGTCTGAGATCTTTTCAAGGCTAGCGTGTTTTTTTCATTAATTTTAGTCTTTTGAGATGGGGAGAGAACAGTTTGAGCTGAAATTTCTAGGAATTAGAGGTATTTCTTTTTCAAATTGGAACATTTACTACAATTCCATTTTTTTCTTGAGGCAGATTCCTGGGATGGATTGTTACCTTAAAGCACCAGGTATAAGAATGCTTTAAAATGTTCGTGTTTAATATACATAGTAAGCATTTCCTGGAAAAGAACTGTGTATTTAAAAGCATTATGAATGTAATTGCTTTCCCTATTTAGTAACAGCTTGTTCATTTTCTTGTTTATGTAGGAAGAACAGTAGTAATTTTGAAGTCCCAAAGGAAACTAGATCAGTGCCCAGACCACATATGATCCTACTGTCACCGATAGATGTATGGTGGGAAATGCTGATTTGTCAGGAAGATTACATGTGATCGTGGGCACATCTGCAGCGAACAATAATGAGCCCCCTGCCCGCACCGTGCAGCTTCCAGGCGAGTTGAGTAGATGTTCCTAACAACTGCTGAGATCCTCTTCCTTCCACTAATGTAATTCTTTCATGGTACTTGTTATAGATTGTCCTCCCATTCATTTTGTGATTTTTCTCTTTAAACGTGGTAACATCTAAAATTCTTCACGATACACAGTGATGACAATGACTGTTTTCTAATCCAAAATATTTTTAAAATGGCAGTTAGTAGTTTCAAAGATGTGCAACCTGGATATCATTAAGTTTGTTTGAGAAGGGTAAAGTAAATGTTCTCAGTAATTTTTTTGTGAAACTCTGGCACAGCTGGAATGCCAGACAAAACAATTTCAGAAATATCCCGTATTACCATAGCAGAGTGCTTTTGTAGGGCATTAAATGAATATGTCTAATACTGCATATGCCATTCTGTTATTATTTTTCTCAAGAATTGTTTTCAATGGTATGATGTATTTATTTTAACTATAGTTCTGCACATGTATGTTAGAGAAGACAATTTCAAGAAGCTTACCGAGACAGCTCTTCAGTCATAAAGTGGTGAGCTTTATGATGTTTCTGCATTCCTGTGAAGGTTTTTTTGTCATATTTTTGGACCAGATGAACACTTTCTTTTTTCCCAGAGGGCTTTAGCCTTGGTGAAAATGACATTCTGAGCCTTAAGAACTCATGTAATCTCAGGTAGCATTTCTGATATGCAGAACATAGGATCTGACTGTCCTGAAGCTAAAAACCAAGAATATATTACAAGCTATGGTATTTGAAGGGTCCTAAAAAAAATATTGTCCCTATCTGTAGAGACGCCACATTGTTGAAGGACTGAAGTTTTGTCTAATTGAGACACACTGTCCTGGTGGTCAGAGGTGGAATTTTAGCTAACTAGACACGAACTGAAATGCTACTTGTGATTGCTGTTGTGTGAAGATTTACTAGCAGTGAAAAACCCAGTGCTCCTGCTGGGGGACCCAGCAGGTCTACCAACTAACTGCAGTTGCATGTCTTCTTGTAGGGCTCGGTCTTTGAAAGTGGAAGGCCCAGTCTTTTGGGAACTGGCGCTGGGGTGATTTTTTGTTCTGAAAAGAGCAAAGTCTGTTTATACAAATTTTATACACACACATGTTCCTGTCTGGCTTCTTGGTTAGAAACTATAAGTTTCTGGCTCCCCAAAACTATAGTGTGTGTACTAGAAAGATACACAGTGTCTCAGAAATGTGGTGTTTTTTGAATGTAAAACAGAAGAATTTTGGTTTATGAGATTCTGCTAATAACAGATATCTATCCACATCCAACCTGAAGCTGCGTATATACATGCTAATGCTAGGATTATGGACAGCATTCNTTGACCGCAACTCTTTGAGTGCGACCGTCCAGCCAGTTCTTTATCCATCGAATGGTCCATTTGTCAAATCCATGTCTCTCCAATTTAGAGACCAGGATATCGTGTGGGACAGTGTCAAATGCCTTGCACAAGTCCAAGTAGATGACATCATATCCCGTATTACCATAGCAGAGTGCTTTTGTAGGGCATTAAATGAATATGTCTAATACTGCATATGCCATTCTGTTATTATTTTTCTCAAGAATTGTTTTCAATGGTATGATGTATTTATTTTAACTATAGTTCTGCACGTGTATGTTAGAGAAGACAATTTCAAGAAGCTTACCGAGACAGCTCTTCAGTCATAAAGTGGTGAGCTTTATGGTGTTTCTGCATTCCTGTGAAGGTTTTTTTGTCATATTTTTGGACCAGATGAACACTTTCTTTTTTCCCAGAGGGCTTTAGCCTTGGTGAAAATGACATTCTGAGCCTTAAGAACTCATGTAATCTCAGGTAGCATTTCTGATATGCGGAACATAGGATCTGACTGTCCTGAAGCTAAAAACCAAGAATATATTACAAGCTATGGTATTTGAAGGGTCCTAAAAAAAATATTGTCCCTATCTGTAGAGACGCCACATTGTTGAAGGACTGAAGTTTTGTCTAATTGAGACACACTGTCCTGGTGGTCAGAGGTGGAATTTTAGCTAACTAGACACGAACTGAAATGCTACTTGTGATTGCTGTTGTGTGAAGATTTACTAGCAGTGAAAAACCCAGTGCTCCTGCTGGGGGACCCAGCAGGTCTACCAACTAACTGCAGTTGCATGTCTTCTTGTAGGGCTCGGTCTTTGAAAGTGGAAGGCCCAGTCTTTTGGGAACTGGCGCTGGGGTGATTTTTTGTTCTGAAAAGAGCAAAGTCTGTTTATACAAATTTTATACACACACATGTTCCTGTCTGGCTTCTTGGTTAGAAACTATAAGTTTCTGGCTCCCCAAAACTATAGTGTGTGTACTAGAAAGATACACAGTGTCTCAGAAATGTGGTGTTTTTTGAATGTAAAACAGAAGAATTTTGGTTTATGAGATTCTGCTAATAACAGATATCTATCCACATCCAACCTGAAGCTGCGTATATACATGCTAATGCTAGGATTATGGACAGCATTCTGCTGTTCTAACTGTTCCCTTGAGATGCTGGATTTTTAGGTGTTTCTGGGTATCCGATTTGCACTTGGAATTAGTCTGGGTAGGGAAAAACATCTGCTTGTGCCTTATTTATAGGATAAGTTCTCTAGCAAAATGGCAGGTGTGAGCTCATCTGCTTCCAACATATTTGCAGAGAAGCAAAGCTGGTGCCTATGTTCTCCCAAACGATAATGCTAAGAATTAGCATTATTTGAAAAAGATGGGTTTTACGCTTACTGTGAGAGAAATGGATGGCTGAAATGGGTTGAGAAATGGATGTGCTTATGAACCATCCATTCTCTTGTATATTTAGGCAGAAAGGCAAGATGTGAGTAAGGGTGAGGAACAGCTTTCCAAGGTACTTTCTTGTGAAATTTGAAAGATTCAACTGGATTTCAGATTACACTCTTTCAGGACATAATCCTCTCAGTACTAAATCCAGACCAGATGCTCATTTCAGGAGAGTGGAGTTTCTGTTTCTTTTAATTAATGCTCTTCAGCTCCTCCTTTTGAAGCCTGAAGCCGTGCTAGTCTTCTCAAGAGGATCCACTAAGTTTGTACCTTGAAGGAGAAAATAAGGTTATTTTCTGGCTCTTGTTCTGTGAATGTGTTGCGTCTGCAGAGTTCTGGCTCTTAGTACCTTGAATTTTTTATAATTATCCCTCCAATCCTTCCTGTTTTCTATGACATTAAGAGACAAGGTTGTTTACACTTCATTTCAGAAAGTTGTAACTGAGACACATATTTACATACCCTGGAAAAGATTCATGGCTTCCAGCAGTGTAGCAGTATGTGGTCAGTGAGGGAAAAGTGAATCTGTTAATGCAGAACCAAAAGTTGTGATATAAACATCATTTGTTTCCTCATACAGGTGCAAAAACACAAATTTGGAATAAAATTGCAATATGTGTGGTCAATATTGATTAGATATTTCTGTCCTCAGGTAATAATTTTCCTGAAGAGATGTGTCTGTCTGAAAGATAAAGCGTATTATCTAAAATAATTTAGTGGTATTTATAGGTGTTCATTTGTTGAACAGAAGGGGAAAGGAGTTAGAAAAAATTACCTCAGCCGAATTTGAAAACACATTGGCCCAAATCTAACTTTCCATTTATATAAATGGAGCCTGATGAGGAAGCCACTCACCTTTACCTGAAGGTCAGATTCAGATTGGTTTTAACTGCAAAGGCAGTGGGGTAATAAATATTAATACAATGCAGCCTTTGCTTGAATTGTTAAAAAATTCACCAAGGAAAATGTTTAACACAATTTAAATGTCAAATATCAAAGCATTTTTCTTTTTTTTTTCTCTTTGTTTTGTGTATCTGCAAAGACTGCAAACCCTAGGGCTTAATTTCAGAGAGGTTACTGGTTGCATATTTCTGAATTTTGATGGGCTGATTTTTCATTTGGCTCATTATGACAAGAATGTAGATTGCAAACCTGGAGGACCAAAGAAAGATCCTATTGTAAACTTACAGTTCACTGACAGTCTTTAATATTAACTTATTCAGCTTATGGTAGTTCAGTTCAGTTCAGGTTAGACAAAGCACTGCCCTGTGTACAGTCTCTTAAGAGTTAAAAAATGGATTAAAATACTGACTCTAATTAATACTAAACACTTGAAAAATGGTCTTGGTATTTGCATCAGTAATTTCCAGTTGTAAGTTTTTGTTCACTGTTTCCCACATTAGAACAAAGTTTATGTCCAAATTCCAAAATCATTGACATCATTGAAAGTGGAAATCATCCACTCTGAACTTCTCAATCCAACGCACCTCATATGAGGCTTTGATCAGAGAGAGCAGTTATAATTGCTTGTGAGGGTAAACCTTCCCTGCTTTCCTCAGAGTTTGTCCCAAATTTCTCAGTCATACTCAGCATTAATACAATTCGTTGTCTTTCAGTTTAATTATACTCTAAACACACAGGCAGCAACAAAGCATGATTGTTCTGCCTTGCTAATATAATTACCTCACTTGTGCCATCTGTAAAATAAATGTAGGGTTACTTGCCCAGTTTTTAAAATGTCTGGAGATCCCTGGTTGCAAGATGCAGTTTGATTTTGAATTATGTTGGCTAAAACATCTAAGAACATTTTTATTTACTAGGGTCTTTACACTACTTACTGACTTGCTTTATTTTGTGCTGGTTTTTTTTTTTTGTTTATACTGAGTTTAAGTAGATAATCACATTAAAAATGGGTCATATGCCTACTATTTTCTGTCTCAGCCCAATCATAACATCCCAGATCTTTGACTTGAGCCATGACAGCATGCTGCAGAAGACACATTTATCTTTCTGTAAACTGGATGGATTTTTATGTTCACTTCCAAAGCTAATGAACTCCACTATATACCGTGTAGCGCACAGAAGAGTTGTAAAATTATCTCTAAATACTCAAGAACACTCGATAATCTAACCAGCAGCACAGTCTAGCCATTTAATGCCATAAAAAGAATTAGTCTCCTTAAGTCAAAGAAAATTTGTCATTTTTAGAGTCTATGAAGAGGTAATTTTGCTGAACCGAGTTCACCTATAACTAGAAGTTTGAATTTAGTATCAAGACTGAATGTTGTATTACCAGGCTACGCATCTACAAAAGAGAGTTAGTAAAGAACAGCTTTCAAAGGCTGGAGTGACACATTTAAATCCTAGGAGGAAAAAAATATGTGTGTGTGTGTGTGTACACACAGTAACTATATACTGGTTATATACAATTAGAAATAAAAATAAAGTAGTATAAAGAAATCGTCAAGATCTTTTTCAAGGTATACTTAATGCGCAATAAATGCATTTTCAGAAAAATGGAATTGGATTAGAACATAAAAACTAGTTATCCTATATTTTCACTTAAAGTTCTGGAGAATATTCAAAATGAGAACACCTCTATGAATTTTGGTTGGGCTACATTTTTTCTCTGAAGTTTTAAGTGAAATGTAATGTATGCTAAGCCATAGTTCTCTACAGAAGCATTGCTATTTCTAATGATTTTGTATTCACAAACCCTGCACTTTGTATGTGGCTCCAATGCATATCAACAAAAAAAATTTCTCATATTCAATGCAATTGCAGTTGACAAGTGATCAACATGCAGTTACACAGCCCAGCCTGTATTTAGCAACATGGCCTTGAATGAAAATTGGTGTAAAAAGTTTCTGATGGGCAGGCTACAGGAGTTCAAAGCTTAAAGCCTTCCCAATGAACATGTTGAAATCATAGGTGTTTCCAGACCGGTTGCTTAGTCTAATATGTATACAGCAGCTTACAGTATAATTCTGATTTCCTCTTGCTGTTCAATTAATATTCACAAATGGTGATATGAACGCTGAGTCAGTCACACATGATTGTGTGGTTACATTATGCGAAGCGGTCTTTCCCATTAGTTCTTTTCTTTAATTTATTATCCTCATTAGTTTGTTTGTTGTTCAGGTTTTTTTTTCCTTCATCATTGCTGTCTTTTTGGATATCACCACTGACCTCTCCTTTCCATTTATTCCTCTTATATTCTGCATCTCCTGTTTTTTCATACAGCTTTCCAGATTCCTTCATGGGAACAAGTCACTGTCAGTGCAGAACTTTTGCTACTTTAAGGTTTCCTTCTTTCCCGCTTACATTCTTTCCCCCCTTTTTATAGTTAACTATGTTTCTTTTTCATTCTGCTTTCTGATCTCACTTCCTGCCTCTGCCCAGCCATCTTTTTAATGGCATAATAGAAGTCCTTAGAAACACACACTATCAGCCCCTGGCTGTACTGTGTCTTCCTGATGCTCCTCCAGGATGAGGTGCAATCTGTGTTCCTTGTTTACTTTGTGACAGTGCTTGCTTTTTCTCTCTCTCCCTTACCTCAGTATCTATACAGGGAACAGACGTTCCCTAAAAACCTGATTTAGTCATTGAATAATGGACACCAAATGTCTGAAGTCATCAGTATAAGAAACATTTGCAAATTACATTGATGCTGAAATTTGTTTTCACAAACTATGAACAGGACAATTACAAGTAGCAGAGTCACTTCGTGGGTGATTCACTGACAGAAAGAAGGCCTATAAATGTTAATGATTCTTTACCAATACCTTCTGCAGACAATATTTCTGACTTGTGATTTGCAAGGTAATTTTAGCTTTCTCTGAAACTTGAAAAATTGAAAGTAATCTGGAAAGATGTGTCTGCCTCAGTTTACAATTCCTATCTGATGTTCTGGAAAGTTTTCAAAGGTCTTTCTCCTGCTGAAACATTGTAAAGTGGTTTAAGAGTTAAAAAAAAAAAAAAGAGTTAAAGAATTTGAGAGTAAAAAAAAATAAAGCCCCCTTTTCTGCATCCTCTGAATAACTTGCATATATAATATAGCAGTGCCATTTGATTTACCTTTAGTCATGTATTTATCTTTTTTAGTGCACTTCTTCTACCTGACCATTAAACTGACTGTTTAAGTACTAATTTGCCCAGGTGTTCTCCACAATGTCCTGTTATACCCCCTCAAGCTCATTACCAGCAACCCCTCTTCCACTCAGTTCCTCTAATATTTTTTTAAAGAATGTGACAATCAATTCAGAATGTCAATTCAGAATATCTATTTAATCTATTATAACTCTGTTTTTTCACCCTTTGAGAGTCTTTCCTTGAAATTCCATTTTAAAGCTATGATTTTCTCTGTAGTTCATTATAATTCTGGGATATGATGCTTTTGTGATGAAAAATATGAATAACACCTGAGGAGCAGAGGTAGACATTTGAAATATCTATAGAGATTTTAATTTAACTTCACAAGACTGAGAGCTCTTAATGCAAATGTGTATTGGCACAAGTAGTCCTTATATACATTGTTTCTTGAAGCACTTGTGGAAATAAAAGATACACTTAGAAGTAACGTTCTGTAAAACTGAGCCCTTAATTAGTTTCGTACATAATAAAGCCATTGTCAATTCTATATTAATTTAATGTGTGTAATCCTTTTATTGTACACAGTCAGGAAATAATCTCAGTAGTTGATTACAGGATATGAACTTATAAACATGGAAGAATTTACACCCAGCTCAGAAACATTAAAATAAATTATATTATGAGCCCAGTAATGCTTTCAAAGTCCATAGGTACAGTGTTTTATAGTAAAAATAGATCTTAAGTGATGGAGACAAACAGTATCTGCTTACAAGGCCTCAGAGCTGTGTGTATTTACAAACCACATTTATATATGCCTCTATTTATCAGTAAAGATATAGGTAGTATGTAAGTTTGCATGCTTCCATGTATTACACGTTTGCATTAAAGGGCTGCTAATTCAGTGGATGTACTCTTTGCAATATTGTCTTTTTCCTGGCTTTGCATCTGTGCTACCTTCAATTAAATAAGAGATTTGTAGTCTCCACCCATTCTTTCATCAAAGGGACCATCACGCTACTGGTATCAAACATTGGAGGACTCACCAGGATAACCAGTTAGAGGGGCTACAGGCGAAAAGAATAGGGAGTGTCCCAGAGGGTTGTCAATACTACCAGCTGTATTACTTTGCTGTTAGTAATAGGTAGAGGGAAAGCCACGGTTTTTGTGGTGTTTTGTTTCTAGAGTCCCCACCATAAAAATGGAAGTGTGATCACAGACAGCCACTTGAACGTGAAGAAATAAAAGCTGCAAAGATGTTTGCTAGCAACTGGGCTTGAAAATGGCAAAATGGTGGTAGTTAAAACAGGGAGGTATCTTTACAGGAAGGACTACTAAGGAAAGTATCTTCAAATAAATTAAAAAAACTCAGAGATTGTTATATATTTATGTGGCTGAGAAATATTAGAAAAATGCTATTGCTGTCTGTCCAGCAAAAAATAATGGTTTTGAACAGGAGTCTGAAAAACATTAGCTAAATCTTTTCCTCATATTCCTGAGATTTTTTTTCCCTCTATTTTCTTTGGGGATTCAAATATTTCATTGAATTTTTTTTTTTTTTTAGTTTACAATTCTTTCTTAATACAGACATTTTGCTTTTTTACAGATTCTTTTTATCACAAGCATCTTGCCTGCAAAAGAATTTTTATGTAGCAGCAAATAACAAATTCTTTTAATGCTTTACTGCGTAATTGGATTCAATTTCTTCAGATAATTATTGCACTTAATATTATCAATGATGGGAGATAAGTAACATGACCTGACATAAATACGTGGTGACTGAGCATTGAATGCTATTTGTTATTGTGTGTCTGTAGTGGTTGATCCTCTGTAAAAAGTAGAAATGGAGCTAGATATTCAAGGGACAGGATAGATCAGAGGACTGGTAATGTAATCCAAGTCTTTTCACCTCCAGGTCACTGGTTCATGTCTGTCTCAGGTTGGTAGTGACTAAAATTCATTACCATCTAATGGTCGGTCAGTGGCCTATGTAAAATGAGTTGCTGATCTTAGTCAAGTTACTATTGGAAAGGTGTTCATATCACAATACACACCATAACTGGCACCTTTTCTGATTGATAATCCTTTTAATGGGGCCAAGCACTCGATTGTCAGAGGGATAAGGCTTTGTTCCTAGCACGCTCTAAAGGTTCGTTGTTTCTTCTTAACGGTGGAGGTATTTCCATTTCACAGCAAATAAAAAAATGTAATGTTTTACTGTTGCGTGTCTGACCTCTGGGCCACGCTGTTACTGTCTTGACTACTTCAACATGAGAGAAAAATACGAAAGTAGACTTACAGCTTATAGCCTTTAAGGACATTCCTTAGGGAGATAGGAAGGATGTTTCAGGCCTAGTCCTGCAGTACTTTGCTACTTCGTACTTTCCAGGTCCTCTGTGCTCCAACACAATTTTGCAATGACTAAATCAGGGCTTTCTCTAACCTTTTTTTTGTCTTGTCTGCAGTTTTCTGACAAAAAAATACACTAATCTTTCCAGCTTTGTCATGCTTTCTCATGTTTCCTTCAGAAATATTTACCACGTTGAGTATCCCCCTTCAAGCTTGTTCTGTGGGAGCTCTCTAATTTTCTTTTTTTTCCTTCCCCTTCACCTTCCCAACTGTAAAATTTGAGGGTGATTTGCTGAAGATATCACTGCCATTTGTACCTGAATTACCTATTTCTGCTTTTAATTACTGTATGTACATACAGAGGCACAGCCCTGGTAGGGAAAAAGCTAATAAACTACATGGAGACAGCATGGCAGCACACTGATGTACATAGGCCTGAGCTCATTTCACAGGCATATGTGGATATTACAAAAGCAATATCCACTAGCAAAAGCAGTGGGCTTTTCTCTGTTTGTGAGGAAAGTATCACACACCGTTTTTCACTTTTCTATATAGAATATTGCTGGCAGACTATATTTTGCTTTCCCTTCTCAAAGGGAAAGTTGCCATGAGAATGGCAGCTATCTGGAAGGTGTTTGTAGATGCAGTGCATCCCTACAAAGAGAAAGGCAGGCAGAAAAGCCAGGAGACCTGCATGGATGAACAAGGAGCTCCTGGACATGATCAAAATCAAAAAGGAGGCCTATAGGGAGTGGAAACAGGGGCGGGTAGCCTGGGAAGAATACAGAGGAATCGTTCGAGCAGCCAGGGATCAGGTTAGACAAGCTAAAGCCGAGATAGAACTAAATCTGGCCAGGGACATTAAGACACAAAAAAATTTCTTCTTTAAGTATGTCAGCGAGAAAAGAAAGACTAGGGAAAAGGTGGGCCCTCTTCGGAAGGAAATGTAAGAATTGGTTACCCGGGACAGAGACAGGGCTGAGGTACTCAATGACTTTTTTGCCTTGGTCTTCACTGGCAAGGACTGCAGCCACACTGCCCATGATGCAGAATGCAAAGGTGAGGGTTGGGCAAATGAAGAACCGCCCACTGTAGGTGAAGATCAAGTGCGAGACCACCTGAGGAACCTGATGGTGCACAAGTCCATGGGACCTGATGAGATACATCCACAGGTCCTGAGGGAACTGGCAGATGAAGTCGCTAAGCCACTAGCCATCATATTTGAGAAGTTGTGGCAGTTTAGCGAGGTTCCTGCTGACTGGAAAAGGGGAAACATAACCCATATTTTCAAAAAGGGAAATAAGGAAGACCCAGGGAACTACAGGCCAATCAGTCTCACATCTGTGCCTGGCAAGATCATGGAGCAGATCCTCCTGGAAACTCTGCTGAGGCACATAGAAATCAAGGAGGTGATTGGTGACAGCCAGCATGGCTTCACCAGGGGCAAGTCATGTCTGGCAAATTTGGTGGCCTTCTACGAAGGGGTTACAGCAGCAGTGGACAAGGGAAGATCAACTGATGTCATCTACTTGGACTTGTGCAAAGAGTTCAACACCGTCCCACATGATATCCTGGTCTCTAAATTGAAGAGACATGGATTCGACAAATGGACCACTCGGTGGATAAAGAACTGTCTGGACAGTCGCACTCAAAGAGTTGCAGTCAATGGCTCAATGTCTAAGTGAACACCAGTGACGAGTGGCGTTCCTCAGGGATCAGTACTGGGACCTGTACTGTTCAACATCTTTGTCAGCAACATGGACAGTGGGGTTGAGGACACCCTCAGCACGTTTGCCAATGACACCAAACTCTTTGGCGAGGTAGAAACGCTGGAGGGGAGGGATGCCATCCAGAGGGACCTGGACAGGCTGGAAAGGTGGGCCCATGCCCATGAGGGCATGAGGGTGGGCCCATGAGGGTGGGCCCCTCAGGCAGTTCAACAAGGCCAAGTGCAAGGTCCTACATCTGGGTCGAAGCAATCCCAAGCACAAAGACAGGCTTGGTGGGGAATGGCTGGAGAGTAGCCCTGAGGAGAAGGACCTGGGTGTGCGGGTTGACGAGAAGCTCAACATGAGCCAGCAATGTGCGATCACAGCCCAGAAGGCCAACTGCATCCTGGGCTGCATCAGAAGAAGTGTGGCCAGCAGGTCAAAGGAGGTGATTCTGCTCCTCTACTCCACTCTCGTGAGACCCCACCTGGAGTACTGCATCCAGCTCTGGAGTCCCCAACATAAGAAGGACATGGACCTGCTGGAGCACGTCCAGAGGAGAGCCACGAGGATGATCCGAGGGCTGGAGCACCTGTCCTATGAGGAGAGGCTGAAAGAGTTGGGGCTGTTCAGCCTGGAGAAGAGAAGGCTCAGGGGAGATCTTATTGCGGCCTTCCAATACCTAAAGGGGGCCTACAGGAGAGCTGGGGAAGGACTTTTTGCTAGGGCATGTAGTGATAGGACGAGGGGGAATGGCTTTAAACTGGAAGAGGGCAGGTTTAGATTAAACATTAGGAAGAAATTTTTCACTTTGAGGGTGGTGAGGCACTGGAACAGGTTGCCCGGGGAAGTTGTGGATGCCCCATCCCTGGAGGTGTTCAAGGCCAGGCTGGATGGGACTTTGAGCAACCTGGTCTAGTGGGAGGTGTCCCTGCCCATGGCACGGGGGTTGGAACTAGGTGATCTTTAAGGTCCCTTCCAACCTAAACCATTCTATGATTCTATAATACCTATGGTGAGCAGTTTTTAGTGTTTCTCCCTACAGAAACATTGGAAAAGTGTGCACAATAGATACAGCTGTTCCCTTCTGCCCAGCAGTTTGCCAAGGAACTATTGTAGAGTTTTTTATTGTTTGTGCCAACTCCTGATCCAGCTGCTGTATTTATAACATGGTACTTTTACGTTTGTATATCTACAACTAAGCCCATTGCTCAAGGACACCAGTCTCAAGACAGCATTTAATGTTACTTTACAGAATCCTGATGCCACTCAGACAAAAAGCATTTTTGCAAAAATGAGGCAGTTTGTCATGATCCTCTTTGTGTCTACTTAGGAAATCTATGATGGTGAGTATTACTGTATTGCTAGAAACCTTAAAAATTCAAAATAGATTACTGTATTTTCTAGCATATGGTCCAAAGTAGAAATATACTCACTCTTATTTTATTTGTCTAGGCAGTGAGTGCCTTTATTCTGTATGGTGCAGAAGCAAGTAATGAACTCACAATTTCCCACCTGTGTATTCATATCTGCACTCAGAATGAATGATATTTTGTTAAGTACATTTTGAAATTAATTTCAGAGCAGAATCCTTCTCTCTTAGCTAAAACAAATTGTAATTGTTGCAGGGATGGGTGAAAACATCTATTTAATTTTCATTTGTTTTCAAATATGTGTTTTCTTTCTGTGGATGTACGTTGGAGGAAGTGAAAAGTTACATAGAAATGAAATATAGATGGCAGGCTTCTCCACAGGCCATTTTTCTCTCTAAGAAACAGGGCAATGAACTCTCAGTGATGTACTTCGTTACTGTGGAAACAATTATGATTATGAAGGCTATATTCTGAATTTATTAGAAAAGCAGACAAAAGAAACTGAAATTCAAGAACATTTAAGAAAACTGACTGAATCACTGAAAACTCATTTTTTGCCTCCAACTACCACATACAAGCAGTACTGCAGAGAAAATGCAATATTAATTTTTGTCTGAGGTTCCATGTTAGAAAATGTTGACCTTAATACTCGCCTCCCAAACAATGAACTTTTCTCCTAGTAGTGTCTGTTATGCAGCATACCATTAGGTTTCTTAAACTGCATTAGACTGAAATATCTCTTTCTTCTGCCCTATTAGTATCCTGTGGGAAGGCAAAGGCAAATTGAATCTGTATTTGCTACCCTTTTTTTCTTGGTAAAAAGTTTGGATGTATTGATACTGGTTATGTCTTGTCTTCACCCAAATTAATTGAAAAGAATTCCTTATTTATTTACCAATTTACAGATTTTTTTTTTTTTATTTCAAAGTAGCTTGGTTATCCCATCCTGTCTTTATTATTGCTAAAAATCCACGTTGCATTTCCAACTGATTCTAACTATAAAAAATAATTGAATTTTTTCCGTAATTTTTCATCTAATGTCTGCAAATCTCAGTAGCTATGAGCTGCAGTCAGCATCACTGGCCTATCAGCTAAACCTCAAATTGATGTAACTTATTTTCCTGGCATCAAATGTGTGCAACTCTGCATATTGAGGAACCACAGGGAAAGACAGTGAGCACTTGATGTTTGTTAAAGACTGTAAATGGGGTGTGAATAGGAGAAGGTGACTATGAGTTTAAGATTGTGAATATTGAGGTACATTGTGAATACATCCAAAGTGATCAATTAACCTTTCATAGAATCATAGAATGGTTTGGGTTGGAAAGGACCTTGAAGATCATCAAGTTCCAACGCCCCTGCCATAGGCAGGGACACCTCCCAGTAGACCAGGTAAAGATTTTGTTTTAAATCTCTTCTTTGAGTAATCGTCTCACAGTTCCTTCAGCAGTAGTAGTTCTGCTCAAAGCTGTTGACTACAGGACATATCATTCACATAAACATCTCTGCTTTGTGGACCACCATATAAATTCTGCTAATTTTAGACTGGCTGGTAATTGCAAGTAAAGATTTACAGCCAAGCCTAATACACATAGGTTTTGATATGGTCCACTAATTACCTACAGTAGCTGGATAAATCTCTTGGATGCAATTCAACCTTAAAAAAAAATTCTTTATAATGAGCTACAGAGGATTTGAAAACACTTCTTAAATTCAGGTTAAGAAAAGTTACATTTAGTGAATCATCTTTTTCTTTTTTCTGTTTGTCACAGAATTTAATCCAGCATTAGTATATTACTAACAGAGACAAGCTGAAAGCCCTTCATGGTGATCTCCCCCAGCTGCTCAAAATAGCTGTTCTTACAGCTTCTTGATAAAGGAAAACTGTTCTTGCAAGAATTTTTTTCTCAACTCTAAATTTTTTGCTTCTTATCAGATGTCTTTTCTTTCTTACTGGCTGCCATACTTGTCTATTCTTGCAGTACAAAACAAAAATACAAGCAGTAGATTTTCTCCTAATTCTTTTCTAAGTAACCCAGAAATTGTGTAATTTAATAATTCTGCACAATGTGGAAACATTTGCTCTCTCTCTTCAGTACAGGGAATTAATTTACAGCCAGACTGACCCAACAGAGCTGAAAAGTCTGTCATAGACAGAGAAAAGAAGAAAGGAAAACCTGTATTGTTCTTTCCATGGTTGATATCCGTACAGCCATAAGCAGAGGAAATACTTCCTTTGTCCCTTCCCTTGAAGCTGGGAGGGAAGCAGAGCCTCTGCAAGGAATTCACATCCTGGAGAGCAGATTGAGGTACCAAGTTTTCCGTATCTGATTCTGTACTTCTGAGATTTATTCAGTCACTCATCTGCCCACCTTTCATTGGAATTATGCTGATAATAGCATTCATAAATAGATTTTAATCTACTAAATGATGGCTTCCCGTATATCCCCAGTGAATCAAGAAAAACACTCATGTTCTGCTCCCCCACACCACCAGGGAGAGCCCCCAGCCAACTGAGGGAGCTTCACTGTTGTAGGAACCAGGGTCTACAGCAGCATGGCTGGAAGGTGAGACCTACAAGTACTGTCACTTGGCTGCAGGCAAAGACTTCCTTGCTATTAAAAACAGGTTCATCCCTGATGACAAATACGATCCAGGTGAAGGGAAAGGTACCTCTAAAGAGAACTATGGGCATCATCCTCCTAAAATGGTCAAGCAAGGTAAACCCAGACAAAGGGGAGAATAGTTGAGTCATTACTTATGGTTACTTAATTTTTTTCATTGTGTTTCTTAAAGAGGGTAGAAAGTAGAAATAGTAGAAAATGACGGATTTTGATGGGAGATAATGACAGGAACAACCCGCACTAGTGTGCCATGCCAAATAATGGCATGCTACTGCTCCCCACTTTACTTCCAGCATAGTTTTCCTTGTGTTTTACAAAATACTAAACTTAAACTATGGCATTGTGTACTGTACAAAAAAGGAATTGGGCTTCAGATGGCTTTTCGGTTGTGCAATCCTCAGGATAGCGGCTGCTCAAATATTGGAATTTAAATAATTAAAAATCAAGCAAACAAACAAAATAAACCATAGTAATTTGGAAATTTAGGCAGTGCCTTTTCAGGATTTGTTATCTCACAAATTTCCAGTACTGGAAAAATTTCAAAAGGGTATCCCTGGAATAAGAGAATTCTCAGACTGCCAAAGCTATATGACGTGTATCTCTAACTCTTATGTTTTGTACAATATTATATCTGTAAAGTATCTTTGGCACTGTCCTTTCTCTTTTTGATTATTAAAGCAAGTCCTAGATTTCATGTGTGAGGAATTTTCTCTGTATCTCTTATTCAAAGAATACTAAAAGCTGTACCTCTGAAAGCTACTTATTTTTTCTTTCTTTTTTTTTTTCCACTTCCCTCCCTCCCCCATATTATAAGAACCTGGAAGTAAACCTACCGGTTATTTAGGCTGAAAACACTATCCAATAACTCACAGCCTCTACAGTATTTCTTTTAAATAGATAGCAACTGGAAAAAGTAATTGAGAATATTTTTCACAGAATACACTGAGAGAATGACCCACATAATGTAGCTTAATAAGTTTCTCCATCTTTATTGTCACTGGTACCAATCCTTAGAGGTGCTGGAGGCATGAGGATGAACAATTGAAAGCAAGAGAAAAAAAGCTTAACCATCTAGCCATGAAAAAAGCGCAGAGTGTTCTGGAATGAGGCACACCCACAAGATAGACGGTAAGTCCTTATATGTAATACATAAATGATTGCTCCATATCTTTTCATATTGATATTTGACCAGTGGGCTAGAACCAAGAAAAAAAGAAACCTTTAATAAATAAGAAGTTTTGAAAATGGCAAATATGTTTGTCTGTTAATTCTGACTAATAATTTTGAGTGCAGATGTAAAACTAATTTTGTGTGGGTGCTGAATAGACGTAAACTGCAGGTCTTAGCGAAACACTGAAAGCTAACTGCCAATTAAAAAGCATTCTGCAATATATCATTGCAATGCTCAGCAATAAAGTGTCTTAAATTCACTGTAGTCATTGATAACTCATTTTCATCACAACCTAATAAAGTCAGTGATTAGTTACTAGAGCTCTTCCTACTACAAAGTCATTCCCAGCAATTCTAGCTCTGCAAAATTCATAGGACAAAAGAATTCGTGAACTTTCCTCATTAACCAGCGTACTCAAAATGGGAACAAAGCTCTGCAGTCATGGAAACATGTTTTGAAACATTTTTGAAAGTAGAGCATTGATGAAAAACATTTCTCTTTTGTCTCCAAAAGAAAAAAAAAAGAGCTGTGTGAAGATAAGTGCTGTATTTATAAGGTAACTGAACAACACCCAGCATAGCATAGTCATCGTACTCTATTGTATCTGCAGCTCTTAGGGTGAAAAATAATCTAATCAGCCGTTGGTTTGGAATAACTCATTTTGAGTTTGTCCTGCTTCATTAATCTGGAACATGTTTCTTTGAAGTGCTGAGCATACCTGACTTGATTGTAAAGACTTCTGTTTTACTAAACACCGCAAAAAAGAAGCAACACACAAATTACTTAGTACAGCAGCTCCCATTGGTGTCAATAATAAGATCTAGTGTTGTGATGTTGGAAGAGAAAGTATTGTGTCATAAAATCTGTGCTAAGATTTAAGGGACTTGGATGATGTTCCCATTTATTGTAATAAGTGCTGGTATCGATATATGAAATATTAAAATAATTAACTGCCATGCAGAATTAATAACTCATTGTAAAATTTAAAGAACTCTGCTATTTCTGCTCTTTTTATTTCCAGAAAAGCATCCTGACCGTCAATACTCAAACCAAGCTGTTGGTGTGTTTTCTGCCAGTGACAGTTTTCCCCTTGCTGTGGTGACTGTATTTGAAAGTCAAGAATGGAGCAGTGCAGGAGAGACATTGCAAAAGAATAGGGTAAAAAAAAAATTACATATGCAATTACCCATTTGCTTGCATGTTTGTCTTTTGTGAATGAAGTGATAAAAAGGGCACGTGAGTGTTGATGGTATATATGTGGTGGTGGCAGGAGAACAGTCTTTAGACGTTTTCGTTTGTGCATGACAGATGCAACCAAAACAACTATAGGAATCACTGCGTGCAATGGTCCACAAGAATATTGCTGTTCCCTAGTGACAGAACCGAGTAAGCGCTTCCTGATTTGAGGTGACATCTAGGGTGGACTGGTCTTTACCCATTAACCTAGAGAGCTCTTCCAGGGTAAGAAATACGACAGGGCGCTCAGCAGCAAAGCAGCCTTGCAGCCCCTCAGATGGTAAATCAAGGTTTGATTTTCTTTGCTGAATAGGCATGTGGTCTCTCTGTACCTTCTCCCTGCAGTTCTAAGTCTGCAGGGGGAAATACGCGCAAGCCACAGTTGTACAAATGAACCAGTCACAGTGTATACAAAGCATGCTGTAGGCAGAGCTTTGAATTGAGTATGTGTGGGTTGAGAGCTGAAGCCCATGGTGCTGGTTGTTGCCTCAGCAGATGCAGCTCATTTCAATTAAGTTTATGAGCAAATATAACTTCTTACATCATTAAAAGATCCCAAAGAGTTTCTCACTCCATGGTGGTACACTGGATACTGTACTTAGACTGGATGCTATCCTTTCAATTCCTCTGTAGTTACCTTTTTTTTTTCTTCTTTTTTTTTTCTTCTTACTCCCTCTTTGGTGCTTCAAGTATGCAGTTGGGTTTCTAGCATGAAAGTGAAAATTTCTTTTTATTAAGTCACAGCTACCACAGAATTTGTTTGAGGATTTTTCAGGGTATCCAACAGAAGAGGAGGAAAAATTTTTGTTCGTTCTGTATATTTTGTTTTCTGGACTTAACAGAGTAACTTTTTTTTCTTTTTCTTTTCTTTTTCTTTTAAAAAAAAAAAGTTTTCAAATGAAGAGCAAGTACAAGCTACAGCTAATATTTACTAATACCATGGAAGAAATTGCAAGGTAAGATAATAATTAATCTGATTGATCAATTAAATTCCTGGCCTGTTGAATGTGGAGAGATCCGTATTCTTCTGCTTCTGTATTTGAAAGACACTGAAGAAGGACAGAGTACAGCACTGTGTTTTATGGCCCTTGAGAGATACGGGCACAGTGTGGAGAAATTAAGAAGTTTTATGGAAACCAGTTCTGACTCATGGATGTGATCACGGAATCACGGAATTTTCAGAGTTGGAAGGGACCTCTAGAGATGATGCTAAAGCAGGATTGCCTAGAGCACATTACTCAGGACTGCATCCAGGCGGGTCTTGAAAATCTCCAGAGAAGGGGACTCCACAACCTCCCTGGGCAGCATCTTCCAGTGCTCTGTCACCCGAACCGTAAAGAAGTTTTTTCTTGTGTTTGAATGGAACTTTGATGGTCATAGTTGTATCCACCTGCATATCTTCTGAATTCCTTTAAAAAAAACCCAGTGGGCACAGTTACAAATTGGAAAGATTCATTTTCTGAAGGGACAAAACTAAGTCAGACCCTTTCTGTGAGTCTTCCACTCTGACAAAGGAAAACGCTGCCCTTCAAGCAGTTTCTGTGCAGCAATGGCCCTGTAAATTTGGGGCAGTGAGAGGACCTGTGGGTAACGAGGGCTCAGGAGTCCGAAACCCAATGCCACACACCCCCATGGATGTGGCTGAAATAGTAACCAGTTGGTCTGGACGGCTGCCTGGTTCCCCAGGAGCCTGGGCAGGCCGCGCCGAGCATGTTTCCACTCTCAGCCGTCTGTTCTCCATTGCCATGAGCAAGTTACGGGCCAACAGGGTGTTACCTTCACATGGCGGCAACGGGCAGGAGTTGAGGGAGAGGGAAGGGAGCTGGGCCAGACATCCTGACCTTGCGACAGCCACAGCACTTTGGTTGAGTTTTGATACTCATTTTCAAGGGCTTTTTTTTCTGAACCTTCAATTGTTAAAATTTGGCCAGTCCACAGAAGCAGGGATTACAGCTCAGTTTTTGTTCTGCCTTTCTGCTCTTAGTGACAAAAGAGCTGGGGGGATTGTTTTAAAGGTAATCCCTGAGCATTTATCTTTGGCCTCCAGATAGCACAGGCTGTTGCTGAGCAAGCAACCAGCTACGATGTGTAAAACATATTCATTAGAAGTACTGACAGGCTGCACTTTAGCTCTGCCCTCGTGATTAACAGTAGAAAGGAAGGGGTTTGTGAGGGGGCTAAAGTTTTAATCTCCACCCAGGAGTTGCATGAGTAAATCCTGTTAGAAAGAAAAGGATCTGAGCACATGTGTTTCACACATCATTTTGACCATGTCCCCATTAAACACTTGGTGTGAATAATGTCAAACCACAATGCTGGTAAATTTAAAACAAAACAATGTGTGTCACACTACATGTCACACAAAATTGTGTTCAGAGATTTTATTTTTAGTTTGAAATGGCTTCAATATAATTTTAGAAGGATCTAGGTTTATTGGGGATTAATAATTCAAATCCTTCTCTCCTGTATTTAACCTTCTTTACTACTGAATTTTAAAAAATTTTAGTGAAATGCCGCATCACCAGTTGTGGAGGCAAAGGCAGTCACTACAGGTGCTGTATATTTAGCCCCTAAAAAATGGGAATTTTTTCTTCCAAGATTTCTTTTGGGGGTGTGTGTGAAGAGAACAGTCAAGACAATGCAGGAAATTCTACTACTGAAGAGTCAAGTCAATAAACAATCTGAGCGATGCAGGATGCTGATGCCTTTGTCCCAAGACATGACTTTTAGCTTGTTCAAGAGTGTTTTAATTCTACAGCTAAGACCAAAATACTGAGTCCTCTTCTTATATACCTACATCTTTTCCAGATTTTTCTTCTATTAGTAACAGTTTTGTAATAGGAAATCTACTGCATAGTTACCTTATGACCTTAATTTTGAACAGTTAATTACAAAATTTTGGGTTTTACCCATTTTAGTCCGTTTCCCCCCCCCCCGCCCCCCCCAGCTTTGTGTAGCGAAGTGTTGTTAGGAGTTTAATTAAGCAAAAATGGATGCTGGCTTACAATGTTACGAAAGGTTGCTATGCACCAATAAATCATAATTAAATGTTTTTAGTGTAATAGTAGGAGTCATTCACAGTCAAGTTGCTCATAACAAACATTAATTGTTTCCTTAGATGACAAGCCCTTCCAATTATAAAGAAAACAAACCATAGCCCAGTTTTGCTAACCAACAGGATGTTTACATTACAAAGAATATCAGTGTTTTATTCATGAGCAGTTATTCAATATGGTAAGGAGGTACTATCTGGGGTGCCTGGAGGGGTTTGAATGTGCCTTATTTTGTTGAAAAATGGTTGCTGGTTGTTTTGGTGAAGTGTAGTTATGGTGAGGGCAGTGATGTCTGGTGAAATGTAGAGAAGAAGCCCCAGGGAAATCTTCATGGCTTGACTGTATAGAACAAAACACTTTGAATATGGACTACTTGAACTCTGCTCATTATGAGGTAAGAACTAAGACTTTTAGGACTCCAATGTGTAATTCAGAAGCATGCAGTGAGTACATGCCTGTAAAACAATGGGATTATTCAGACAAGTAAGTACCATGCTGTTGCAGCTTCAGTGAACCATATTTTAAAAAGCAACCAACGTTTTTTTGTGTGCCGTTAGTGCAACAGTCTGTGCTTACACACGTGCTTTTAAATAATGTTTTGGTACACATCAAAATGTTTATACAGAAGAACTGCCCATCCTGTCTGTAAGTGTGAAGAAGCCTTTTGGAGGACAATGTACTTTTCTGTGTGTTTGGAGACCACGTACCATACACTGGGGCATTGCTGTAGTTAGTGCAGTGCAGGACAATAACCCCTGCATGCCTAGTTCTCATTTTTCTGTGGAAGATGTTATGCCATAGCTCCTTCCCCCTCACCACCACCCCTATGTACACACACTTTTCTGAAGCCCAAAGGACTGATCGTTAGAGCCAAAAGGAAGGGTACAATTCTGCTTTCACGGCAGTCAGTCAGAACAGCGTCAGCATCTCCAATGGCATTGATTTAAACTTAGACTTTGGGGACCTGCATTAACAGAGGAGAAGTGCTGCATGTGCAAGTGTTGCGGGGAAAAGAAATAAAGACATGAGAGTTCAATGTTGGAACATTAGGATTCTTTTGAGTCGTATTTACACACAAGGTAAAAGAAAGGCTTCAGTGTGGAACTCCGTCATTATTAAACTAAACACATAGAATTAGAATTATTGTATTTATTTCTCCATTTGTTGGTCTCAGTTCCTCCAGTCTTTACAATAAACAATTCTGGGAGAGAGGGATTAGAAGCAGCTGCAGGCCTCCGCGTGATCTGAAGCGCACAGTAGGAGTATAAGGAATTTAAATATCATTCATTTTCATTTCCTTTGCTCCTCTTCCCCCCACCTTCCTCATGCCATTCCACATGGGAAACAATCAGTCATTCAGAGCCGTGGACAATGACCCCCTACCTTTCACAGCCCATATCCAAAAATCCTTTGGCAAAGCAGACCCGGACTCCAGCTAGCTCAGCACTGCTGGAAGTCACATTCTGTGCTGTCGGAGGCTGGGATTCATGAATCACGGGCTTGCACTGTACACCAAGTACCTTCAATCAGTTGTCAGAAACGCTGGCTGACCACTGCCTGAGCATTCTATATACTTCCACTTTTGTTTTAACGACTTTTCAGTGTTCACAATGAGCCCGTGGACCCTCGGTGGAATCAAGTTCCTTTCTGATTAAAACGTCTTTTCTTTAAACCCAGCTTTGCAGCAGGGATGCCAGCCTGAAGGGCGCAGCGTGGTCAGGGTCCACTTCTGGTGATTGATACAACTTCTTTTCCTTAATGATTATCCCAAATAAATCTCAATGGTATTTTCAGCCATGATGTAGATGCCCTTTACATCCATATAAATCTTCAGGGCAAGGAGAAAATTAGCCAAGTCCAGACATTGATCTTGTGAGGTAAATTGTACCTAGGCAGCAGGGCTCCATTGATAAACAATGAAACAATGCAGATAACTTACCATCTTACTTTTAATCAATGCAGCTTCTCACAATGTATTATTCCAGCAATGGGTCTAAATCACTGTGCACTATAAGAGTTGTTTTCAAAACCTTTTAATCTAATTGGAAAATCTTCCTTTCTACTGGTAATAAACACTCACTAAACTGTCTGCACCTAATTGAGCTGTAGTAATTTATGTGAGCTCCCCACTGCTTTTTCTCCCTTTAATCAGACAGACTGCTTTATGTCTTTAACTAATGAAACCTAAGACTTCGCCAAGTAGATTTGATCAAATGTCACTACTGAATAAATCTTCATTAACACTGACACATCCCACATCCTCCCCATGTCCCACTTCATCAGTAACTCAGAGCAACATCATCATAGAAAGGTGATGGCCACTACTTTATTTACATATATAATCAAGCAGTAGTCATCAATGTCACACCAAATAAGAATGTGAAAAGACAATTTATTGGAGCTTTTTGTCAGGCCTTAATAATAGTAACTGCAGTGATGCTTTTTTTTTTCCTAGAAAGGAGATCTCCATGCCCTAGACATGTGCTAGAAAGGCCACCAGCTGCCACGTATGTTTATAGAAAGCTTTCGCTGTTGTAGTAGGTATTCAGATCGGTCCTTCACCTTGTATAAATAAGACTCCCCACCTAACAGTGCCTTTCAGAGGTACTCAAACTGGCTTAGACACCGGGAACTGTATAACTTCTTAACACAGGACTATCAGTGATCCAGACATATGTTACCTAGCACAAACCCTTTGATGGTATTGTTGGATACTAACCTAAGCGCCAACTGTTGTTACTAAATAGAATAATAAAAGGTCGTACTCCAGTGTCTGCCCAGAGTAGGCCGATATCAACCAGAACTAAAGTTATGGAGGAAAGAGAAGTAAACCAGTACTCTGTGATGCAAAACAAAAAAACTTGATGGTGCAAGAAATATTTATTTGAACTAGTGCGAGGCGAATGTTAAATGTAACAGAATTAGTGGCAGACAAAGGTACCAGAACATCTAAAGATGTCCATGGGTACCAAATAAAAAACCAAAAATGTCATTTTTGGATTTTCATCATTGACTGCCATGACATTTTTGCACATAAAAAAATCAGAGGTGCCAAAGGAAATGCTCAGAATACCAGTTGTAGGTATTTCAATGTGCTCTCAGCCCCTTATAAAGTTGACTCTGTACTACCTTTCACTGGAAAGTCAGTGGGAATGAAGCCTTTAGAAAGTCTTTGTGTGGCTTGTCAAACATTTAGTAAGTGGTAAAAGAAAAAAAAATTGGGAATGTGAATATTGATACTTTTGTGGGAATTGGGATGAGTGCTGAAAGATGAGCTGGGAAATGCATATTGAAATGGAATCAGGGGGAAAGGGGTTGTGATGACAAAGATTTTAAGTTGGTAAACTGGACAAGAAGCAGCCAAAGAGCAGCTCATGGTGGCCAGTGATAAGGTCAGATAATTAAAAAAATAAGATAATTTGGGCAGTGGAATTTGTCAGAGGCCTGGTGTGGGGCAGGTAATGAAGGCAGGACAAAGATGTTGGCAGACATGCATGCACCCACCCGCACATACTTAGTTTTGCAGAAAAAAATGAAACGTGCTGTGATTTTGAAGGCAGAATAGACCCATGTCTGACCTGGCTTGGCGGTTTCTTTGAAAACCTTCCTGAGCAATGGTTTTGCAGAGTGTATGCACTAATTGAATTTTACCTGCCAAACTTTCCAAATATCTTCTGTCTGCAGCAGCTACTGGTAACAACTGTCTTAACTGTCTATATGTGTGCATGTGTGAGCGTGTAGTGTGTCTGATCTATCTTTCATAAACACCATGTGTGAGTACCCTTCTAAGAAGCCCTCTGGTCCCTTCTACTGTCAACAATTTTTAATTGCATGGAGTGACAACAATTGAGTCAAGGTGAGGAAAGATGAGGCAGGACAAGGATGGATAAACCAATACTTTTATACCATGAAATGGAGAGCAAAGGAAAGCTTGAGATGCAAGAGAGAGTGCATTTAGATTTTCTTTAGGCTTTTGTCTGCTGTTTGCAACTTTTATAACTATTCATCAAGAGATAGCTTTTCCCAAAGTTAATATTAGCCCCTGCAATGTGTTTAACAATCATTGTTTGGCCTTCCATCCTAGACAAAATATGTAAAATTAATGTAAGTCATAGATTACTTTGGAGAAGAGCTGGAGCCTGGCCAGAATTTTGTTTGCCAAGGGAAGATTTTAGTTAGAGAGAGCTCTGTTCACTGGCATTCCTGAGGGTTTTGTATTGGGAAGCTCTAATGCTGGAAGATAAAAGGAAAAATCATAGGAGATTATTCATATTATAGGGATTATTTACGTTCTGTTTTTCTTTAATCATGAGAAATAATATGAGTTCTGTTGCACAAAAATACTCTGACTGTGGAAGGAACATTGTCTAAAAGGTGAAGATGAAAGTACATTTGCTGAGTATACTTGGAAAGGCGGGAACAGGTTGAGATTTAAAAAGAGAGATATCTGCTAGCCTGTGTTTAATACTATTCATTTATTAGACTGAATATAACACCTACATATATACAGTATATTTCAGAAGGGCTTGATGCCTATCAAGCATATTCCAAAAGTGCACGATTTTAACATGGAAATCATTTTGCCCTGCTATAGATTCAGTGACTTGGGTTTTGAAAGCACTGATGAGTACTGTCATATTTTAGCCTGGTATGCTGCATCTCTCAATAGCTAGTGTTTCATGTTGGCAAGAAAGGATGTGGGTGGATCCTGTAATCAGTGCTTGGTAAGAATAGCTATGTGGTCTGTCAAAGGAAAAAAAATCACTACCGGAACTGCTGAGCTATTCTGTAGTGACTGTAGAAGTCCTAAAGCTTAGGAAGGCTCCATGACTGGAAAATACATGGTATAGATATACACAAACTTCTGCATGCATGTATATATGAGAGAGGGTATGCAAGTTTGTGTAATGACTCATGTTGTAGCCCTGTGTTACACTTATTCCACTATAAGAAAGGAAATTACCTTGCTTTCAGATACGTGGTATACACATAAATGCCAGTTAAAAAAAAAGTGTATATGTAGTTTCTGAGAGACAAACATCACAGAATTCCATTCATACATAATTCATCTTTCTGGGTTATTATCTCATTTTTAAAAAGGGCATCCAGCATACCCGTTAAAAAATGCTTATGATCCATTTGGGGCAATTGCATGCCAGTCACTGCTTTTTGTTGTTTCTTTTCTTCTGGTTTAGCCTACTGAATGTGAAGAAGATGCTCTGATCAACTTGAGTGTGCATGCAAACAGAATCAGAGAATAGAGCATGTTTTACAGCTTATGCTGTGCTACTGGAAACCTGGAACCTGTAGGTCAATGGCACTGTTTTATTTCTTTTTCAATGATGGAAGAGAGAAAAGGATGAACTACAAGATGATCAAAAAGCATTTTTCCACTGCTGCTCCTTGATATACTATTCTCTGTAATATAAATGCTATAATAAATCATACTTTCTGTTTGTTCCATGTCTTGGGGTCAATGTTCAGCACACTCTGTGGAACTGGCTTTTTTTATTTTGTTTCAATGAAAGACTGTGAATATGCTCCAGCCAGCTTATCTGATTGTTTGTTCTGCTCAGCTAAGCAAACCATGCAAGTGTGCCTTAACTAAATTATCTGCTGCAAGTCTATACTGGTGTCATTCCAGTAGAGACTACTCCATGTGTTTTATTTTATTCCCTTTTTTTTTTTACCTTTTTCCCACTCATTGTTTGTTAAAAGTGGTTGAAAACCAAAATAATCATAAAAAGCAACTTTATACAGTTTCTTCCAGCAAGCATCTCTGATCTAAACGCCAAAACACTTTAAATTCAAAGAATAGGGTTTCCTGAAGTAAAGTGAATTTATTAGAACAGACAGCATTCTTGGCCTTTAAGTAGTTTCCATTCTAATGAATAGAATGAAAGGATTACTGATTTTAGACACACACGTATAACTGTCAGCTATTTTCCCTAATTTTATAGAACTGGACATGAGATGTTACCAAAGCTCCAGTTCTGATCAAGAATAATTGTAACACGTAGTTCACTTTCTTAATTGGACTTATTCAAATCTCAGCCACTCGGAATAAACTGTGGGCAGATTTCTTGGAAAAAAGATCTGAATGGTGAGACTGGGAAGACTGGAAAGAAGCAAAAACGAATTTCAAAATAGTATTATACAGCTACAAGAACTTACTTAATATATTTTATTTCTTTTGAGTTTCTGAACCACTCTGAGAATCCTATGCTAAACCATCTTTGGGAATGAGTATGAGAAGGGATTCCCAGCTGGCCTGGGAGACTGATGGCTTGAAAAGCTACAACCGAGCTGTCATCAGACAGTCCTCTTGGAGACCAGAGCTTAGCAAGAAGTATTCTGGCAAGTATGAAAGAGCACTTCTCTTTGATAAGGAATATCATCAACCCAACAAGATACAGACAAGTAGGTGAAAATTTGCAGGATGTCTTTGCAACATATTCCACAGTTTTATTTTTCCGGTAGTCATGTCATGTCCTCAGCTCAATGTTTTGTATTTTGTTTTCCATGATGGTGTGAAAGAAAGCAAACTCAATTTCAAAGGATTCAAGACTATGAGATGCTTGTTTTCCCAGTCAAAACAGTATCATTTGCTTAAGAGTCTTCCTTGCCAAAGACTCTTTAAAACAGGTCTTGCAGAATCAGGGAACACTGTTATTTAAAACCTTACCTCAGTTGCAAAAACACTGAGGAAATGAGTGGATGAGAGGATGCCTGCCTGGAGTTATAGATGTGTCTGTCTGATTAAGAAGAAATATCAATCCCATCTCATGGAATTGTCATTTCTCAAAATAAGATGCAGGTACATGTGCATAGGCTGGATCAAAAAAACTACATGAAAATAATTTGCCTCTTACTTTCCTTTTGAAAAGCTTCTTAATGCTTTCTAGACCTGCAGGATTACTTCTTTTATGCAGAAACAGAACAAAGAATGAATTCAATAATGTTATCATGTCCTGAAAGTGAAGCAAAATTTACATCTCTAATCTCTTTCAAAAATATTTTCCTTTTCAGAGTTAATTTCTAGTGAGACTGCAGAAAAAATTTAATTTGTGTTTATTAGTTAACTAACATGCTGGTCTGTTTTGCAGAATCAGAGATAAGATTCAAAATTTTGCATGCTCATGAACTACCGTGAACAATGCTTGCTTTGTTGTATGGTAGAAAGAGAAATCAACTGTTAAGCTTAGATCCAAGTCTGAACTGATCTGAAGAGGTTGGTCATCTCACTTGGTGCAATAGTTTGGTTCAGTATAAAGACGGATATCTGTTGTGTATGTCTAAACCTGGATGGCAAATGTTTTGTTTTGTAGGCAGTGGTCTGAGATCCATTTGGAGCAAGATAAAAACATAATAATAACGAATTATTTACACTGAGGGTGGTGAGACATTGGAACAGGTTGCTCAGAGAGGTGGTAGATGCCCCATCCCTAGAAACATTCCAGGTCAGGTTGGACAGGGCTCTGAGCAACCTGATCTAGTTGAAGATGTCCCTCCTCATTGCAGGGGGGTTGGACTAGGTGACCTTTAAAGGTCCCTTCCAATCCAAACTATTCTATGATTCAGGATAATGCATTTTGCTTTGGAAATCTCATGATTGATGAAATCACCAATTCATTCATTTTTTAAGGATTTGATTTTAAAATTTTGAGTTAGAAAATTTAACACATAGAACCACTAGTGTTTTAATGTATTATTTTCTGATGCTGTGCTCTGTATTTACTTTCTTATCCCTACATACTGAACTTCCGCAAGGAAGATGCTTGCCAAAGCCAGTATTTTTGTTATTACTATGTTAATACTATTTGTTATTGCTATGGGAAGAGTATATCTCTTTTCACTTTGTTTTCCGCAGTAAAGTGTATACTATGTTCAGAACAATGCCATTAGGCTCTAAGCAGAAAATAGTGTTTACGTTTCACACTAACGTAATTACAGATGGTAATAGGACATCTCCCTGCAAAATCTAGCTTTGCAAAATCTAGCTTTTTTTTTTTTAGATCAACAAACTAGAAAAAATATTTACTGTACCAATTTACACTTGAAGATATAAATACTGTTTGACATCTAAAATGAATTAATTTTCTTGTAATGTAGTTTTTTCTCTGTTGCATCATACTCATGCACTTCTGTTGCAGAAAGCGAGCAAGCCCTCCTCTACTCAGTAAGCATTGGCAATATCTTACAGTGGAAGAACAAAACCCAGTTCCCCAACTTTTTGGTGGGATAAATACACTTCAGAGCACATCAGTCCATAGTCAATGTGTTTTTTCTAAGGAATCTTCGTCTGCATAGGTAAATATGAAATCACCATTTAAATTGAGTGAAAGATTGAGTAGAAGATAGAGTGATGATATGATTGACAAATGTAAAAACATTTTCATTGTAAAAATTATTGGTGTCAAAGGGATCTTCCATTTGCCAGAGGAAAATCATAATAAGCTGGAAATTACAGGCGAGCTAGTCCTATTGAAAGGTATCATCTATCTGTCACAGTGGGAGCAGCACAACTACTAAAGGGATAGTCTACTGACTGCATAAACAAGGCATTCTCTGTCTTGGTCTTTCAGGCGAAGACTCAAGGTGCGATATATCTCACATACCTTTACATAGCTAAATCATAAAAATTCTTGCTTGAGTTAATTGCCTAGACTGCCTTTATAGTCAATGGGGAGAAATGGGCACTTCCAGCCAGTGATTCACCTGACAGATTATCCTTGAATGAGACAATTCATGCTTCAGATGTGCCTCTCCAAGTGTCTAAATTTGGCTGAGATGAATCTTGCCTAAATCCCTTCTGTAAAATACGGTTCATTCACTCTTGGGCAGCTGCAGTCAGAACTGGGCTGGCAGGTAAATTCTCCAGCCCAACTGAGCCTCCAAGGCTGCTACTGAAGGAAGATCATCGGGCCAGCATGAGCTTAAACTCTGTGAAGTGCCAGAGTTAGAGATCATATGCCCTAAAGTGCTCCTTTTGCTTTTTATAAAGTGCTTAAGAAGATCGCTGGGTCTTTTGTATCTACAAATCAGTCGAGACCTGTCCAGATTTACCATACTCATAGATGTTGATGTCCTCTGTATATAGTTATAGTTAAGAAGAAAGAAATGTTGTACCAAAGTAAATTATATATATCATAAAAATTACAGAAGAGAACATAAATATAAAATTGAGAAAATTTACTAGGTAAGTGGAAGGCTTCAATTTTTATGCTCCCACATTATATATCATTACAATTCTATCCAGCTGTTCATTCCTTGAAACTTGGTTAAAGTGCTATATTTAAAGATTTATGGACTAGTTTCCTTACAAATATAGTATATAATTATCTGTGACTTACAGGCAGACTATGACAAAACTGAATCACTGTCATTTGTGCCTTGGAAATAAAAGGTCACGCTATATTTATATTTGCTTGAGTTTATGGTATTCTGAACACATGAATTTGATAAAACATGGTGCAACAATTTTTTGTGAAAATCACAGAATACCCTGAAACCAAATGTCAGTGATCAGCTGTTCTTTGGGAATGGCAAGAGTTTGCAATCAGCTTTATTTTTTTTTTCTTGGAGTCCCTGTGTGCCAATTTTGTGTCAGTTTCTGGGGATACCTAGATGTCATAAAAGGATAAATCTGTATTATTATTTACAGACTTCACAAGTAAACTAAAAATATACAATTGGTTGATGCTTTTTTTTTCCTACAAAAAATGTAGCTGAGTTGTAAAACATGGAATGAAGATGATGTTTTCGTTCCATATAAATTCCCAGAACAATAAGCATCATGGATCCTGATCCACAGCTCAGATTAACATATCGACAGCATGCAAAATGTAAGGGCTGATCCTCTCCTGTGTTGAGTTGCTGACTTCTGACTTTCCCTTTTTTCTTTTTCCTTAGCATTTTTTTTTTTAAGTTGGTAGTTTTCTCCTGAGTTACTCTTGCAACCAACACATGCTCTCATACCCACACATTAGCGCAATAGCAACAGCTCAACAACTTCTTACAGTAAAGTTGGGTTATGCAGTGGATCTTAACAAAACTGGGCCCTGGGTACTCAGTAGCTGAACAGCAAAGACTGAATGAACCCCAGGTTACAGCTGGTGCTGATGAAGATTCCCATAATGCAGAAAAATCCTAGTCTGTCCCGTAAGGAAGCCTTCTTTGGGGGCTCAGAATATTTTGAATTTGGTTGAGTGGTCTTTTCTGGTCAAACTGCCAAAGAGGAAAGCAGGTCACACTGGCCATGCTTTTGCACCAAAGGCTTTCTAGCCTTTGGAAATGTTGAAAAATTTTCAGGTGGTCAGTTTTTATCTTGAATTGAATTCATGCCATGGAGTACATCCAGGCGGTTCTCACTCCTTTCTTCCCCCACCTCCAGTCTCAAGATATCCTCAATTGCTCACTGACTCTCGGCTTATGCATTAGGGCCTGAAATACTGAACTGTAGCTGGAGAGACAAAAATAGCAATCCCCTGTCATTTACCAGCTTGGCAGGCCTCCCAGCCAGTCCTGCACAGATTGCTCTTCCTGCCTGTGCTTTGAGTGTGCCTCATGCAGTAATGGCATCAGGGCACCCTTGGCACGGCTTCACTTGGCTACTATGAAGAAATGCTTTTACTGACAATTTGTGATGTGAATCAGAATCACACCGTCCTACTTAAGGACTGGTGTAGTTTGCCACCATTTCACTGACCCTCTGCTCTAACCATCCCTCAGCATCCTTTCTTTTCACTCTACCATGGTTTCTTGTCCCTTAGCACCAGAGGCTGAGCCAGCCACCCCCAGTCATGGGTTTGCTCTCTTTCTAGGAATATGTAGGCACATGAACACGGCAATCTGCTGGCCTCTTAAGATGCAGTGGCATGCACATAGTCGTCATCTTCCCTACCAAAGAGATTTATCAAATAGTGACCACTGCCATTGCCACCTTGAAATACGCCCTCTCTTGGCATTTTCCCCCTACTTGTTCATAACTGCCTGCAGTCAGTCATTACTGCTGTTACAGACATCTCAGCTGAATGAAGCACAAGCCTTAACCTTGACATCTTTGTTATTAGAGAGGATAACTAGCAATAGCACCAGCTGCAGAAATCTATAGCTCCTTCACTGCTTTTTGGAGGCATACGCCACTGTTCTGGAAACAACAGGAAACAAGTTTTCTGCTTCAGGAACTGTATGCAGCTGCATTCTTGCTTGTGGGACCACTGTCAGGCTCCAACCTATGCTGCCACTTAGTACAGCTTGCTCACGAAAATCATTCTGCAGGTCAGTACACACACACACACGCAGGCACATACCAAAGACAGACAACCCTTGCAGTACTGATACACAAATACCATCCCAATTGTGTTGTAGGGATTTTTGCTGATGTTTCTTCCAGGGCTGTTGCTGACCACAGAGGGCTGTTCCATGGGCATTGCTGCTGAGGACCTGCCCACAAATAGCCCCTCAGTGCACCAAGGGCAATGTTGCATGTTGTGCTGGCTAAGTGGATGGAGAGATGCGGGCAGTATGGCATGTGACATAAACAACATGTCCCATGTGATTATGTGATCTTGCCAGATCTGAGTTTTATTTGTAAGCAAAGAGTAACCCAACATTGCTCATGTCCTCTATTAATGACAATGGAATGACATAAAATTTGTGTAATACTACTTTCTTGTCCTTATTCTATCAAATTTGTGTAATACCTCTTATTATCTCACAAGTACCTAACGAACTTCACAGGATTAATGGGTGGAACCCTTAGCTACTGTAAATTTTGATCATTCAGCTGAAGTAAAAAAGCTACTTTGCTTTTCTGCATCTGATCTAATCTGTTTTAAGACACTGCATTTACTTCAGAGGAAAACTCATAGCATTGACCAGACTTATGAATGATCCCTTCATGTAAGGCCACTTTGAAAGGTTCTTATAAAAAAAGCAAAGTGCTGTTCTTATTCCTTGTAATTATTCTGTTTTAAGTGTAGGATCTCAGGAACTGTGAAATTTTGCTATCACAGATATGTACGTGAAAGTGTGATTACTTAATGCATACTGCCACAGAGGGATTCCTCCCGTTATTGCAGAATATGACAGCGTGAGTGAAATGAGAGGATGACTCTGAGGCAGAAGAGGAATGGGCATCATTTGGGCAGTAAGCCTTGGTTCTTGAAGATAATTGTCAACTGAGTTGATTTTTGTCTTTGGTGAGTAATGGCTTCGGCGCCTTGGCCGGTTTCCTAAAACCATTCAGCAGGCATCCTGGGAAGTGCCTCTTTAATCCAAGTCTTTTCTTCTCATCTGCAGACTGCCTCGGGATAAGTCTCAGTTGGTTGTCGGTTTGGGGGCCTGCAGTAAAAGTGTTCAGTGTAGGGAGGCTTTGTGCAAGACAGATGGCTCTTATTACAGATCTTTGCATTACAAATCGAGGGTAACCGATCACATGACGGGGGGTCTTGCTCTCTCTTTCTGCTTCCAGGCAGGTGTCCTTCATACGAAGGTGGGCTCTCAGGCTCTTTCACAGCCAAAAGCACGGAAAAGTTACAGGAAACCTGTTGCCCCTTTGGAGTACCTGTGATGCAGTCTGACCCAGTATTTTGGTCAGGAGTGCGGGGTAGTAGCTTGTCCCTAAGGAGGATGAAGTAAAATGAAGCAAAGGAAACTGCTAAGACAAAAAATCCTCATCCATCCACCCATGCTGAGTTTGATCAATTCTCAGCAGTGATTTAGCCAGGAGAGAAGTTGCTACCTATACTTCAGCCTCTCTAATGAAGAGAGTGGCTTTATAACAACATGCGGTATTTTGAGGCAACTGTATTTTATCCCAATTCCACAAAGAGGATTTTATAAGAAGGTAAGTGGAGTGCTGTTTAACAAACACCATTTCTATGGAGCTGCAGTACTTACTAAACAATTAATCATCTTTTATACAGTCTGCTTTTCTCCACTTTGTTGCTTTTCCTTTTTTACTGCTGGATGTTCAATTAAAGTTAAAGAGACAAGTTTCAGGTTTGGTGCCAACATGCCGTGGTTCAGCTCATGACTGTGGCTTTGCAACATGAGTTGTTGCTGATATCCTCATAATCAATACATCCTTTGGATAACATGGCTTTCCAGATTTTAATCTAGTTGGACAGAGTCTCAGCATCCCTCTGTCTCTCCTTGCTGGTACTGATCGCAGCACATTTAGCCCCAGCAGATGGGAAATATGCTCACCACTTGTGGCTGATGCATGGTTATAAAACATTATGGAAAAGGGCTAGGAGGCATAATGATAAAGATCAGAGTGGGATTTTGTCCTATTTGATGCCTTCTGCATGGACAAAGTGTGTAGAATGATTTGTGAAGCAAAGACAGGGTAAAGGCTGTTGCCAGGTGTGTTCTTATAGCTCTGGGAGCTATCATATAGCATAACTATATACTCAATATATGAAAATGCACTAAGGTCTTTTCTTGTTGTTGTGGTGGTGAACATTTTTGCTGCTCTTTTATATGCAAATTCAAACCAGGACACCAAATCTGGCCCTTCAAAATTTGAAGAATTTCAGAGCTGAATTGAAACATTACAGCGTGGTCCTGTATCTGGTAATCTTGCCGAACTACATCAGAGAGCATCAAATTTTCTCCTTTATGCCATGCTTCTCCTTAAACCATAGGCAATATATGCAACAATGTAAGCATTAGAAAGTCATTCTCCTGTTTTGCCTGATCCCTAATTACTTCAACCTGCAGTAAAATGTCAGTCTATCTAATTATCTGGTTACTCCTCTCCTGGGTCCAATATAGTCTGCAGGTGTGCACGGTAATGTGGTTTGCAGATCTGACTGACCTAGTGCACCTTCCATTTATTAGACTGGCCTTTAGCAAAGTTGGTCAAACCTCTTGTGTTTTTGAGACACTGTTATTAATTTGAACTCCATCAGACAAGGCTAGATCTGAAACTTTAGCAGACTACAGGGAATTGTGAGAATAAGGCTAGAGAATCTTGTCTAGACCTAGAAAGAGTGCGTCCAATTAACTAGGTAAATCTTAGACTTTTGGGCTTTTTTCAAAATATCTGGGCAATCTTGCTCTGAATTCTCTGTTTTAATTGATTCTGTGGAATTAATGTACAAAAGAGAACCTACGGCTTTGTTATTCCTGTTGTAGCAATGTTGTATACCTGTGAGGGATCTCTTGTTACATTTGGCTTTTATTCTCTTGTTCTTTTAGAGTTTTCTTTTTTTAAAAAAAAAAAACCAAACCTTGCTTCTAAACCAACAGCTCTACACTGTCCTTATTTTAATACCTCTCATTAATAAGTACAGTAACTGTATTTAAACCAGCTAAAACTGCTAAAAATGCATCAGGCCCTAACAGTAGCCTAAGCCTGTTCAGCTTAGGCTTGAGATGCAGCTCTCTATAATGAATCAAATGAATAAGGAAGTGATGTTCCCAAATGTCTCTCCAGATTTATATCTGCACAGTGGATACCCTGGAGGGTTATTATTATGTGCAGGAAGCGGTATACTGTGAAGATCCAATAGTTGATATACACTCTATGTACTAACAACAATTAGTTTGCACAAGTGTGCTGAAAATCTGGGACCTGTGGTGAATGAACACAGCTTGAGCCTGCGGAAATGGTTGAGGATTCAAAAGTGCTGTGGTAAGCTTGAAAGGATGGGAAAATATCTGTGCACTTCCTAATTTTGACCAGAAGAGGAAGTGGAAGTACTATCATGAGAAATACCGTTTCTACAATAGTATTCAGCTGGCTGAGAGTACAGTACAGCTTGTTGTGCAATTCCACACTTCCAAAATTTATTGAAGCTTGGCATAGAAAACTCTTCTAAGCCTCCAAAACATGGATAATTTTTTATATACCATTCTCAATAATACACAGACCCAAACTGAAAGAGGAAAGGAGACCACCAAAGCTAATAATTAAAGATCTTGAGAGCTAAAAATTTTGTGTCCTCTGCAAAATCATGCGTTATGGGAGCCAAAACATTTGCCTCATCAATTCAAATGAGTATGTCTAACACTTAATAATCCAATTTAAACAAACAGGGCATCAGGTATCCGGTTCTTAGTGAATGTCTGTATGATATTTTGATCCCTATAGGGACTTCTGAAATTCCCAGTCCCAATCAGATAATTAATATATAGCATATTACTCTTCCAGAGTGCGTCAGAAAACACTTTGTTCCTGTACAAAATACTAAATTCCCTAGATTTATAAACAAAACATTTTTCTTTTCATCAGAATTTCATCAGAAACTCCAGATATTTTTTTTTATTGGAAAAAACAGAAAAAATGATACACCAAAGCATTTTTATAGACAACATTTCATCAAACTGAGATTTTAGGTTTTTTCCTTGCATATCTTATTGTAGTCTCCAGTCCAATTTTCTGATCAGCCCTACTCATTTTGGAAGGCAAAAAAATGCTGGAAAACTACAAGCATAAAATCAGAAGTTGTCTGAATATTAGTATTTCTTGTCTAATACTGATAGTGTGCCATGCGGCAGTGTAATATGAGGAATTATATAATAGGTTTGAAACTCAGGGTAGAGATGTTTTATAAGAGATGAATCCCATATGACAAGGGTAACCATTTCACTTTAAGCATTTTTGCTGCATTTGAAATGAATAGCTACTTACTTAGGGAAAGGAATAATACATTATTTATCCTCTAACATGATGCCACTGCCTGTGCAATGAAAACCTCCAACCAAATTGACAAGGGGAGCTGGAACAGTGGGGTGGGCACAGGCTAAGAGCATCATATTCATTACAAATTTAGACGGTAAGATAACACCTTCCCAATGAGAAAAGCTGTTGAGAAACCCTGGCCTTTATTAATGGGCCTCATGAGTCAATCTGCAGCAGTGATGTATCATGCTCATTTAGGGAAATGATGTGCTGTGAAAATGCATTATTTTAAAGAGCAAGAGAATGGATTGAAACAAGTATACGCCATAAGGAAGCTCAAATCTCTCATGATGTATGCTGATTTTCGGGTGGTCCCCATTTGCACGGCTGTTTAAGCAAGCACTCTAAATGGAAATGCACTTGACATTTTTGTGACTAGCTGTAATCAAACAGCATTAGAATTCAGCTGATCTCACAGAAGATGATTAAACAAATTCCTTGTTCATTCCTAGTTCCTTTTAATGGGAAAATGGAGGCAGAAGACATGTTGATGAAAATGATCCCAGATGGAAAACGGTGTCTTAAAATGAGCTTGGAGAGGAACGCCAATTTCCACCTGCACCCCCACCCACCCCGCAATGCAAGAATCCCATCATTGTATTATGTTAATAACCACAGGAGCCAGCATTCGCCTATGATTGCCAGGCACTCTTACAGAATAAACACCCAGTGAAAAGCCTGGGGATTTAGCCTTCACTGACAGTGTGCTGGGTGCTAGATGAGAAGAAAGTTACCACTGGTTTCCAGGGCAGCTGTATTCACACTTTTCACATAGTGAGCATAAACCCTCTAGTACCTGGTAGCACAGTTACTTGCTCTCTCAGCCAATAATATTTAAAGCACTGTGTGCCTTTCAGCATCTGCAAAACTTGTTATTGCAGTGTATGAGTAACTTCTATATAGAGTCCGATATCTGCTATAAAACACCAACTGGACTTCACAAACCCTCTGGAATTTCTAAAGGTTAAAAATCATGGCCTTGAGCTACAGCAGAGCTTGGGTTTCTTGTACAGTACTTTGGGAGATAAGTTTATTTTTCTGGGCATTCATTTACTTCAGTGAGTGTTTTTTGCTGTTGTTATTACCAGTGGGATCCCAGAGGGTGAATGTCATCCTTGTTATGCCGGGAAGGCAGTGTGACAGAAGGTGGTTTTGCAGGGTTTTCTGAAGGCAGAGTCGACATGCAACAAGTGTCCTCTGGGACTCTGGCTGTAGCATCCCTGCAGCTGGCAACACCTGGCTCCTTGCTCTGCTGCTGCTGGAGCAGTGTCATCTGCCTTGTCCTGCAGGACGGCAGCTGTCTCGGCAGCTCATGGGGCAAAATTCAGTCTGTAGCATAGGAGAGACTGATCTGGTTGTTGTCATGATGTTTAGCCTTATTTCCCAATCGATTAATGGCTGGGAGCCGTGTATGTGTGTGCGTGTTTTGGGGGGGGGTTGGAGCAGGACCTTGACGTGCTCACAGATGTTGAAAACCAGAGAAGCCGCACAAGGGCGACGGACATGGTTAGTGAGTTAGCTCTGGATGGGAACACATGAGGGCACAGTAAGAAGAGATGTGCATTTCTTTTATTTAAGAGAAATAACCCCCACCCTTTGCACGCCAGCAATGAGCTTTGGAGCACGGACTGAAGGAGAAATCTGGGATTTGAGCTGGGATTTTTAGGTCCGAGCAGAAGCTGGGCATGTCGGAAGGCTGGGGCATGCCCAGTGGTGGGAGGCTGAAGTCCCTATTGAAGCACCTGGAGAGTGGGGCCAAACACGGCACTGAGGGGTTATAATTAGGGGGGGTACAGGCCCACCCAGGGCTTGTACCCTGGTGAGAGCTATCACAGCTTCATTTGCAGGGCATCCTGGTGCTTGGTGGGGGCAGCTGGGAGGGCAGGAGCACTCCCCTCAAGAACCAGGGGGCTGAACAGACCCTGTGGTCTCAGGGAGGGAGGTGGGATGGGACGGGGCACCCCTTGGGGGGATGGCAGGCCCTTGCCAGGCTGAAGCTCCCCCAGCCCCCAAAAATGAGGCAGCAAGGTGTGGGCTCCCCCATGTCCCTGCAGGCACCATGGCAGGGAGCTTGGCCTTGCTCCCGTCAGGGTGGCAGCAGGACAGCGGTGCTGCCCATACAACCTCCTGGCTGCACCCCCATTGCTCTACTGCTGCTAGAAATGCCTGAAATAACAGTTTTGTCTGGCTGAATGCAGAGGTCGGTTATGTGTAAAGGCAATCTAAGGGGGGACAAGGGGCTCTTTCACCTGCCCCCTCCAAAGCACGTATTTTACAGGCCTTCAGGAGATCTCCGAGGTAACTGAATGCGCTGCCGCCCCCTCCAAGGGCTGCCACAGAAAGGAAAGGACTTTGAAATGTGCTCTGCGAGCAGGTGAACAGGCAGCTGGCACAGCTAGTTTCAGCACTTGCGTTGAGGAGGAAACTGTTTTGGGAGGATAGCTCTTTGTTTAGCTACAGCCAGGAATAACTGCTTCTCACAAAAGTAAGAAAACAATTTGTTAGCTGCTCAGAGATCCCCCAAGCCTGGGGTTTGTAAAGATTAATTCTACCCAGTGCGAGACAAGACCAGTTTCCTGTAACAAAATGAAACGCCTTGCCTTGGTGAGGGACAGGCTCTACCCCTGATCCCTGACCCAGAGTCAGCTTCCCGCCTCGGGAGGGGACGGAGCCTGGGGACATGAAGCATTGGTGTCGGGCCTGAACTGGAAGCTGAAGGGGGGGAGCAGCAGATTCCCAAAAAACAAACCCTTGCTTATGTACATGCTGGGGTACCCCGGCTCAGGGGAAGCTCAGGTGCAGGAGATCACGCCTTCCTCAAAGTCACCGTCTGTCAGGTTCCCTGTGGTGTTTTGCTGAGGTTACCCCTAGTGCCGAACCACCTCATGGTTCCTCAAAGGACTGAGGGAAAGCTATTTATTACTGCAACAGATGCATCTATACCTGCCTGGACAATATTGATATAATTAACACAAATTGTTTTTTTTTTAAATGCTAGTCCTGCCTACTACCCTATTACCAGCTCTGGTTACGTCATCAAATCCTAATGTTGGGTTGCCGCCTCCAGTTGCTGGCTGATTTGGTTGGAACTGTTCTGGTTTCCAGCAGTTTTCTCCAGTTCATAGGAAAATAAGGTGTACTTTTCTTTTTTTTTTTACCATTTCATTTTCTTGTTTCTGTTCTTTAAAGATAAATGAGTATTTTATTGTAAATTATGAAATGTCTATTATTCACCTCAGCTCCCAGAACAGCTCCAGAAATGTCACTCTATTCTCTCAGGATGGATAAGATGTAGCAGTAATCGTTTGCATTTATATAGCACTTGTCATCCCAGAAACTCTAAGCACTTAGCAAACTTTCACTAATTTTATATATATTCATTGCAGCTACAGAATTTATGCTGGAAGATCCTTGCCAAAAGTTCCACTGAAATCAGCTGAGTGTCGCATGATCATGAGAGTCAGATTGGATTACAGTTTTGGGGACCCTCTGTGAAGTAAGTACTGAATATCTCATCACTCTTCATGTTGCTTTTGGGGAAACGGAGTTGCAGCGTGTTCACAGAGCGAATCTCAATTTACACAGTGTCTGTAGCAGAATGGGGACCAGAATTTTTCATCTTTACTCTTCAGACTGTTGCTCCAGCTGCTCAACTTCTTTGTGCTTTATTTGGGTAAGGCATTTAGAATAACATGCATTTGCTAAACCAGATCTCTCTATTTTGCCCATGTTTGGAGGATCAGATATTAGTGTCTTTCTCATCTACTCTCCTGATGAGACTGCACAGGTCTCCTCAACTTTATTATGACTGAATGAATGACAGTGAAGGCAGACAGTTGTCCTTTGTGATTATTAGTAAGCATGTTACCTTCCCAAAAGATTAGAAGGCGTCCATCAGGCAATTACATGGCTGGGCAAGTTTTTGTTATATACCCAACAGAAAACAGTCCTTCTATTGGAGCTGTTCTGGTCCAGACTGTGATTAGGGAGTGTGGGCTCTGTAATGATTAAAACGGACCTGATTAAAAAGACTTACAGTGTATGTAATACTAGTTTTTACTAGTCTGACTTCATTTTGGGTAGGAAGTAACTGCTAAGTGAGGTTAATATGGAAGAAAATGAGTAAGTGTATGTTTTATTCCAAGTCTTTTAGCAGATGCAGAGATCACTTCCATGTTGTCAGAGCCTAGATAATTACCTGTATATTGAGTATCATTGTTTTGCAGTTGATGTATATTAAAAAAAAAAAGTATTTAAGCTAATATTTGAAAAAATGAAATATTATGTCAATGTTGACTGATCCTTTTCTCCCTGGTCAGTGTAGTCCCATTACCACCCTGAGAAGAGCTGAGGAAGTTTCCTTTTTTATCTTCTACATCTTTTATACCTGCTGTGTTTAAGAGTTTATATATACTTATCTGCTCCCCACTTTTCTCTTTTTTGTTACAAATTTTTTTTCTAAAGATTCTTTTCTGAAAAAAAACTTTCTTGTCCAAGAGATGCCTCTTGATATAAAATCTAACGTACAACAGAACCAATTCCTCAGTAACAGCCCTTTTTTGTTTAAGATGGAGGAGCTTACCTATGCTGTGCACTGTAGCATGTAATGTCTCCACTTTTGAGTATCTGCTTTATGTAATCTCTGTGAAGAAACCTAATAGTGTGCATATCTTCTTCATCGATGTGACTGTCATTTGAATCTGTGGCCTGGCCTGGTTTATTCTTTTTCTTTCTTTTGCTGTGGTTTTATGCAGAAGAGTCCAGTAAGTCTTACCAATGAACCTATTGTTCCAAGATAGGTTGTTGTCCCTCTGAAACTAGTGCCTTTACTACAGCACTGTATACTTTCTTCACTTTTGAGGTTCAGTGTATGCATTAGTATTAGAAGACCTGAGTTGCTTTGGCAAATAGGCACACAGCCTAGAGATTTTTGAGAGAAAAGTGTTACCATGCTTTGCAGAAACCATACTTGTGTATGTATTGTTTAGCGTGCCATGGAAGATTTGAGTTCCCTTAATGAGAAGGGGCTAAGCTCCCTTTAACATAAGGCAATGGGGCGATAGCATGCATTTGGGAAGTTACCACAAAGCAACTGAGGCAAAGCAATTTGTTTCCATGTGGTACTATTTTGCATATCAAAGCCTTCAAGAAATACTGCAAAAAGGCAAAGAACACACATAGGTGATTATGATGGCTGTTACAGCAGTCTCCCTTCTGAAATGTTTTTAGAAATGTAGATAGATTAAAACTTTTCTTTCAAAATGTATTGTTTATTTCTTCTCCAAAGAGATTGACCACTTTTCCTAATTAAAAACTGATTCTTCTATGTAGATATGCAAATTTTCCCCTCTCTTTTGGGCTAGAAACTTTGAGGAAGTATAACTTTATTTAAGTGTGGGACAAAACTCCAGTTTGTGTGCTTCAGTGCAGAATGTGTCTTTCACAGACTTTGCATCCTGTATCAATCTGTGTATTTAAAAACACACATGACAAATTTCTCTATATCTCCTTTATGTTGCTTTTTACTGAGTCTCAACTGAGACCAGATACAACAGTAATGACCTCTTTTGGGGTGAGTTTTTCCTGGCCTCTTTTCTCAAAGCATACTGCAGCACTATACCTTTCAGTAGCCCTGGTAACCTTGCCCCCAGTGCTTCATTGAAGATGCAACTGCAATTTTTTTCAGCAAGGGTTCTTGGACTTGCAAGACACCAAGCAGATTTTTGAGCAATGTCAATTTAATAATGGCAAAAGTGAAAGAAAAAATATGCACCTCTTGAGGCTCCTTTCAGGAGAGAAGGATGTATTTGGCCACCTACTGGGGAGACTTGGGGGGAAAAAAGAAGAAATAAAATTATTTTCAAAATCCATGTTGTACACTTACACACACATGAAAAGCCTGAAGTGATTGGTAATCCTAATTGTTGTGCTACACTATGCCCTTTTCTTATAACGCCTTGGGAAAGACATGAGGTGGTCTTTTCCATATGGAAATTCCCTGACTACACAAGGTCATTGTGAAAGATAAAATGCACATAACCAGAGTGGACTGGAAAACTTCTGAATCTGTCCAGTCGTTTAAATCGCAAAAGCTCTAAAGAAGCCAGTAGCATTACAGTAGGTGCCAAAAGCTGGAAGAAGGTCTATGAAATCTTTCTCCTTGAGATTTCCTCTTGAAATATGGCATGATTCTGTACTGACTGGAAGCTGCAGTGATTTAATGGTTAAGATGCACAGACCTGGTGAAAGACTGCGCCTCTTGGTACTGAGGAAGTTTTGTTTCTCTAGTGGCTGAGGATTTTGGTGAGGCACAATAAGGAAGTGTGTTCTACCGCTGACTGTGTGGCACCTATTCTTTAGGAAAGGGAGGGCATTGGACATCTAGGTTTTCTTTCTGAACCTCTTCTGTATGGTATAGTCCCTTCCATAAAAAAGGCGTTGCATGGAGTGTCAAGGTGAATGTTAATTACCTCCCTGTGAAGGGGATCAGTGTGAGGGGCAGCAGGTTGCGTTAACAAGGCCTCCTAAGTCTCCTGTGAAGCAACTTTGCTGGTGCCATCGCACTCCATTGAGGGAACCCAAATAGGGACTGTTTGCAGAAGTGTTGAACTTGCAAAAAAGTTTCCCAGATTGTTAGTGTTTGCCAACAAATCTGTCTTGTTTTTGTAATTTAGTAACAGCTGCTGTCTTCATTATCACTTCTCTTATTGCAGGCCTTTATCTGAGTGATACTGCATAACAATTTGCTCTATAGCTCTCAAAAATATCTGTGTGAAGCAGAGCTCTGGATGGTAGTGGTTCATGTCAATTTTAAAACAGAAATAGCACTTTTAATTAAAGCAGACTTACAAAGATTGCAGTACATACTAAATATCTACTAAAGGCATATTTTCTATTCAGGATAAATCACTGTTCTGTTGCCAGTGTTTGAAATATCCTGATAGAGGGTGCTGGTGCTTTATTTTAACATCTAAAAATGGGTCAGCTTCAGTTGCCTTTGTTTTTAACTCTCACCGGGTTTTTTGTGTTGATAATAAACTCTTAGGAAAAGGCTGGATTTTGCCCTTGTTNTGCACATCTTAAAAAAAAAAAAAAAGAAAAGATCATGTTTGATGGGCTGCTCTTTTTAGGGAGCTGTAACAACTCAGTGTTTCTCCTAGGAAATGAAATGGCCTGTAAATGTCATAGTCTGTGACTAGAGGGATCAGACAGTGAAGGAAGAAGCAGAGAGATGTAAAACATGAAGACATGATGGTCTTAATTTCCTTGGCCTCTAGTTTGAGAAGACAAAAAGGAAGAACAGAATAGCCCTGTGGAAATACCTAGTCTAGGTTTTCTTTTTTCACTGTAGGGGAAATTGGAAGTGAAAATTACTACAGACTGCATAAAATAAAATATAGTGCCTGTTGATTTCTTGTGCTGGTTTGGAGGAGGAGGAATAGCGCTCCCTCTGAGGGGCTTCCAGATGGAATTTGATTCAGGTACGTGGTCCCATCTGGAGCTATCATGAATGCAAGGGAGCCACAGAGGTGGCCCAATCCATTAGGGAGGGTATGGCCAGTTTGTTTTTGCTGAGTGTAGCCAAATGCTGAAGTTAGTAGGAAAACCATGATTTTTTACTCATTACCCTTCTCTCCTGCCAGTTTGCCCTCCATCTTTGCCTATGGTAACATAACACCAGAGACCATATGTCCCTTTACTAAAAGGCAATCAAGGATTTGCTGATAGACCTGTAGGTGGCTACTGTGACCAGTCACTGCAGCAAGACAAGAAGCTACATAATCACTTTCTTGAGCATGATTTAGGGCTGTGGATTGAATTCCCACAGGAACTAGGACCAAGACAAACTAAAGCACGTTCTGTGCTAAGCGAAAAGTGCATGTTTCACTTTGACTTTCTTAACATAACATATAACATTCTGTGTACGTGTCTAATAAAAAAAAGGCAAAACAAAACATTCCACTGCACATACTTCTAACCCTGGGGAGGGGATGAGGACATGAACACGTGACAGATGTTAGTCATGCCACTTCATGAACTGTTGGAAAGCACTCAGGTGCTCCAGTGATGAGCGTGGACATAAGACCTTACTAGAAGAGAATGGAATAGAAAATTAACAGTTTTTTTCCATTCCCATTATTCCTGGGCTTCAAATATAGATAGCCCATGAAAGTATATTCCTGAGGAAAGGCACAACCACCTACAATCAATGTGACAAAAGCTTTTTCCACTCTATTCCTAGGACTGAATGTTTGCTTGTCACTGTCCCTACTGCAATGAGTTCTGGCATAGATGCATCCACTGGGAAGTGTAATTATGAGGGTAAGACGTCTCCTACCAGCTTGCATCATCTTGCTGATGTGCCCCATCAGGATGCATGTGAAGCTAGTTCATTTTCACACCTGAATCCCCTGAGGCCATCACAGCCTGCATTTAGACTGCAATTTGAGGAAGGGTATTAAGACTTGGGACTTTGAGTGCAGAGGTGCAAAGTCTTCTGCTGCTCTGTAAGTGTCTCTGCTGTTAGAGAGGATTTTTCATTAGCTGTCAGTGGTACTGCCTTGTGTCTTTGTTGTAAAAGATTGAGGAGAAAGAGACCAGTTGAATATATAAGCAGTTGTGATGCCCTGTGATCAGCATTATTATGAAAGCTGTAGTATTGTCTTGCAGCAAATGATGAGTGAATACTGTATCTGGTTTGGTTTGCAGAGTCAGTGTAAAAAAGTAAATCTTGCAACATTTTTCTGGAAGTGAAAACTTTGAAAAATGTAGTTTCAGGGTGATTTAAAGTTATTTGTTTGTTCCTGAATCAGTTGCTGATTCCTGTTCAGCTTAACAGGGAACTACAGAACATTTTGTTCTGTAGGTGAACTTTTTCTCATCTACAATCAGAAGATCAGTTCCTTCTCCAGTATCTGTAATGTCAGAGATCTGGAATGGATACTTTGGCTTATCACCGGTGGTTAGGCAGTTCCGAAGGGAACTCAATTTCCTCTGCCAAATGAAGTGGTGCAAAGTAATAATGGGCTTTGGATGCGAAGGTTAGTTCTGTGATAATTCATAATTTATATGAGCTGTTATAAATACTCGTGAACTGAAAAATCTAAGTGCAAGGTGCTTGCCTGTTTTGATAAGGTGTTTGCTCATGTTTGGTACTCTTGTGGAAATGTTTTGGGTATGTATGTCACCTGTAATTGCTTGGATTTACTTGCACTACTGTTATCACATTTCAGCTAAGTTCTCTCTCGTGCAGCTTTAGCTTCTATGCTATTAAATGTGACATTCTGACTATACTTTTTAACAAATATTTTTAAAAGCAAGGGATTATACTGGTCTCCACCCTGCTCCAAAAAATCCTTTCTTGTGAATGAACATCTCTTGCAGCTACTGATTAAAGACAGCTACACCTGAACTGAAAAAAAACCCACCTTGAAATTAGAAAGATAAATCCCAGCCTTAGAGAGACTTAGCTAGTACAGCAAGCTATAGAAACCATAAGCATAAGCCGAACAAAGGAAATCACTAACTGCATTCTTTGCTATATCTTAATAGGATGTGGAACCTCAGGAAACGTAAGACACTCAGCTATGTAGAATTCAGATGCTCTCCCAAAGGCTGAGTAAATGCCTTGAGTAGGAACCATTTTTAGATCATCAAAAGTGGTTTTGGTTGGGGTTTTTTTTTTTGGTAGTTTTGTTTTGTTCTTTTATGTTTTGTTTTTGTTTTTATAAAAAAAATACCCCAAATACTTTTGGCAGCAACACTTCCTGGTTTGGGAAATGGAAATTATTCATGGACTTGGAACTACTGTCATCTCTTCAGATGCTTAGTATCCCCAAAAGGTCATTTCAGTAATTGCAAATAGTGACTAGTGAGGCTTAGGGAGGGTATTCTATCTGAATCCTTTTATAAATTGCCAGGATGTACATTTGTATGTGCTATTTAAGATTTATCTGATCTGATTGTAATGTGAAAGCTGCCCCTCCAAAATTGTGATGGAGGCATGGGGTAGGAGCCATGATGGGGCATGGCTTCTGTGTGAAGCCAGCAGAAATGCACTGTACATACCTGGAAACTCCAGGAAAAACCTCCTATGTGGGCACAGACTACCTAACAAATGGTAGTGAGGCTCAAGGGATAGGGATTAGTTTCTGGTTTTGATGTAGCTTTTGGACACAGATAAGGATGTGGATTAATATCTTGAAAAGGCATATTAACATACAAAATAGATGAAAATGAAATCACAAAAACATTTGTTCCTTTTTGCTAGTGGCTCCTGGCTTGGATTCAGGCAACTGGGCAATGAAAGAGGAAGAAGACCACACATCCTTAACTTTCTTCCAGCACTCAGGTACTGATCAACAAAGTCTCCAACTGTAATATTGTGAACATTTTTAATGCAAATGCTTGTATGTTTGTCTCGGGAATTAAAGAGATCATCCAAAATTTGGTTTGAGGTGAACTCACAGAAACCTTGTAGAAAAGCACCCTGGTCCTTTGTTGGATGGGACTAGGATACATTGTAATATCATCACCCAGTCAGTCCAGTCCAAAGACTGTCATCAGTAGAGCCAACATAAGGGATCACATTCCCTTAGGTAGACAGTATACCTCAGCTGGCTCAACAATATTTATTTGTGGCTGGACCAAGGGGATTCACTGTCCTTGGACTGGAGTCTTCGTTGTGGGGAGCCTTGCCAGATACACTGAGCACTTTAAATATCTGAGCAGATGCCTCCTGGAAGCTCTGTGACCAGTATCAGTCAGGAATCTTATTCCTTACCTTAGACTTAGTTTAATTACTGTCTCTGAGAAATGTTGCATCTCCTTGAGATTCAGCTGGTGAGTTACTGCGTTTCCTAAAGATTTGCTCTTTTTCCTTCACGAATTTAACTTCATGGTAGTGCCATTTCACAAAATATTGATACAGCTCTGCCTTCCCTTTCCTCCTGCTCTTTCCTCTGTCAAACACCCCCATTCTCTCCGTTAAGTCTCTCTTCAGAAGGTCCCAGCTTTTTCCTCATTCCTCCTTTGTCCTGTCTCATTAGGTATCCCTCACCCTTTGCACTTTTCAGGCCATCATACTCACTTCAAAGACATTATTGAGTCCTGAGAAATGTATAATAGAGGGAAATTTATAGAGAAGGAGGGGGAAGTAGGACCTTTGGCCGGCTCCCTGCTTTTTTATTAACAAATACCCTTTGGTAATGAAGACTTCTAGGGGGCTTCATTAGGGTTTAAGAAGAGAACAGCATGAAAGTTAATTACCTGGAGCCAAGAATCTGTATTTTCCCTTCAGCAGTCCAGTACTATGCTTTAAAGGCAATCAATGGAGAGTTGTCTGGCAAACATTCAATCTTTCCTCGAAATGTTCAGTGTAATTAGAGCCTCTCCTGTCTGTCATGAGAAGACAAATTGTTTGTGGACTATTAGCAGTTGAGTACTGTAGTATGCCTTCAACCTTTATCATAATTATATTACCAATATTCATGGAAATTTCCCAAACTGAGAAATGGGAACTTATTACTAAGCTAATTGCTTGGTAATGAATTGCTGCTGTTCATGGAGAAATACTCTATTTATTTTTTTCCCTTTCATTTTCTTTAGGGCCCTCAGTATTTGCAATGCAAATACAAACCAACTTAAAGCTTTCTGTAAAAAGAGTCATCTATCCCATGGTTGTGGCTAATTTTTGTTTCTAACAGGGACTATGAACCACTGGGGAGGGGGGGAGGAGGAGGAGGAGGGGAAAGGCAATCCAACTCTGTCCAAAATTAACTGGTTGGAGGGACATTAGTTTCACATTGGAAGTCATTAATTTCACAGAAGCTACTGTCAGCTGCTTATGGGAAAAATAGTTTTGGAGGGTTTTTTTACTGATACTTTGATGCTTTAAAGCCATTACGCCTTTGCATGTCTCTCTTGCCTGATAACTATAAGTCATAATGTGATGGTTATAACGCAAGGGCATACTGTAGCCTCAGTCCAGCAAGAATGCTAGTGGACATGCATATGTGTGTGGGATGGAGATGTGGTGGAAGAGTTGATTTGGGTTTAGGGAGCAGTAACAAATGCTTAATAATTTTTGGAGTGTTTCAGTAGTCATAATCCTTGTCACTGCAAGCCTTTGAAAAAAGATAAAGAAGTTTGACTCAAACAGCCAGTTAATCATATTGAATAGGAAAATGAGTGGATGGATGAGTCAGTTCTGTTTGTTTTGTCACCTTCAAAGCAGCCACTGTTTTATAACGTTCAGTCATTACATAGCGTGTATGTATGTGGAGTTACAAGAATGATTTTTAATATAGAAGGCTGACCAGGTTCAGCTGCAGATGAGGTACTTAATTGTCTGTAAAGCAGGATACTTAGCATGCCAAGAGAAAAAGAAAGCATATCTCTAGGCCAAGTTGACCAGGAAGTTTTGGATGAGGTGCCAAACATGCAAACTGCAATTCAGCTGTCTCCTTCCAAGGGGGAGGGGGAATACTATTTAAATATTGCAGGTTTCAGTGAGGCTGCAGCTATTTATGCCAGCTGAGGGTCTAACCTAAAATCCAGCTGCATTGTGATGTTTCGTTCTATAAAGCATTAAACAAGGAGTAATAAGAATGCCTTCCTATTTCGTACATTAGATCAAGTAGACCAGAATATGGGACTTGGTATGTTTGATTTTCACTACCTTCTGTAGTGCTGTCTTGTATGCTGAATTTCATACCGATGGTGTGCAATACCTTATAGAATGGAACAGGACATGCTGGTTGCCTACCTTAAAAGGTGTGTTTCTGTGCATTGATATCAAGTAACTGATCTTCATCACATATTTCTTATCATAATATACCTACTTATTATTAGTCTCTTGTTTCTGTTTGGGGCACATCTCTGATACAGTGGCCATTCTCAGTTTGGAATAAGACCCATTTCACTGTTTCCCTCCCTGGGCTGATTTACATCCAGTACGTTATATTTCGTGTGCCAGGTACTGTTCAGAATAAGCACGTTTAAGCTCTGTTGTATTGACATGCAGTCTTTTGATCTGTTCCCCAGTTGTGGCAACTTCTCATCTCATAAAGCTTTCCACATAAATGTGCTTTTCTTCTTCTCTTACCCTGTTCTGTGTCCTGTTGCAGTATGCTGTCCCTGGCTTCTCTCTTGTTGTTCACTTCAGTGTGCAGTGTTCCTTGATGAAAACAGCTTTTGTTTTCTTCCCTGCTGTTTTTTGACCACTTCTTTTCTATTATACTCTCCAGGGTTTTCGCTTGCTTTTTTTTGTTTTCTGTCTGGCGAGCATATATTGACTTTCTTGGACATTAAAGATGCTTAAAAGCAGTTTGAGAAACATATTCGGAACTCTTAATTTCCTAAATGGTGTTGTCAGCTTTCTTTTCTGCACTCAGACAATTCCTATCCCCTGTGGAGGCTGAAAGCATGGGACTGCCTTGGTTTTTGGTTTGTGTGTTGTGTGTGGGTTTTTTTTGGCTTTTTTTTTAAATGTGACTTGCAAATTTATTAGCTGCTATTGCAGAGCAATCCGTGCATGAGTATAAGGTAAAGCCTTGACAAATCCCTGTGCAAGGGGTATACAAAATAATTGCTGCTGCTCAGGGACACTTCACAAGGGCCATGGTAGGAAACTGAATACCTCCCGGCCTCTGGTCAGGGTCTTCAGCCAACTTATATGTCCTATCCTGACTTGGGGTAGGATTTCTCTTGCTGGGATGTGGCACTGAGGTCTATGTTGGTTTTCTGGGCTTTCTCAGTAAACCTGATCCAGAAGACCCAAGGCAGAAATACTGTGTTAATCCTGGAGAGAGACAAATGGTGTCAGCGCTGGCAGTAGAGCACAGTAATCCCTTGCTTGCAGCTCTGTGGCTAGCCTTCCAAAACTGCTACTTCCCATATCACTGACTTGTCCTTTGCTGTGTTTTGGACTGCGGTGGCTGATGTAACTCAAGGCAGCCTATTGGTATTTGGAGTGTGAATTTTAAAATAGCTATTGAGACAGCATCCAGTAAACAGGCCACCACAAAATGGAGGGTTTCACAGACCCAAGCTGTCTGCATCCTAACCAGGACTAGAAATAATTTTGTATTTTAAGGAACTTAATTAGGGAATTAAGATTATATCCTTCATAAGAAAGCAGTCTAAGAAATTATCCTTTACAGAGAAGAGCAGACATCATTAATCCTGGTGTAAAACAAATCTTCCACACCGGGGGGTGCACAATGTGTGAAGGCTGTCTCTGTGTAGTGGAGGAACATGCCAGAGTCTCGCTGCCAGGAGACATATATGCTGTATGTCTTTCCTAGATTACTGGGGAATATCAGACAAGCTGACTTGCTCAGTAGCAAAAACGCAGGTGCTGTGTGTGGCAGCTCTCTTCCAATCCTGGCTACAGCAGTAGCTAGTGTGGGCAAGCCAATTGCTCTAGGTCATACAAGTCATATCAGCATGTAAGCGTGTTTTACAAAAGGAGCGACACTAGCAGGCTTCACATAAGCAGCTTTGGTGCTTCAAACTGATTTTGTGAAGTAATCTGGATGACAGTGAGACTTTTAGATACCAGTACAACGGAAGTGTGTAGACTTTGTCCCTGTTTTCAAAAATTTGGTCTTTTTATGAATAATATGTAGTCACTGTCTTCATACTCTTCTCTGATCCGTGTACTCAAACTATCTGGGATGTTTCCCCAGTCTTTGCCTCTAAAAAAGATCGTGACATTGAACAATGCCTGATCTGTGCAGGACTGCAGCCATAGCTTGTGCCCAGATTCTGCTTCGCATGTGTCTGTAGTTATAATTGCGTTTCTCCCTGTTGTTTGTCAGCTTGCCTTTTTCAACAATTGCTGCCCATTGATACAAAGTAAGAATGCTCATACTGACCTGCCTCGTTACTAAGTGCCAAGGAAAGGGGTAAAATGATCTCTGTAGGTCCAAGCAGGAACTAACACTTGCACCAGTAACACATCACTGCACTTTTTTTTTTTCCCTCTTGAGTGCCTCCTTGATGAATGTCTTCCAACAGCACTAGTTTTATAAGACCTGGCTGTGGCTTGGAAAGACCGGCACTGGAGCTTGCTCAGTAGCAAACATTTAAGGACTTTATAAAATGGTGTGGATAACTGTTCATGAAAAATATGTGAAATATCAGTATCACAAATTGTGGTTTAAGGAGACAGTGATTATGACAAAAAACTCATTTACACTTGAAATACTGTAGTAATATCAGATGATGTTTGATGACACAGGCATATGAACAGATGCATGTCTAGGGACTAATGTATAGTATAACTTCTTCCCATTACATGTTTGATCTCATCTAAATCTATTTGTAAAGAACTTTTAGGAAATATTTCCTGTAAATAAAATCTGCTATGCTTTTCTGCTGGGAGTCAATGAAAAGGCAATTGATGTCTTGTGTAGAGTGATGATCACAGAACACAAATGAATGCCGTGAGTGTGATGCTATTTGTCCCACAGTCTGAAACTGGCAACACCGAGTGCAGAAGAGCTGAGCTACGTGGAAGTCATTGGGGCTGAGGGAGGATAGTGGGTTGTTCTAAAGTGGATCCCTCATTCATTTCCTTGCTTATGGAAAGACTTAGATTAAGATTTTTCAGAAATGTCCAGGGAATCCTGTCACTGCGTTTATGTTAACTATGATGGATGCTTGTGTCCAAGACATGATGATTGCAAAAATCTTTTGTACCTCTCTACACCTAACTCTCAAATAAAAATCATGGGTTTAGGAGGTTTCATAAACACCACCAAAGTGACAGAGAGCAACTCATGTCCCTGATCGCTGTGCTGTATCTGCCTCATTCCTAGTGTATCCAAACTTGTTCATCTGTTTTCCACCTCACACCCAGATATCTGAACTCTGGTGCAATTTTGAAATACAGAAAACATCTATGATCTTGGCACTTGTGGGATGGTTTGAATATGAGTGCACTTTCTAGAGTTTTCAGTGCCATTTAAAAATTCATGGACTTTTACAGTACAAATTTATGTGCACGAAGAATCTGTAGGCATTGGCAGCAAAGATAACAGGTGAAATGATTTATCCAAAATTAGCCAAATTTTGTTTTGACATGTTAGAGGCAGCATATCAGTACCAAGTCTAGACATCCTAAGGTAGACTTTTAAAAAAGTTTTGACATGTGACTGAGTTTGGTCTATCAATTTTAACTCATGATTCATACTGTCATAGAATCATAGAATGGTTTAGGTTGGAACGGACCTTGAAGATCATCTAGTTGCAATTCCCCTGCCATGGGCAGGGACACCTCCCACTAGACCAGGTTGCTCAAAGCCCCATCCAGCCTGGCCTTAAACACCTCCAGGTGTGATCATGCTATTTGGAGGCTTGCTGTATGATTGTAAAACCTATCCTGTTTTCTGTTAAACAGGACTTTCAGGATGTTATTGGCATTTATTTTGGAGTTTTCCTTGGTAAGGTCACATTTGGTGAGAGGAAGTGCCTTGCTGTTGAAACCCCAAGATCAGTAAACAGCCTATTGATTCTCAGACAATTAATGATGTGCAAACACCTGCATTTTCTTTCCCTATGGGCTTATAAGAGTTAAAGTCTTTACTTTTTATTTCTTTTAAGGTAGCCTACTCAAAAGTAAGTCATGCTGACCATGTAAACTGTGACATAAGGTCCCTGAGAACAGGTGAGGTGCCTGGGGACTGGATGAAAGCCAATGTCACTGTCTTCAAAAAGGGCAAGAAGGATGACCTGGGAAACTACAGGCTGGTCAGCCTCACCTCCATCCCTGGAAAGATGATGGAACAGCTTGTTCTGGGTGTCATCTCCAAGCATCTGGAAGAAAAGAAGGTTATCAGAAGTAGTCAACATGGATTCACCAAGGGGAAGTCATGTCTGACTAATCTGATAACCTTCTATGATGGCGTGACTCGATGGGTGGACGAGGGGAGGGCAGTGGATGTTGTCTACTTTGACTTCAACAAGGCTTCCAACACTGTCTCCCACATCATCCTCACAGGCAAGCTTAGGAAGTGTGGATTACATGAATGGGCAGTGGGGTGGATTGAACAGTGGCTGACAGAGAGCTCAGAGGGTTGTGGTTAGTGGTGCAGAGTCTAGTTGGAGGTCAGTAACAAGTGGTGTCCCTCAGGGGTCAGTACTGGTTCCAGTCCTGTTCAATATATTCATCAATGACCTGGATGAAGGGATAGATAGTGTGTACCATCAGCAAGTTTGCTGATGACATAAAACTGGGAGGGGTGCCTGACACGCTGGAAGGCTGTGCTGCCATACAGCATGACCTGGACAGGCTGGAGAGTTGGGTGGAGAGGAACCTTATGAAATTCAACAAGGGCAAGTGTAGGGTACTACACCTGGGGAGCAATAACCCCATGCATCAGTACAGGTTAGGGGCTGACTTCCTGGAGAGCAGCTCTGTGGAAAGGGACCTGGGAGTCCTGGTGGACAACAGGATGACCATGAGCCAGCAATGTGCCCTGGTGGCCAAGAAGGCGAATGGCATCCTGGGGTGCATCAAGCAGAGTGTGGCCAGCAGGTGGAGGGAGGTCATCCTCCCCCTCTACTCTGCCCTGGTGAGGCTGCATCTGGAGTATTGTGTCCAGTTCTGGGCTCCCCAGTTCAACAAGGACAGGGAACTGCTGGAGAGAGTCCAGCAAAGGGCTACAAAGATGATTAGGGGATTGGAGCACCTTTCTTATGAGGAAAGACTGAGGGACTTGGGTCTCTTTAGTCTAGAGAAAAGAAGATTGAGGGGGGATCTTATCAATGTTTATAAATACTTAAAGGGAGGGTGCCAGGAGGATCAGAACAGTCTTTTTTCAGTGTTTCCCAGTGACAGAACAAGAGGTAATGGGCACAAACTAGAACATAGGAAGTTCCATCTTAACATGAGGAGGAACTTCTTTACTTTGAGGGTGGCAGAGCACTGGAACAGGTTGTCCAGAGAGATTGTGGAGTCTCCCACTCCGCAGACATTCAAAACCCACCTGGACGCTGTCCTGTGCAACCTGCTGTAGGTGACCCTGCTCTCATACAGGGATTGAACTAGATGATCTCCACAGGTCCCTTCCAACCCTGACCATTCTGTGATTCCGTGATGCGTCACATCCACCAGCAGCCCTGAGGGGTAAGTTAATAGGTTTTATTTATAATACATAGCTCCTCATCAGCAACCAAACTTTTTCATGTGGGAAGACATACACTTTCTAGGTGAAAGTTAGCCTTTAAAACTACATTTGTACTAGTAATTTTTTTTCATGTGAAGTTAGGTAAAACAGCTGGAGTATCTAGTGGTGGTTCAACCACTAAAATGCAGCAACAAATAGGCTTACACCCTGTATGAAAGTTGATTGATGGATCTTTCCTCCCTGTCCACATCTGATTTGCAGATACAGATGTTTCTTCTCTGTAACCTCCCATGTTTCTTGCTAGGCTGAAAATTCTTTGGGAAAAATCTTTATTTTGTCTGTCTAGCTTCAGTTAATGACTATTCCTGTTTCTAAAGGTGGTGCTTTTTGCTTTATTTTCAATATTGTGTTCTGAGAGCCTGGAGAGACATACCTAAGAGACATATTTGAAAAGTTTAGCTACAGTATGTCTTTGTTTAGATTAACTAGTCTTTTGCATGTAATACACTGCAAATAAAGAACAGTACTTTTTGCATGCTCTGTTCTCCTTCCCTCTCTCCTTCCTCCCCCCATCAGCAAGGAAAAGTTTGCAGCCTGTGTATCTTGAAGTATCCCTTGTGGTGTCTTTGTAAGCAGCATCTTAAAGGTTACTCCTAGAGCCTGGCTAAATGTTACCAGCTCTTTAGGGAGAGTGACAAAGATACCCGCTAATGTGGAGTTGAAATCTTTTAAATCTTTTAAGTCTGGTAAACCTTCTGATAATAAATAAGAAATACTTTGCCTCTAATATTTCATTTTATGCTTTAAAGTGCACCTGCTCACCTGTGCTTTACAAGCAAAATTAAAAATTAACAGCTTCTCATTAGTATTATAAGCCTTTTGGAAACATCAAGTTCAGGAAAAATTATTTATGTCAGTCTATGGACGAGTTTTCAAAATCACAGAGGGTGAATGACTCAGGAGAATGGTATAAGACTACACCTTTGGCTTGTTTGTTTGAATCAGGAGCAGCTGAAATTTTGTAATCTTAAATGGATACCTAAATTTACAACTTGAAATTTAGAAACTTGGAGTTGTAGAAACAAGCCTGTGATGGCAGGCAGTGTTGCAACCTTCATTTGGAGGGCTGGTGATCTGCATCACCTGGGCAGGTATTTTCCTAACGACACCTGGGAAGATGAAAGAATTGAGGTCATCCAAGCTGAGCATCCTTGGAAGGTAGGGTTTCACACCTGCAGGGGCTGGCTTGGTGAGTACCATGGGGGGAGTAGTTGTCTTGCTTAGCTAGGACACATGATGCAGGACTCTGTGTGTGTACTGCAAGTATTGCACAATGAATCCTGCAGCTAGTGGTTTTTTCCTTGCAATGTTTCAAATATATGTAGGATTTTCAAGGAGTGTAAGCATTGTGCTCTTGCACGTCCTTTCAGATTGGAGTTGCTCTGAATGGCGTAACCTCACAAAACAATCTCTTTCTCTAATGGCTTTTGTTTCTGCCTGATTGGGTGATCTTAATTTACAATGCTTGTAGCTATAAATGGTACAAGTTTTCAATGAATGTAGCCATGATTTTTTGCAGGTGTAAGTGCTGGCATTACTTTTCTGGCTATGAAATTCTGCTTCTGTTCAGATATTTAGGCACATAAATGCCATCACATGCATTTTATTTCAACATGATTACAAAGTTGCATCACTAACAAATGAAACAAGATTTAAAGAGCAAGCCCAAATGCATCACGAAGGCGAAAGTAGTGTAACTTTAAAGTGCGCTTATTAGATTGCTTATCTTAAAATTGACTTTTCGATATGTCTGTGGCTAATCCTTGTAATTTTGTTGCCACAACAGGGAATACTACCCTATGACTTCACATCTGTATAAGTAGGATCTTCTGGATTTCGGAACCTGTGTGAGTTTCTGATGTCATTGTCTAACTGAGGGAGATATCCTGAAGCAGGCCAGCTTATCAGGGTTAAGTGATTAGATCCAGGAATGCATTTGGCTAGAGATCTTAGCAACTCATTTTGTTGTGTTTGTATGTGTATATATACCTCTATATGTACGTGTACAAGTGTATGCTCTGAATTTTTGTCAGTCTGGATAATTTAGATTAGGTGAGAACCCTGAACAGCCACCCTGAGTGATTTCCCTTCAAAGCTAAATGCTCTTTGTGTGTAGAGCCTCATTTTCCACCTTTTCTCATGGGTGAGATGTATAATATGGGGGAAATAATGGAAACTGGGAATATCAGTGCATGAATCTAGATGATGAGAAAAGGCTACACAGTCAATGGAGCATTTTGGTGTAACTGGATGGGACTCAGGAGAACCGGAGCATGCAGCTCTCGCTGCCATGTTCTTGCAGACCCTTCTGAGAGTCCTGACCATAACTGCTGCTCACAAGCAGAACTGAGTGGTGGCCGGTCCTGCCATGGTCTCTCAGTAATGGGATGTAACTAGTGACCTTGACAGGAGGTTTGCAATGTCAGCTTTCTGTTCCCTAGGTAAAAACTTTTGGAGCCCTGAGCCGCCCCTCTGAGCTTTGTTTGATTAAATAACCAGTCAGTTTGCTCTCTGAAGGTCAGCAGAGCATTGCCCTCTTACCTCCATCTCTTCTTTTTCAGTTACTGAGGACCTGGTGGCTACACAGCAGAAAAAACACTTGCTGCACTTCTGAAAGGATATTTTTAGGAGAGGGGTTTGTACATGACTACTAGGACTATGAAGACAAAAGCTGAGATAATATACCAGGGATTCTCTGTATATCCTGGCATCCTCCTTCTCCCATCAACTCTGGTTTTGCCAAATTCTCACTTCCTTCTATTTCAGAAAAAACCTCCCCTCCTTGTATGGAAAAATTCCTGTTTGCGGAACAATAACCACTGAGGGTAACAGATATAAACTAATAATTGCTCTCTGAGAATGATCTTTTGGATTGTCTGTGACACTACTGCATCGTGTTGAATAGGCACTGTAGGTGATTAATGGCACCATTGGGTAGCTGTGATGCCCAGGAAGCAGGAGAATATTCAGTGCTTAAATATCACAATTATTGTCCCTTTGTATATGGACTAATTTTTAGAGAGCCTAGCAGCTTTTGCTTTGGTCTTGTTGAGACCAGCACAGGTTTTTCAGTCAGCTGTCTCGACTAGTGCATATACAATACCTCTGGAGCACATCTGTCATGCACAAATCTATTTTCTGATGTGAAAAGCATATTTTACCAATATTCCATGTGAAGGAATATGTTCTGCATGAGCTCATTTATTTGAAAATGAAGGATGTGGGCAGAAAAAAATCTGTGTGTGCCATTTAAATTTGTATGATCTTTTCAGAGTCAGTTCTGGATTTTCTACCACATGAAAGATCTTGCCTAGAATTCAAATTCAATTGTAGCAAAATGCAGTAAAAATGTAAATGAAAGCTCTGTTACAGCCATGGGAAGCACAAAGTGAACATTGCTACTAAGCAAACTGAATTTCAAAAGCTGAGTGCCAAATTCGTCTCTGACACAAGTCATCTGAATCTACCTAAGATTTCTCATACATGTTACATTGGTAAAGTGAAATATTTTAAATAAATCTGAGCTGTGTCAGAATTGCAGGTTTCTAACATGAGACTAAAAAAATTTAGGTTACTTTTCCCATCTTTATGAAAGTATTTTTTCTTCTTTTTCCCTTTCTTTGTTTTTTTTTTTTTTTAANCACTGCTAATATTTTTGAGACAGTTGAATGCTCAAGAGGGAAATTATTTGTTGTAGGCTTTGAAATACTGTACTTGCTTTCACTGCAAATATATTCTCGTTAAGTCCACAATGGCTATTTTTTATCTAGGAATTGTCTGTATCGATCTTCAAAGAGCCTATCTTATGTAAAAGTATTTTAAGCAACAGTCTATGTATTGATTCAATAATACATCTCACACAAAAAAAGTTTCTTTATTCTCTTTTTTTCCCAGGCTATACACATCCCATATTTGCATTTGATCAAATGCTACGCAGAACTCTACATTAAAAGTTTTGGGTGGAACATTTTAGTTATGTGAAAAGCTATAGAAGACTTGGTCCAATCTGGGGTAGGAATCTTATTTCTAATTGACTTTTGGTATATTTTTCTTTATTATTAAAAAAATAGAAAATGTCTTAGAAATGTCTTAGAAATTTCTTAGAAAAATTCCTGGTGTGTTGAAGGCAACCAAGGGCTGTCATACCTTGCCGAAACTCTTGGGAGTTCTACTTTTTTCCCCTCTGATTAATTGGTCAATCAAGAGTTTTGATGTTTTTTTTTTGATTGATATTGATTTGATATCTCTCTTTTTCTAATGTTTGCCTTGCAGTGACATAGTTTTATAAAATGCAACAGAATCTTGGCCAAATCAACATGATATTTTAAAAGATCAGCATTAGGAAAAAAAGCTGGAATAAAACCACAATAATGTCTTTTTAGTCAAAGGAAATGTTCTTTTGTTTACATTCCCCCATATCTCTGGGTTAGTTTGATGGTTCATGCCACAACATAGCCATGGTCATGTCTTCCATCCTACATGCTGAGTTAGTGTTTAGGAGGAAGGTGATTTCTCTGATCATTTTAGTGAGCTGGCAACATTTCCCTCTGAGGTACAAAGCTTTTGCAATCTCAACTGCAGAACAAGTCATCTTTCTCCTATGGAAAACTTCTGTGGAATTTCATTGCAGGAATTTGAGTGCCTGTTACTTCAAAGGCATTTCCAACATCTAAGAATTGTCTCCCAATCAAGAGACCAACTTTTTTGTTTTCTGCAAAACTTTATACTTTGAATTCAATGGAATTCTTTGCATTTCTATTTTATGGCTGCTATATGTTTCAATAATGGTAACAGTGAGCAGTAGAGAAAAGAAATATGATGTACCATTGTTTGAAATTGTACTGACTGCACAGCCTCTGTTCTAATTTGCTAGTAGTCCAGAGCCTGTCCAGAGACAGTAATCCTTTACCAATTAGGTTTCACGGGGATGAGATGGGAGCTTGTGGTCAGGTATACAAATTAAAATTACGGTGTCTGGTAAAGGCCAGAGCCACAGAAAACCCAAGGGAGTGTTATTGATGGGTCCAAAGCAGTTTAAATACTGTGATTTAGCTTAACTGATATGATTCACAGAGTGTTGTCAGAAGGAAAGAAAAAAAAAAAGGAAAGAGGTGCTAAATTAAATGAGGTGTGGCTATCTGTTTTTATACTGGTGCAGAAAGTGGGATTAAGTTTAGAGATAAATTGGTGTGATTGGCCAGGACAGCATTTCAAATCTGGTATTGGAAATTACGTTGGAGCTGCTGTAAAAAGGAAAAAAAAATGTAATTCGAGATAAACAGGCTAATCTCACAATCAGTGTAATCGCAAATACTGGTGCTTGAAGCTTTACTCTCATCTCCTTTTGAGAGTCACTGTTTATAGCTGCATTCAAAAAAGGGGGGAAAAAACTGCATGTGTTGAACTCTGGTTTTGGGCCTACTGCTGCATTTCGTCTTTTTAAACAGTTTGGTAAACCTGGTGCGGAAGGTTGTGTGCTGGTTTCTCTTGTACAGCATCCAGCAGTGTCCACTCTTAGCAGTACATGTGGCGAGGAAAATAATACTTTGATTGTAGCATATCACAGATCACCATATGAAAAAAAAATTGTAGCAAGATGTGCCTTATTTCTTTAGCTATCTTTTGAGAATTAATACAAATATAGTAACTGCATACTTCACCAATTTCTTTGCAAAAATGAGCTACTTGGCATGAATATTACAATGCATGTACTTTTTAGTGAATGGAAGCGATCAAAAATGATGCTTAGACATTTGGTGTATTTGCTGATTAACACTTAGACAAGAGTGCCATCCTGGGAAGATGCACCATGTGCATCATGATGATGAGTTTTACCAGGGGAGTAAGATTACTTAATACTGCTCCATTTAAAAAACCAAACAAACACAAAAAAACCCCTAGCCCCTCACCCCCACTATAATTTCTAATTTGAATCGAAAATGATTGACTAAGAAAGTCTGTGAAACTATAAATAATTTGATATCATAACATGTTATCTTAATATTAAAAGTATAGAACACTGGAATTAAACAGCGTGTCACAATGGTTATGAGATTTTCTGCATGGTCATGTTATGTGCTAGCTATTGTACAGAGATACAGTGAATAAAGGAAGCTTATTTGGCTTGATGTAGAAAGCTGAGACTTGGTTTGGTTCTTCCACATCTCACTGTCCAATATTTTATAGTTGTTCTGAATTTAAATTTGCATTGAGTTTTTAAAATAAGATTACTAGATAGACCCAAAGGAAACCATTAGTCTTTGAAAGAAGCTTTGTTTTTTTCTTTTCTTGGAATAAATTGTGTAGTTGCATATGTGTCTGTCAGATATGGATCAAATAAAAATTTGGTGAATCTCTTAATGACGATTCCAAGATTTTTCATTTAAAAAAAAACTCGTTTGAGTGAAAAGTACACTATAATTATATTTAACATCATTATTGTTATGATAAGTGCTCATTCCTTAAAAATCTTTAAATATTCCCTTACCTGTACTATCAAAGGAATTTGACATTCTCTACAAACACGCATCCATTAGCTGAATAGGATGAGGGACAAAACACACTGCTTTGAAAGAAAGATTAAACTTAACAAAGAATTATTCCATGGAGACTGGACAAGTAAGAGGCACCAAAATCCCCACTCTCTTTCATTTGCAGTTGGTAAGGATGTTTACAGAATGACATCATCTGTTGTATGCAAACACTAAAAGTATTTGGGGGCAATACTGTTGCAAACCCCACTCTGGGTTGGCTGGATGTTAGGGTTTCCTGTGCTTCTGCTTATGGGTCAGTAATGCACTTCTTGGGTGCGCTCTGAGAAAAAAGCCGAAATCTGCCTGAGCAGAAGAGACCAGCCACTCCATTGCAGTCCATCAGTCTTTAGAGGAAACCTAAGTTTTCTACGAATGCCTCTCAGAGCTCTGTTAAGGGTCTCTGAATCATAGGGGTTGTGACATGATGGTGATATACTTGCATTGATCGTTTGACCGTGGCTCAAGGGGAAAGCAATCCTTCTTACTCCAACCTGTGCCTGTGCTCTCTGGAAGAGAGACAGCATTGGAGGGAGGGTGCATTCAAGATTCCCTACTCTTTCCCTCTTGTTTCCCTCCTGCTGACAACATGTGCTGCAGTCAGGCTTGAATTAAGTGCCATGTGTCTCCCCAAGCATACAACTGTTTCTTGAATGCAACCCCTCTTGTAAACATACAATTCTGTCAAGACTGTGTCCAATGTTTCCCCTTCTGTCAACACTGGGACATTGGGTTGGGTTTGTCATCTGCTGCCTGCAGTCAGAACTGCTACAGCTGCCAGATGCAAAGGTTTGGGGCAGTTTCACCCTTGTATTCATCCACCCAGAGGTATGGGGAAACCTGAGGAGAACGTGCTGTGTTAGTGCTCTATACTAGTGAGACAACTGCCTACAAGAAATGTACCAATAAATGTAGTGTTGTCTGGTCTAAACCTGTCTCCTCTGTAGAGAGAGGGTGGGAAAACCAAAAAGTCTGCAATCTCAATAAATGACCTTCAGTCTAGGCAGGTGGCTCACTGGTTAGAGCGGTCCTTGTAACAGTAGGCACAAAAGGCAGGGTTTGGAGGTAAGCACAGTGAAATGTTTATTCTCTTTCCTTGGCCAAAGCAGGTTATGCTGTTCTTCAGCTTAGACCTAGGATAGTACAGAAAACTAACCCCAAACTTCATAGCAGTGTAAGAAGATGCTCAGGTCCTGTGAGGGAAGATGTGAGAGAGACTCAATTTAGGAATCCTGCTATCTTCTGCAAACTTAATAACAAATTTATGAGGGCATGCAAGCTTGTGATATCTGGGATTATACCATATTCTCAGCTAATGTTTCAGAGACTCAAAATTCTATCAAACTTTATTTGGGGGAACAGAAACAGCACATATTGTCCTATCTTCCACTTATGGCTATGGAANGGGGGGGGGGGGGGGGGGGGGAAATAACTTTATTTGGTCATTTTTACACCTCTCTATCAGGTCTTCCTCTGCAAACATAGTACTTTAATTCCTAAGTTGACCTGCCTGGAGCTGAGTGGTCTCAGAGGTGGGAGAAGGGCTCAAATATTCCGAGACCTTTATACTGCTTTTCTTTTCGGAGTTCTACCAAACACTTTGAATACTGCTTGTGATCTGGGCCAAGCTGTCTTTTCCAGCTCTGTTTACTCTCATTTTTATTCTATGCAAACACATCTTCTTTCAATTGCCAGTTGAAAGTCCCACTATAAAGGAAAATTCCTTGGTGGCAGGACTTTCCAATCCATCTCTGGAAATACTGGGGGTTTTGATTTTGTTTTTTTGTTTATATGTTTTTCTTTTCTAGGAGTGAAATGATACTCCTTGAGGTACATAAGACAGGAAGGAAATAATGGCTTTGCTTGGAAGCTGCAACACGCTCCTGGTGGCAGCTGTGTTGCATTTTAGAAAGGACGTGGTAAACTGTAGGTAATAGTGCTCTCTGCTCTTCTCCATTGCCAAAAGCAGGTAAGAGCACTGGAGATGTTAGAGGAGACATGGTTACTGAAAAAGCCCTGTGCTTGAAATTTATTAACGGTCTAAACATTTTTTTTTATCAATGGTCACATTATTTTTTTTTCTTTAACTTTGTTGCAACCTCTGAAAAGACCAGCCACAGTGTGTGTGGGGAAATGCAGTTAAAAACAAACTACTTTGCATGTGGAAGAAGCAAGATTCTTGGTTTTCATTGATGATGACTTTTTTTTAAAGTTTCTAGTACAAGCTCTTCTATAGAATTTGCCATGAGACTTCATACACTAGTACCTTTTAAATACATATTTAATCTGTTATTTATAAAAACTTCCTGTTAGTCCCTAATTTCCTGTTGTTACAGAACTCAAACACTGAATGTAGACAAGCTTCCAATTTCCCTTCTAATTGCCTTTAGAAGATTAAATCCATTGTAATTTCAGGAGGAAAGAAGGTACTGGAAGAAAATAAGGGGAAAAAAAATCCTTAGAAGGGGATGTAGTAACATAAAAAAAATGCTTCAATGGTTGCATGTTATTTGGGTGATGCTGTTACAACTTCGGGTATGTACATTCCAGTCTGTCACAGTTTCCTGGGAACCAGCAAATTTCCGTGTACTAGAAATGCAGCACAGCCAGAGCAACTCTAGGTATTTCTTCTCCTTCTCACTATTATCCACTTCTTGGTACCGCTCCCTAGCAGACATAGCATTGTCTCTAAATTAATGGTATCTTGGACTTCTAGGCCAAATTCCTTGTATCTTTTGCTGAGTACCGTGTATGCCATACAAAAGCAGATTTACAAGAATTATTTCCTTCACTTCAGCAAGGGGATGAGGTGCCAGTTTTGAGGACTGGGCCAGAGACTAGTATGTTCAGAAACAACCCACTTTTCCTCAGCAGGTGAGATTCACTCTGAGGATGGAAAGAAAGGCAGAAGCCATCTCTGAAGACAGGGTGGCAGTATTTTTGGCAGGAGCTAGATAAGGCAGATAAGTTGATTAAAAATCCTGTTTGTTTACTATATTTAAGGGCCCTTCTGTAGATCCTAGCTTAAGGGAGCTTGTAATGACTGTCTGACCAGGTTTGCACAGGTTCTAATATATTCCTATAATGTTTGCCTGCACAAGGTGTAAAACAGTAGTCTTGGTATGAAATCTACATTTTGTACATTATTGCTTACACTGACCATCTGAAACAAGAATAGTGTAGTTAGAAAAGATGAAGACACGTTCTTCCTTTCATCCTTCCTGTCTGTTCTTCCTGATCTTTTTGGATAACCAGCACAGATTAATGACAGATCATAATATGGTGCTTAGTCAGGTTTTATTGTTTTCACTTGCTTTTCACTTAAATTTGATCCTTCCCAGCCATTAAAATAATGATTTGTCTGGTTTTAAAACAGTAACTTCTAAAACATCTTGACTTCTATTTAACTGCTTCTTGGTTATTATGGTTGTTGGATCTTTCCTGTGAACGGGGAAAGCTATGAGCTAGCGGAAAATGCTGCGGTTACCTGTGATGTGATTCCAGAGTTTTATATGCTGTATTGTTTTGCATATTATTTTAATGCGCATAAACACGTATACACATATATAAAAGTTGCAAGAATTGGCCTAATGGGATAGAGACTTATGTTTCAAATTCAAATACCAGTGAATTGGTTCTCTAATTAGGAAATAAGACCAACTAGGGAGAGGTGAATCCATGTCTAAAGGGACATACTGGACTTCAATGTGATCTCTTTTTTCTTTTTTTAAACTAGTTCAGTGTGTGTACACACAGATGTATGTATATAAAAAGCACCTTTTATAATCACAGAAAGCTGGTTAAACTTCTTCTCCTCATTTTTCCACTCTGTAAGAATAACATGCACTAACTGCTTGGCATCATATTTCTCAGGCCTTTTCTACCTCCAGAAAATGATTTATTAACTAGAGTTCAGCTGCTTTTTGCCTTTGTTGCTGTTGACAAAAGGCATGTTTAAGCATGTTAAATTGGCTTAACGCAGTGGACAGAAATGAAGGCTAAGAGTAGCAGAACTTGCTGCCAACACATATTTCTTCTTTGTACCATTTATAAGGAGTAGTTAATCTGACCTCAAAGAAAAGAAACATATGCTCCACCAGATAAGGTGCTAGAGATGAATGAATCTGTCTGCTATGGAGCATTTGTTGGAATAAAAGAGAGAACATAAAAAAAAAAAAGGGAGCACGAGGGAAGGAAAACTTAGAAAGCCAAGTTCCAGAAAGAAAAAAGAGAAGTAAACCTGGGAAGTGAAAGAAATAGTGGAATGAAAGAACAGAGAGGGTGGATTAATGAGAGGGAAGGTAAAGAGGTAGGTGTGTTGGCAGTCAGCACTCCCTCTAGGGCCTTGCTCCTTATTTTGGCCTCTGTAGTAATTCTGGATTGTGGCTTGAGCAGTGTGGGTCTTCTAACAAACTGGGCTAAAATACAGTAGTACTACTTGAGGGAAATAGTTTTGTAATTGCATAACACTAATAGACCATTCTGTCAATGGGATCTCCTTGCCTCAGTAGGACATACAGGTACCTGCATGGTTTTCGAATGGGTTATTAATTTTCATTTCAGTCCAGTGCTTAATACACAGAAAGAAAAATTATCTGGCTGGCTAGAAGCTTGAGATAAAGTGTAGGTTTTTACAAAGGAGGAAATTAAAAATAAGAGAGGCATAAACAGAAAAGAAAGAGAAGAAAATGAATCTGAAACACAAATCTGGTGGCTGTGTAGAGGCAGAATTTCATATCCAGGCTGCTGGCTTCAGTGTCCTTCAAAGGCAGTGGTAAAGATAAAGGAGTAAGAAGATAGTGTTGATGGACCTGATATCTGGACATTGGAACCTGATCTGAATTTCAGTTTCTTTTAAGCAAACTGCCTCTAATCTCTGTCATGTATTATTGGTATGTCTCATGTGTCCTGCAACAAACCAGGGGAAGTGGTGATATTTGGACTTTATACACGTCAGCGAGATCTTTCCTTTTGTCTCTGCATTTTAACTGTTTTTCCTCCTTTTGCTATGAGAGAATCACTGTGAACATTTGCTCTTTTCAATTCATTCTATTCTGACAGGGTATGTTTTTTCTCCAAATAGTAACTTTTGGTTACCAATATCTTGTAAATATGATTTTTTGATTATTTTAAAATGTTGCTGTTACATACTGAGTTTTGGTGATTGATCTTGTTAACAAATTTATTTGCAAAAATAGTTACTGAAAAATAACTTGAAATATATGTAGGGCTGAAGCTGAAAGTACAAACTTGCATTTGTACTTACTTGAAAGTTCAGCTGAGTATTTGTAGCTTCATGGTGGTGTTCAGCTTCTGAGTGAAAGCTATGGCTACATGTGCTCACTCAGCCACCTGTATAAGCGATATGAACATAACAGTGCACGTAAGTGACGTTTGCTCCATATCACAACGTATAATGCTGTCACTAACAGTGGCAGTGGGCACTCCCCCCCAGAGTGCTGAGGGCTGGGTGGCCACCCTGTTCTCCATGGCGGGACTGACTGCTGATGCACCGGGAAGGGACCACATGGGAGGCTTTTCTGTCTATCGCGTAGAGGGTACATCCCTTGGCTGTTCACATCTCTTCTAATGGTTGTGGTTTTAATTCTGGAGGCCCTTAATATGGTCTGTAAGGTACCGGCGTGTTTCAGATCTGCACTGGTCTTTCCTTTTCCTGTCTTCTTCCCCCAGTTCTGCTAATATGTGGTACCTTTTGGGAGCTAGTATTTCAGCCCTTCCACAAATACCAAAGGTAAGAAATTAGCAAACTAAGCGTAAACATGAATTTCATTTTAAAGTAGTGTGCAGGTAATACTGAAGTCAGCAGTGCTGTTCAGATGGTTAAACACTGAAGTACTTCACCAGTGGTAGGAAGTCAAGCCAATAAAACAGGCTTTTTGTCTAGCTAGAAAGCAAGCTGGACAGCTTCCACAAAATGGAATCAAGAGCTTGTTTTTGAAGTGGGCTAGTGAATGCCTTCTGGACAGGAATCTGTTAGTGAAGAGGAGGGAGCTACACTGTAACTGAAATAGTGGGCTCTTTAGCCCACCCTGGCTGGCTGTGGGTCGTCCGCAAATTACGGTCAGTGGGATATTAACAACAAAATCAATTAAAGCAAAAGAGCAACAAGGCAATAAAAAGAATTTGTTGATATCAGCAATGAGCTTGGGTCAGTCCCTGAGGATGGTGCAGCCTGAGGCTAAGCCAGAATTAAATGTTTTTTGTGTTTAATAGATTTCCTCTTTTCTTGTTTTCTACTGGAAACACTACTATGGCACGTAGTTGGCAGCCGTGACCGGACTATAGTTAAACAAACTGACATTTAAGGTAAGAAAAATTGCTCTGGAAGACAGACACAGTCAGGCTCGCTGACAGGCAGATGTCACTATAAAACCTCTCACTCAATGATTGGCATCAGCAGCTAAACCGCCCAAAGCCAACTGATAAGTGAGAAGGAGTAGATAGCAATGCCGGCCTGCCGGTATGGGGCTGCCGGGTCAGGACAATTCAGGCTGACTGCACGTTTCAGCACTATCCAGGGAGGAGAAGAGATGTGATTTTTGCTGACACTAATATTTAACTTTCATCTATTTTGGTATTAAAAAAATAATATTGGTAATTAAGTAATTAGAAAATCAGGAAACTCCCCTTGTTAAGACTGGTACTTGATATGATAGGAATTAGTAGAATAGGTAATGGCACTCAAATGGTATTTCTTTCAAATTCAAATTTGCATTTAGCTATGAAAATAGCAACAAAAACTACAACATGTAATGTGCCAGAATTTCAGGCTGATCTTACTTAGCTAAAACTTTTTCCATTGGTGATTACTGGCAGGCACAATACTTGTTAAATTGCAAATATATGTACTGCATTGTGTCTGCAGACAATTACTCTGGCATCCCAGTGACAGCATTTTCTGTGTCAGAAAGCTGCTTGTTCAAAAACAGGGACTGAATTTAGTAAAATCTGGGTCAATGTGTGAAATGTAGCTTAGCTAAAGTTGGAGATTTGATTTTTCAATTGTTTGGTTGTGTGGCGCTGCAACATTTTATATGCAAGAGTCCAGTTTTTGCTATTTTGGTTATGGGATAAATGGAAAAATGAAGAAAATAAAAGCAGTAAGTTCTTTTAAATTGACTTGGCACTGTTAACTCAAAGTTCTTGTGCCTTTTCTTTGCTAAATTTGTCTATATAGCCATCTCGGGTTTGTTAAATCATGGCTGAGGCAAATTGTACACTTGTGGCAGAAGTGGCCTTGGCTGAGATATCATTAACTGAAGCTCCTGTGGCTCATAAGATCTTTAGTCACAATGTCTGACTATAGGAGGAGACTTTTTACATGGTAAATCCTCTTGCTTTGTATAGCTTCTTCACTGGCTTGCAGGGAAGAAGTAATGGGGTTGTCTACAACAGTGGGAAAGCTGCATCCCAAATGTCTTTCTGCTCTCCCAGCCAATATTAATGTATGTATTGCAGAAATGTATGACTGTATGCTTATTTTCATAATTAGTCTTGAATTAAAATAGTTTTACTATTGTGAAGGGAAAAGTAAACAAATGTCTCTTTCTCTGCGTTCTCCCTTCAGAAAACAAGAACAGACCTGATGCACGTGTCTCAGAGCAGTCGTTACGGACATGAATCTTTCCTTTGAGGAAAGGCTCAATTTGCTTGCACAGTTTTTCAGCAGGGGTAAAAGAGAGAAAGGTGGATTTCTAAAACAGCACAGAGACCTGTCTGCCTTGCTGTGTCCCTCCCTTCACTATGGAAGATCTGCTGAAACCTCTAGTAGACCCTCAGTAGGGTATTCGGTCACTGATTTGTCCCCAGTCTGTTTTTCTTTTTTTTTTTCCCTCTGTTCTATATCTTTGCTTTTTGGCTTTTGCAGGCAATACAACCTTTCTTNTTTTTTTCCTGTCCCCCTCCCCCTCTCCCCCCCCAGTTTCCCAGCTGGCAGACCTGGCATGGTGACATGGTGTGTCAGATTGCATCAGTCACATTGTCCTGTGTGACATCCTGGCTCAGAAGGAGATGTGACTGATGAGAGGTGATGGTGCAACATCACAACCGAGGTCTCAGCTGGAGAAGTCTGAGCAATTCTCTCAACCATCATTAAAAGGGACATGGGATGGAGAAGCAGAACGCTGCCTTACATCCCTCCCTTGCTCTCCAGTCCCTTTCACATGTTTTGCTAGCTGGGCCACCCAAGTTAGCCTGGATCAAGAGTTGTTGTAACTGAAGAAGTTTTGAAGGCGTGTAGAACGGAGCTCTGTGGCATCTGTATCTGTGGCATACACTTATCCATCAGCAACTGTAGTTGCTCTGAGTCTGATGAACCTTGTTGCCATGCTCTCAACATTGTCCTAACTAATTACAGCTGTCACATTGTGAGCTATTCCTTACGATCAGGGAAATGAATTAAAAAGCTCACAAGCTTTCCTCAGATGCTGTCAGAGGGCCACAGCTCACTAATGTCACTAAATAGCAACAGGCAGCTCTGGCTTGTTTGTGAGTAAAAAAAGGAGCAGAGGTACGTTGCAGAGCTGGAAAAGCAAAGGTCTGAAACAATGATAGCCCTTGTTAACCTTCCAATTATATCTAAAATAAATAGCTGAGATTCCCTTGCTGCCTGCAATATATCTTTGCGCTCGCCTGCAGCAGCTGTAGGAAATATTCTCCCTACTGTCTATCACAGATACATTTTCTGTAACAGGGTGTCAGAAGCACTCTGAACAGTGTTAGGCAGTATGGGTTTCACCAGTTGCATGAGCTTCACCTTTTCAGAGGAGTGGTTGCTTTCCAAACTATGTTTTGCAGCTACTTTTCTAATTGACAGCAATACAGAGAACTCATTGGCGAGTTGCCCGTGTTGAAAAAAAATACTATTCTGCAAATCATCTAATAAAGCTGTGGACTTTTTTCCTAGTATATCACTGGACAATAAGAGAATTTTGAGAATGGGAAGGCAGCATAGTACTTGTTACTGCTAGGAGAAACTGGTTGAATCATTATTTTCCTACTCCTGAATCATGACCTTGGCTGAAAATTTCCCCCACCCTCAACTCCAAATACAGCATTTAACTGGGACTTTCATTTTGGTTGACATCTATTTTTCCTCCTCCTCTTTTCAGTACATTCATTTATGCCTATAAAATAAAATACTTCCCATTTTCTGCCTCTTCCTTTGTTTTGATGCTTTTCTGGGCCGTGATTTTGGTTTTGATGCTCATGTTTTTTCAGTCTAAAAGATCTTAATTTTTTTTCCTGTTCTCTCATATCTTTTTTTTGAACTTTCTTGTAATTAGTTCTTCCTTTCTGATGACCATTTCATTCCTCCTTGATTTCATTGCTTTGTCTCCAACTCTGCTCCTTCCTCACCTACACCACCACCCTCAGCACCGCCCCTTTGCTGCTGTATTTATATAGAAATTTATTAAAATTTAGTTAGGAAGAGCCCTCTGGATGGTATCTGGTGCTGTCCACCAGAGTGAAAGGAACTCTAGAGTTCCATGAAGCATCATTTTATGAGTTTGTTTCTGCTTTTGTACATGTACATATGTATTTACAAGCCCATGGTATAGCCAGGAGCAGTCTGTGGTCTTGAGAGATAGTCTGTCTTCAGTCTCCTTCTATCTCTGCCCTGATGCCTCTTCAGACCCTCCTGGCCTCCCAGTCGTCCTCTTTCTGTCGTTTCAAAAACACTTCTTTCAGCCCTGCAGCAGCTTTCCCAGGTCCTTGGTCCTTTTCCCTGTGCACATGAAGTGCTGAGCTGGTGTGAAAGCTGAAATGGCCTGAATCCCAGAGCTTTCTACCAAACTCTTCCCCCCTGCTTTCTTCACCCTTCCCTAGTTACAATTTATCTCTGTGTTCTGGAAGGAGTTGAGCTGTCCTTTTTTTGCCCATATTTCCCAAAACTCCACATTTATGAAAAGAAAGTCAGTCTTTGCTTCTGCCTCTCTGCCTTAGCTCTTGCTGGGTGCTGAGCTATTCACAGGCTGCAGAGACAGAGAGAGACATTTCCTCATGAAAATACTCCTGAAAGCTGGTGCATCTCTGTGACACCCACTAGGCTGACTAAACTACTGCGAGGATTGATTTATTGAATTACACTGTCAAATTACTACAGCAGACTCAGCTGATAAAGACTTCATAGCTCAGGAGCTCTTGTAAATAGTACTTGCTGTGATGAGTGTCGCTGGTTTTGACGCTTTCTCTTAGACTAACCCTGGGATGCACTTGAGCATTGGCAGGTTTCATACAGGAATCTGCCTGGTATGACTGGGTTTGTTGTGCTTGCACGGTCAAGCAAGCTGAAGCAACAGTGTTCGTCCTTCTTTTAAGAAACTGAAGGGAAAGGTCCATATGTTGTCTGATGTTGCTCTTTCCTCACCTCCTCCCTAAGTGCTGTTTCTCATTTTTCCAGGACACTGACAATTTCTTTTCCTGGGAAAACATGTCTTGTAGCTTACTGGGTGCTGTGAAGTCTCAGGCTTAACAGAGCAGAGCAGTGGAAGACATATTGGTGTATTCCAGCATGGTTTATTTGTCCTGTTCTCCTCTGTCTGTGTGTATTTATGACCCCGTGTTATGGCTGTTGAGAGCCAAACTCTCTTTGGTCTCGTCTCCAGGAAGTACTCCAGGGTGATGGGTGAGGATGGAACATGGGGTGGTCCTGGGGCTTGCTGGGGAGGAGTTCTGGTAGGGCTGTGCAGTCAGCAAGCAGGTTGGAGAGCCAGGGTCTGTACATAGGATATCAGTCTCTCTCTCCAGTCTGCAGCTTCTGTTTTCTGCTTGACTGCACTCACCGCCTTCCTACTGCCCCTCAGGGAATTGCCCTCTTATTACCACAATTACAATCTGTACACATTTCATTAAACTAATATCGCTTCGCGCAGGCTTTCTCCACCAAAGTGCACAGCTGGAGGCCCATTTCTTTTCCTCAGCTTAAACACTTTGACAGGTTAAGAAAGCTATTATGGCTGAATAACAGGTGTTGCAAAACAATGTGCATTTGATGTTTAAATGAGAGAGCTTCTTTATTGACTGCCTTTATTGCAGCGAAGACTCTCCTTTTTCAAGATGACTGGATTTTTATTGGTTTTACTGCTTTTTAAAGTGTATTCTGTTGTTTCAGAATAGGTCCGGAGTGACTTTCAGCAGTTATTTGTTATTCTGATGTCTTTTTTTTATTTGCACTTTTTTGCCTTCTTATGCAGGTGAAGGATACCAGTACTAAATAGAAAAAAATTATTTTGTCTCTGCTTCGTGCCAGTACTAAGTGCTTCTTATTCCTGGGCAGCTCCCAGTGGAGCTATAAGCCATTCTGCTCCGTTACTTTGTCTTTGCTTATTATTTCTAACCAGACTTGATTCACTTCCTACCTATCTATATAGCAACCTATAGATATATAAAATATATAGGGAGCAGTTTATATATTTAAGTTATAGCTGGGCTTTAGAATGGTTTGCAGAGATTTTCAGACCGTTGCAGGAGACTTGGACGTACACTGTTTGCTGGCTTCCAGTGGCCCAAATCAATCATGTTTGGGAATCTCAGCGCTCTTGTTTAGTCTGTGGTGCTATGTGATATGATTAATATAGTGTGCTCACAGATGATCTAACAAATAAGACTCCTGTAAAAGGAGTCTGTGAGAATAAGGAATTCAATGCAATGTGACATTTAACTAAAGACAACCAATATATCATAACTGAAATAAATAGTAAGAAGATGAAAAGAGGAAAAGTTAGATTTCTTGACATTAAAAATCAAAGTCCTCTCTAAAAAAAATAAATTAATTTCTGGATAATCTCCCCATGATCTTCCCCCACGGCCTCCACCTGGCATTCAGGCTGAATTTTAGTAAAGCTTTCCACAGGCAGGAGGGCACTTTGTCTCCCACTCCCATGAGTAGATTTTAACTAATGCAAACAGTTTTAAAAAGGACCAGAACAGAAGAAAATACAACTTTGTGTAGTAATAGAGTAAGGGCATCATGGTTATGGCCTCATATTTCTTTTCTGTCCTACTACCTATTTTGTCTTCCAAAATTGCAAAAGAGGAAATTAATAACATGACATTATAGCAGCTGGAAGTTTGGAGGGGCTAAAAACTTATATTGGTAAGGAGGAGAAAAATCTGTTCAAGCCAGCTTCATTCGCATGAAATCTTTTCCCTTCCTGTAATTCCTACCACAAAATAGGCACTGATGCAAGGTCTGGCACATTGAGAAGGGAGGGAGAGCAGCCGTCTGTTTTGGGAGAACTGGGTGCAGTACTGGGGAAATCTCACAGGAGGTCTAGCTAGCTGGCCTTATTACACCGTTTTTTCTTACATGACTGATGTGAATGCCCTATGAATTATGTGCAACACCAAACTGCAAGTAGAAGGAAAATTGTGTGTAGATGAAGAAGAAGGTGGGAAAGCAACTAGCTGTCACCACCACTATATATTTTTCACAGTAGGCAATAAATTACTCCTGTGATCTTCTGGAAAATTACCTGCAATAGAAGAATTAGCTGTTTCTCATTATTATGTAGATATTGGGTATACTTAAATTTCTTACAATGCTGAAGAAAAGTGAAACACTAATTAGTACATAATTTTTCTATAAATGACTCTGTCACTGAGGAAGTCTGTCAGGAAGTTGTCAAGAGAGAATTGTGCTGTTTCTTTTGTTGCCTCTTTTATCTCCCATGTTTCACACGTCAGTTCCTGAACGTCAGCAGTTTCAGCTGTTGTCACCCTGCATGTTCAAAAGCTTCTATCTCAATACATGTGTAGTTGTCTTCAGTGCACCTCACATATAACCGAGGCCTTACAGTGTTCATTAATAAAAAGGAGAATTTTTGGACATCTAGTGGAACTGTGGTCAATTTGGAGTAACTTTTCTGAACACACTAGAAATTATCTAGATTCATAACGATATCAGTGAGTCTAGGTTATGTTTCTTCTTCTCCCTCTTTTTCTAAATAAAAAGAAAACAATCTTTTCCTCTGAGCTAAAGTGATATTTACTATTTACCTATTCTTGCTTTCTGAAAATACCCTCTCAGTTACTATTCATGAATGAACCACCATGGTGGTCTGCAGTTACTGGCTGCTCCTTCCATTTATTCTGTATTTGAAAGGAGACAGGAACTAGGTAGGATCAAGAGTGAGGATCAGTCAGGAGGCTAATGAGTTTCCGGCTACTCCGTCCTCTCTTAACCTGTCTTGTCTGTGCAACATAACTTCAAGACAAGCAGGGGAGATGCTCAGGCCGGGAGACCAGAGGAGTGACTTGCTCTGCAGACATGGCTCTTCGAAGGAAGGATGTCTGAATTCACATGGGAAGGAGAGCTGGGTGGAGATGAGGCAGTAAGAGTGGAGATGGTGGCCATATGGTGGTGGAAGGGCAGCAATATTTGGGAAGGAGAGAAGGTAGTGTGTGAGTGTGTGTGCATGTTTGTATTGCAGACTGCAAAGAGAAAGAGATAGAAGGGTAGAGTGACCAAAAATTAGGAGGCAGGTTCTGGCTACTGAAAAAGGCAAAGAAATAGGCATTACAAATAAAGTAGCAGCTAATAAAGAAAAAAATACAGGGGGTGAGGAAAGGATACGTTATTCTGTATAAGGAATGAAGTAGAGACAAACAGAAAGGACTAGAACAAATTGAATGAAGGCAATAAATTAGGAAAGGTATGTTGTTGTTCAGCTTTCATTTGTATTTATGTCTCTCTTGACTGGCTGGAAACAGCAAATTATAGCGGAAGAGATGAGCGGAATGGTAGGAACAAAATGTTGATAAGAAAATACTGTACATGTTGGTACTTGCAAATAAAGTAAAAAGAATCAAAGTATCTCAGTAGAAGCTTGGAAAATACTTAAGTGGGAAGGAAAAGAAATGGTAATTCCAAAGTTAGCTTTTTAAACTACCTTTGTTTGGTTGGGGTTTTTTTTAATACTTATGCCACTATTTTTCTTCAATTTTCCCCCCTTCCCCATCATGATTTTTGGTTCTGCCACAGGTTTCACAGATCTCTTGACCACTAGGGTTTTTTTTTCCCCCTTCCAAAACACTTCCCAACTTGGATTACAGCCACCTGCCCTTTGACTTGTATCTCCAGCATTTTCTGGGAGGTCTGGAAATTGCTCTTCTTGTTGACACGTTTCGCAGTGTAACAGAGCTTTCTCTGGAGTTTACATTTCATACACTTATTCCCTTTGCTAATCCCTTTTCTCTGACCCTGTCACTCCCATACCTCTCACCAGGTGCCTTTTTGGCTTTTGCTGTTTGCTGTGAGAAAGCAAATTGTGGTCAGGCAGTGAGTACCTGCAGCTCTGCCTCTGAGACGCTTGTTCTACGAGTCAGCTGTGCCTGTAGTGACCCACAGGTACTTGCCCTGTTTTTCGGTTTTGTTTGTTTTCTGTTGGAGAGAGCAACCTCTGTGACTTGCAAAGGTCTAGAAGCAGGTTGGTTTTCTTATGGCCGACAGGATAACAGGAGCGCAAGGGTGAGTGCACTTCAGGCTGCTTACAGTTGATGTGGGCAGGGGATGGATGTAATGAAGTAGAAAACACTTCTGTGCCAGGGGACAAAGCATCAGAATTTTCTCTACTTGTACCTACGAGCAACACAAGGATATTTGCAGGTACAGGCATATTTAAACTCCAGGTAACACACAAAGGGGCTGAGGTTGTGTTTTTGAGCTGACACGGTTAATTTGACAGCATGTAGCCAAATAAGGAGTCTTGTGTCCAGGCTGATACATAAATTATAAAAAGTAGTAATTATCACATGTGGATGGCTTAACTCTGAACTCTTGTATCCCGGTGTAAATAAGGTGCGCAGCTGATGTATAGGAAAGGAGAATCAGGCCTTGAACTCGCAGGGCTGAGAAAAGGAAATCCATGGATTCATCAATATCATTTTTGTGCCAAGACCCAGCGATAGGTGTCCCCAGAAGTATGGCTTTTTGTCATTACAATGCTGACCAAAACAAGGGTTTGCTGACAGCCTCAGCTGCTACCATGTAGGAATTAAATGCCTTGGGATCCTTCATAATCATTCCAGTCAAGGCTCAGGAAAAAATTTTTAGCTCATAAAAAGAAACTCCTACGGGCCTTCAACCTTAATAAGCTTGTGTATGGAATTATAAATTTATAAGCATCATAAAATTATAATGGAAAAATCAGTAAAAATACTACTTAAAACTGTTTTTCACCTTGCTTGCAAAATTCTTTCCATAAAAGAGAGAAAATAAGGTTGGGTGGGGCTTTGCTAGGCATGTAGATCCCTCATGTCTGGAGGCTGAGATCAGGATAACTGAGGAGTAGAGAACTGAAGAGTTACTGACAAGTTTGGTAAATGGCTTATGAATTCTTTGCCCTCTATTTTCAAAGAAAATTCATTAGTAGTTGAAAGCTGGTAATGTTTGAGACCTGATGTGAAATGAAGTAGTGGATCCAGGTCAGCACCTGGTTGACCAACATAAATACAAAATGTGTGTGGACTGTGGGGATGCAAAGCCTTGTAGGCGTCTGCTCTGGATCGCAGTTGGCTGTAAATTTCTACCTTTATGTTGATCAAATGGGAAAGTACTCCTCAAAAAAGGAAACTGAAAGTGTTTAAATGCATTTTATTCAGCCAGATGTATGTAACATTTATATGTTTCCTGGGAACAGAAAAGTACTCAAAGTTTAGTAGTTTACATAACAGGAATACATATGTTGCGTATGGTCATGGACAGTGAAGTTTAAAATAGCTTCTTAAATAATAGAAGGCAGAGTGCTGTGCAATAAATGTGTTTCACAAATCAGGCTGTAAAATCTTTAATGGTGAAGGAAATGCATGAATATTGTGATCTGACATTACATTCCTTAGAACATACTTATTATGCAGTTGTCTCTTGCTGTTAATATAAAGGTATGTGCCAGTGCATATCAGTATATTTCTGTGTAGACAAGTAAAATCCAGCTTCAGGTTTTTTGGACCTAATCTCAAGCATATTGCCTTTTTGTTTTAGATGAGACTTACTGCTCAGAAGCTGCAAGGGAAGATTTTCTTGAAGCACAGATAGTTTGTGTAAGTTTGGAAATTTCCTGCTAAAGAGCCTTTAAATTAAACTTAACCATGCTGGGAGAAGAACAATACCCAGAACTGTAGTCAGTGACTGTCATCCTCTTCCTTTGTGAATCACCGTCCCAGCAGTGCATAGTGATTCTTTTGGATTCGTTTCTGTCTTTTGCCTCTGTCTAGTTTCAAAATGTGCATTATCCCACATGTTAAGCATCCTTCTCAGTTAAAAGAGAAGCAGAAATGCTCCCTGCCTTTGGAACTTCAGAAGTTCTGAAGAAATTCTGAAGAATGGAAATTTTTTAAATTGTCTAAAATATTCACTGGGATAGAATTTAGGATTTTGGCTGTAGATGATTGTCAGGAGGAAATAAAAGTATTGTACAAGTCACGTGCTTTTGCTAACACTATTTGACATTTATGAAAGGACAAATGAGCTTTGTGGTGAAAATACTGAACTGTACTTCGGTTATCAAGTTTTTAGCTCTCCCACAAACTTCTGGTGCGATTTTATAAATGGATTTAATCTGTTTTTTCTACTTTAGTAATCTCAGCCTGCGTCTGCTATCACACTGTAAAATGGGGAAAATGTTACTTCTATGACACTTGCATATCTCTGTTGAGCTACAAGCTTTTAAAACAGGTATTGTCTTTCAATTTGTTGCTACAGCACATTGGAGACTAGATACAAGTTGGATTTTTGGCACTGAAACAATAATGAAATGTTTTCTTAGGTTTGTTTAGTTAAACAGACCAGTAACATCTTCTGAACATGACCAAATGCAAAGATATATTCCTTTCCTGAAATGCACACATTAAAGGAATCTGCAGGTTTAATACAATTTTAAGTTTTTTTTAAAAAAAAAAAAGTATATACATGAAATGGTACAGAAAACATCAAGTTCTCTGCCTTTTGTTTTTGTAAGATTGAACACCCCTGATGGTAAATTACACATGATAAATTTGTCAGGAAATTAAAACACTGAATAGTGGACATCCAAGTGCTATCAGAAGAATCTCCTGTCCAGTGGGAATGTTGGCACTAGCAAAAGGATACCTGTGATAATATATAATTTTAATTGGACTGTGTCATGACAGGCTGACCAGATGCCAATAAAAAAGCCTAGGAAAAACCTAATATGAGAGGAAGGCAAGGTAATGACTATACCTATCTGTCTTCTCATTTCCTTTAAACTAACTGACAGGTTTTAATCTCTTTAAAATGTTTTCTCTTCTAGATTTTTTATTTGTTTTTCAAGGATGCAACATTGCATTATTTTCTATGATTAGTATAGGGTTCTCTGATGAGGAACGGGGTAAAGGTGGAGAAAGAGTACAGTGCTCCCATTGAAGAAGGGTTGGAAAGGGACTGCCATAGGATCTCTCCTTGAGGAATCTCCTGTTAAACCTCCAGTATCACAGGCAGCTGTGCAAAAGGGTGTGCAAAACTTCAATGCAAAGGCACGAGTTGAAATCTCTATATGGAAGTCATAGATGGTCTTAAACAAACAAAACAACCTCCCTGTCTAATCACTTTTGGGCTCTGATGGTCTTTACCTCATAGACAAGGGACCTGAGGTGTAAGCACTAGCCTCAGCTGTTTGTTCAAACCTGCATGCATAAGATCCCGGGGCTGAGTCCCACACCTCAAGGACCAGGGAGCTAAGCCCAGCCTAATCTTGTAGGAAGGTTCTGTAAGATTTTTTTTCAGAGCTCCTACTCTTGTTTCTATTCCCATGCAGCAACCACAGGTCACTTCCACCTTGTTCCTCTTTTGTAGGCTATTCAGCCCACTCACAGATGAGACCCAAAGTCCACCTGATGTTCTGCTTGGGAAACCTGAATTCAGAACAGATTTTCTTCTGTTCTGCTTGTTGCGAGCGTGCATCACTCTTGATGTACATTACTTGGTCAGAAACCCCACAAGACCAAAGAAAAACAATTTTGTGTTTTTCTGCTTTCACACCATGTAAACTAATAACTTCAGCAAAAAGCTGTGTCTATTGAGTACTGTTTGATAATATATATCACTTTATTGTGCACCCTGTCCTACAAGGTGCTGCACCTCTTATCTTGTCCACCAAAGTATGTACACCTGTTGATTCAAAAGCTTGTGCTTTGTTGTTTGTTGCCTTGGACCAAGATCAAATTTTGTGTCTGCAAGTTGAGCATAACTACTTAAAAAGGAGCCCTGCTTTATCAGTTGTGAGAGTGATGTCTGTTGGTTCTGGTGAGGGTACTTGATTCTGTTTCCAGGTTTGGGAAGTGAACATGTACGTGACTGTACTGAGAGCTTGTTGAACTAGATTAAAAAAAAAAAATAAATCAGATGTTCTGGAGGCCCGGGAAATGGATTAGAGTCTGTAATATGGTATAAAGAGAGCTTCTAGTATTTGGTGTTTTTTTCCAAAATAAAGTATATGTAATTTTGGTAGTTGCAATATTTTTAATTGATGTGTTTATTTTGTTTTGAGCCTTGACATTAGGCAAACATAACCTGAGGTGCTTAAAACTTCATACTGCAATGCAGAGTAATTGAAACAAGGAAAGACAAACAGACGCAATAACAATAAAACTTAAATTATTGATGGAAACTTACAAAAAAAATCTTCAGATACACTTCTGTGTTGATTAACACGAGACACTTTTCGAAGCAATATTAGAAGTAACTTTGAGAATTTGACCCAAGGGCTTGAAAACTTGTTTGTTACAGGGTTTCTTCCTCCTTCAAAAGTGCTTGCATTATGTGCATTATTTAGGAAAAAATCAGTGCTCAAGACAAAGGAAAACAAGACTCTGGCAACACAGAGAAGGGAGGCAGGAGGTGTGGGAGTCTTCTGCTTTGTACTCTGGTAAAATGGACGTTCTTCTGTGAGAGAATATCTCTTTCTCATCAAGCTCCCAACTGCCTGGGAACATCTTCTCTTGGCTCCTTGGAAGCTTCCTCCAGTGAGGATGCCATCACCCCTCAGAGGACTCATGTCTCATTGTCAGACTCCGTGTGTGTATATAGGTATACATGGATATACTTGTGTATATATTTTAATTCTTCAAAGTTGCAAAAGAGGCTCTTCCCCATTACATTAATTTTTCCTTGCCAGCCTCTAACATTAATCTTTGAGATTTCTGATAACCTTATCAATCCTGTGCTGTTTCTAGCTTTTAACAGTGGCCTGTCACACAGGAGTAACTTCTTGAACACAGGTTCTGTTGATGTTTCTGTCGCAGTGGCAAGGACATTGGGTTTATTGAGTGGTCTGATCTTTTCAAAGATTCAGGGGGAAAACCCAAATAAAGCACTCAGTTCAGTGGAAGTCTAGAGAGGCTGGAAAAAGCTTACGGTGTACTTACACTCTCCTATAGCCACTTCAGGTTTGTCTGTCAGCTGTGGGTTGGGTGTGAGTGTTATGCTTGGGACAAACGCTGAGGACGTGGCCCTGGGTTTCTACATTTCCACTTAATTCAAATAATTATGAATCACTTGGGCTTTATTTCAAAAATCTCTTTAAAAACGAAAAAGGACTCTCTTTCACTAAATACAAAACACTGCAAAAAGCTTCCTTAGACTTGTTCAATGTAGTGTAAAAAGCAAACCAGAGTTTCACAGTGGTGTTTGCCCTCGGCAAAGCTGGTGGGAGAGGTGTGGAGGGTGAGAGGGTTACGCACAACCAGCTGCAGCATTTCGGCCTCCGCCTCAAGCGGAACATAGCAGGTTACCTTCGGTGGCCACGAGCCCTCTGCCACAGCAATTATTTTAAAACTAATGTTTTCGCTCAGACCAGATACTGTGGCACAAGTGCAGGTCCCTTGTTGGTGCCACATTCAATTAAGAGGATGCAGACAAGGCACTCGGGGGGGCCTGTGGCGCCCTGTCTGATCTCATCACTCAACAGAGAAACCTTGGGGGCTGGTGCACTGCTCAGCCCCGCTGTCAGGCGGCCTGAACACACTGCCCGTCCCAAGGTGGCTCGGTGCCCTGTCCCTGTGCCAGGGTGGCGTATGGCAGCACTGTGAGGGGTGGCTGCGGCAGGGCTGGCAGCTGGCCGGAGCATGGGGGGGGCAGGCAGCGCTGGCCCGGACACAGTTGGGGTAGCGGTGAGGTATGACCGCTGTGATGGTCTTGCAGATGTCATTTTCAATGCTACCGGTTACAGCACGTGACAGACACTGAATGCTGTTGCACAGCCAGGCACGGCTTTAGGAACGAGCGTAACAGCCCGATGACTTGTCTGAAATTGGTTCTTCTGCAGAAAACCATGTGTTGAGGATGGTGCATGTGTGTGCATGCAGGGAACGAGCCTTCCAACCTTTCTGCTTATCCTTTCTCATTGCTTGTCTTTTTTTTCCCCTGCCAAATTTGTCCCACTTATTCAAAACTCATCTCAGAAAGTGGCTGTGTGAGCCAAGATGCCTCCTGCTGATACACACAGTGGGCTAATGCTGATGAGCTCAGCTCTCTCCTATGCTTATTGTTTCAGATTGGTGTAGAAAATTTAAAAGTGACTGGTTATACATCGTGTCGAGTTAGAGGGAATTATGATGACTTAGATGGGGTGAATGTGACAGTTACTTTAGAAATTACTTTCTTTGTCACCAAACTGAAATTCAGAGAAGAAATATGCACGTGAGTAACTCCTTAAAAGTTTGCGATAAGGAGTGAAAGGAGAGGGAAAAAAATGATAGTGAACATTGATGAGAACAAGTTTCTTAGCTTTCTAAGTTTTGAAGAGCTTAAAATTGGGTTAAGATGTGAATTTTTGGCTCTACCTCAATTCATTGGGTTGACTAGTATGATTACCATGACATCCATTATTGTTACGCGGCAGATTCATCAGATTAAATCTAGAAAATCTCTCTTGGAAAGGTTTTCTTTCTAAACTACAAAAAACCCCACAACTACCAACCTGTAAAAACAAACCAAAAAGTACTGCTTCCTCATTTTAACAGAAAGAACAGAGACATTTCAATGGATAAAGAGATGTGCTGTGCTTTTTCTTTCATAATTGGTGATTTATAATGATATCTGTAGCCACTGTTGGGAAGGTAAAATGAACATATTGTAATTTATTACTAGAGCTGGCAACTGAGATTTAGACTGTATTTCAGGATTTCTAACCTGTGCCAGAACCTTGCCAATATTAACTCTATTAATAGCACTGTGCCTGCCTGTCAAATGTGTTGTCTTTACCTCATTTTGGAATACTCTTAGCTTTAATTATCTTATTATAAAGTTATTTGAGATCTACAAATGTAAACATTTTGGAAGTAATTTAAAAGGCTGCACAGTACCTAGTCAATCACATAAAAATTGGTCATGATGAGACAACTCTTCAGTACCCAGCCAGTGTTCAGCGGAATTTATTGTGTTAATCTTAAATGAATTTTAATTAATTGAGTTTGCAAGTTCCAGTGCATTTATAGCATACAATAAGAGCAGTGCTGCCTTTTTTGGAAAAAACTCTTGTTTGGAAAATATGTAAGGTAAAGTATGATGAGCATCTGAAAATCTGTTCTGGTAAGCTGTTTTCCAAGGGAAAAATTCAGAAAACTTAACTTGTTTGGGAATTCATTTTTTTGGAAAAGAATAGTATTTTTTTCATGTTTTATAACATGAAAATATAAACCAGTTATTAGATTTTGTTGTGGGTTTTTTTTTTTTTTTAATTTTCTTTTGAGGGACCAGATTTTCCTTGAGCCCTTTAGTCCCAGTGGAAGTGGAACATGGAAAGCATCTTTGGCTGCAATGATTAAAGCCAAGGAATTCCAGGTTAGGATAAAAGTGAATGTATGTTTGGATCAATTGTTTTCCTGAAACATTCTTGCGCTCTCTGTAGATATCTATCTTTCTGCTGTCTCCTACCACCTACTGCATTGCAAATGAGTCTTTTTGCTCTCAGCCTATAAAAATGAACTGTCCTGGAAAACAAGAATATGAGACTGAATTCTTCTTTGCGCAAAAAGTGTAAAGCCAGTTATGTTGTACTGAAGTCCTGTTTAGTTAACTTAACTACAGAATAGGCTTTGACTAGGTCATTTACACAGGCAAAGATTTTCACTGTAAAATACTTGAAAGCAGCTTAACAGGAGAGATTTCAATGGCTTTCCTGAGAAACAGGTTTCTCTGTTCTAGGCATTTTTTCAAATGTTTTTCTTCCCCATGAAAGTAATATAGGGGGTTGCTCATGTGGACATAACTGATGACACTAGAATCAGAAGTTGGCTCTGCTTTGCAGTTTTGTTGCAGTTCTTAATATTCTTTTTAGGTGGGCTTTCTTGGTGGGGTAAGAACACTGATATCTAACAAACCAAGAGTTTGTTTAGTTTGGATGTACTCTGTGTGTCTGCTTCGGATGGGAGTTGGCACTAGCTCTATCACTTTTATCTCTTACTGTACAAACTATAGCAGAAAGCTGCTGGTGCATCATCCATGTTGTAGCCAGACTGGCAAAACCACCTCCTTTAGCCCTTGGGTTAATGTGAGAGAGCAGACTGGAAGGTTAGGTCCACTGACTCCCCAGTCTGGTGGCTTATCCACTGATTGTCCCTCTTCCCAGGAAGGGTTTTTGGCTTTTCTCTCCTATGAGATCAGGATTTCCTTAGATGAAAAGCCCTGACTATTTTCTTGCTGGGGAAATATTTAGGATCTACAGTGAAGTAAAAAGCCACCCTGAAGCATTTGAAGTTTAGGACAGGAGAGTGCTCATTTCAAGTAAGTGGTACTTAGTACAGCACTGAGTCTGAGAGCTCTGTTTTTGTTGCCTTTATGGTATTCTTTAAACAGGGAAATCCATAATAGTGTTACATTAATAACATTGTATCCTTCCAAATTATCCAATTCAAAAGACATTTAACACTACATCATTTGATAGTGATGATGCAGAACATTCCTGATGTAAAATTGACAGTGTAATTTACTTGAAGGGCATATATTGGTATCACATTATGAAAACGCGGAGTTTCACAGTGTGATGTTATCACTGCTGTGGAAACCACTGGCTGCTCTGCCAGCTTCTCTAAGCAGCAGAGAAACCTTGCCCTTGGGTAAAGCAAATGCAAATGTGGAAAAAAGAAGAAAAAGGAGAAAAAGAGGGGGAAAAAAATCCAAACAAAAAATCCCCAAAGCCCGACATATTTGTTCAGTGATTCTATTTTGGCATGGGCACACTTCATGTTTTAGTTGATTGTGATTATTTCTGTAATTGGCTGCCTATAATGGCTGCTTCACCAGTATGTGCTGAAATAATGCAAGAGTGCAAAATCATATCCCAGAGTTAACTGCCCTTGACTTGCAGACTGTTGATCCTGAAGCTTCCTGGCTTATTTCCTTTCCTGTTGGTATAATTGTGTCATTTAGGAGGAAAGCAGGGGTGGCCAAAATGCATCCCAGAGGCAAAAAACCTCAGCTTGAGTGATACTGTACCCTTGCAACTTCCTGCAAAACCTGCAGCGTCTTCCCCAATGTACTCATCATTTTGCAACATCAGGCACCAAGTGTGGGTATGTTCACTGCCATCCACAGCAAGAACTCGATAGCCTTATAATGTGATAGGCATGAGGCTGCAGGCTCCACTGTCTGTCTGCCCACTGTAAAGAAATCCCCCATACTGGTCAGCCATCAAACCAAGAACAAACAGGAGGCTTTCAGAAGTAGTGAAGTAGTAAGAGACCCTAAATAATAGGAGTGCAATACACACAGCATTTTTATCTCTCTGGGAAATGTTGAAATGCCAGTTTCACTCTTTTAGTGCTCGTATGACAATTTCAGCATCAAATTTGTCTCCATTCTTTACAAACACAAGGGCTTCTCCGCCTCTCTACTCATCATTCATCCATCCACATATAAGGGTTTCCCTGCACCCACCTTTCCCATTTACACATCCTTCTGTTCATTCAGTCCTCTATTTTAATCTATCACACAACTAGTAAGAAAAGTATAACAAATTATATGTAGAGCAGTGGCATTCTGAATATCCCACACTGCTTCAGAGTATATCCACTCGATGAATGTTTATGTATTTTCAAAGTTTTCTTCTCAGCTGTCAGGATGAGATATACGGGTTCTTAGTACTCCCTGCTAGCCTGATGCAAATGCTGTAGCTGGAGAGTGGTCGTTGAGGAGCTCTGGTTAATAATCTGGGTTGATGACTTAGACTGAAGACAACTTAAGTTCAAATGACAGCTGGATACTATTTTTCTAGATTAGACATATTTGAACATAATACAGTGAAATACACAGTCTGTATTGCAACGATACCATATTCCAGCCCTGAAGTGCCAAGAAGGTTCTTCGCATCAGTTTTACAGCTGGGAGAATTGAGGAATGTAAAGTTACAGTGTCATTTCCTCTCTGAGGAGATGAAGGTCAAACAATAGCTTTCCTGCAAAGTAAGAATATAAGTATGTTGTGTGAAAATACAGTGTAGTAGTCAGATGGGGTGCACTATGGAGAATTTTATTTTGTTTTGTTTTGGTTTGGTTTTTTTCTGGAGGGAATGATTCTTTTAAAAGTATCACTATGGTAGAAACTCACTGTAAAGGTTGGTAAAATTTTATACCTTACCGTATGTAGAGTACATTATCTATTGCAATATAGAATCATAGATACATTATTATTGCATACTACAATAAATTGAAAAATGGAAAATTGATGTTCTGACATAGTTTCATATCAAGGAATTAGAAATAATTGCTCTTGAATAAACTTGGACAATGTAGATTTCATTTACTTCGATTTTTCACAAAATAGAGTAATAGTAGGAGAATTTGGCCTCTTTCTATCTTGTCATAGGGAACGAGACATTTCAGGCACAAAACTTGGTACTTTCAGTTGCTGTGTGATAACTTATAGTCGTTCTGCCTCTGCAGTCACAGTGATATGTATCTCTGCAGCAATGTAGTTGTGCATACCTCTGAGCAAAACACAGTGGGAAGCGAAATGAGTACAAAATACCAAAGGCAGAGTACCGTTAGCTCAGCAAATACAATATGTATCTAGTCAAGAAATAAATATTCAAGAAGTGGCAGAAATGATCAATATGGATGACCAGGGAAATACAGGAGGAAATCAAGGCCAGGAGAAATGCAGCCAAGACATCTATAATTTATTTTTTTTTAAAATGTTTTGCCAAGAAAATCCCACTGAGAGCTAACATCTCATTTCCAAGAAATCCCTTAGGATAAATCAGAAGTGTTAGCTCTGAAAGAGAAGGTATAGGAGGCAAAAGAAAAAAGGTAAGGAAATGATCAAGAAAGCTGAGATCGAAAATGAAAGAAAAATTACACGGGACGTGAATATGAATAATAAATGGTTATACAAATGTAAAGTATAAGGAGTAAGAGGCTGATGAGAGAGACTGCAGGCCCTGTGGGGAAACAGTGAAAGGAAACTTATGACAGAAGATGTGGATATTTCTATGAAACAGAATGACTTCTTAAAATCAATGTTCACTAGGCAGATTAGCAAGGAGGCTTGGAGGAGTGAATCAGAAATATGATTTTAAGTGGCTTGCTGGGTAGTTGGGAAGATAACTTCTTCCTCACAGCTTTAAACTTTCAAGTAGTAGCAAGTGATGAAAACAGAGGAAGTTGTAAAACTTACTGAAAGTTTTTGGCTTTATCTTGTTTTATCAAAACTGCAGTTCTGGGAAACCTCATATATGATGTGATGGTGGAGAGCAGGGTAGAGGTATTATAATTTGGATTTAAATGAACAAGGACAAGTTGATTTATTTTTTTGATAGATTTCATTTTTAAAAGAGGTTTGAAGCTGGGCTGGAAGAATACTGCATCTGTGGAATATTGGCATTGGGAATAAAGAGAAATGTGATCCAAGTCTTAGATCAAAACTGTCAGTACTTGCAATGTTTCTCCTACAACCACAGTAGCCCAGAATCATACATGTTTTTGTATTGATCCTATAGGATGGATAAGACCTCAATAAATCTTGTGCAAATGTCAACTATGTCTCAAGATATTAAAAGACAGTAGAAACAGATGAAATTGTAGAATTAAGAGGATTTTAAAGTGTGATGCAAGCCTGTATGCACTTGCATACAGGGAGCTGAAGCTAGATGCTTACAATCAAATATCTAAGTTGGTTATTTCAGCACTGTAGTTGGCTAAATTTCAGATTTATGTTCCACAAGTACAAGACCCAGAAGTTAATCAGACTTGATGGTTGTACAGCATTAAAGTAAATGAAGCCACATTTAAGTGCCTTAATAGAGATGCAGAAGTCAAATCTAGTCGGACTGTAAAAAACAAACTGGTCTAGATGCTTACAGTAGAGGACATAAAATAGTTGGTGTTGGTGGGCTTTGTCCTTTATTAGGTTTTCCAGTTGCTAATAGTTTCTAAGGTTGATTAGAGCACAGATGGTTCGTTTTCTGAAGGATTTTGAAAGATAAAAACCTAGTCTCATTCTATATCAAAAAATGTCTGCGCACAGAATTTTCTCTGACAGAAAACTAAAGTGGTGGATGTGGTTGAGTGTATATTTACAGGTTATTTGAAATGTTCTATTGCAGGCAGGACAGTTTCAAATTTAACTTTGTTTTTCATTATGTATACAGAAATTTAAGTGAAAATTTTTTTTTTTTTAAAAAATTGGTCCTTTTTCTTGTAAAATAATAATTTTATAATACTCTGTGTTTACACATTTCCTATTTTCCCTCCTGTTCCATTCCTGGTTTTGCCATAAAATTTTGTCTGTTGTCTTGATTTTTATGAAGCATTTTAACTTTAAAGTAATAACAGACTTCTGTAGTGTGTGGTTTAATCAAAACATATCCACTCGGTTCTCACAGATTTCTCTTTAATCCCTCAAGCTTTGACTCTCTCATGTGACAGACTGCTGATTTGCTATACAATTTGAACTTTTGAAAACCTTAAATTCTTGGGAGAGATATTGGCCAAGCAGGTAATTTAACTGCCAACTTTGTGATCATAATGGTGACCCACTGAGAATAACAGATTGATTATCTATTAATTCAAGATACATAAGATTTCTTTTAGCTCTAATGGTGATATCAGATATCAGAGCTTAAACAAAAAGTGACTTTTTTTTTTTCTATTTTCTTTGGACAGTGTCTGTGTCTATGCGTAGGAGTAGGAAAAAGAGATTCCTCTAGCCTCAATCAGTTATCAGTTGAATGTGAATTCACCGTGGTGTAATGCTTATAACTAGCAAAGGATTAGAGGATAAAGGAGAAAATGGCATATGTGCACATGTAACCTTTGAATTAGGAAAGATCCGAGTCACTAATTAAAATAAAGTTAGGGAAAAGCTGGACCGATACAGTCTGGTCAGGAAGTCAGTGCAGGTTAATGAAAGCTAGGTCATGCTTCACATATCCAATTAACTTCTCTGAGAAGGAGAGATGGTCAATGAGACTTGACGGGGTAAAGAAAAAGTTATAATGTATCATGACTTCAGGAAGGCTTTGTGACACAGTACCACCCAAAAGGCAAGTACATTTCATTAGCCAGTACGGGACTGATGGTGGAATTAGTCACTGGATACAAAAGGGCTTGGGAGCTTGGATCGCAGTAAGCAGCAAACTGCTATTCACTGTTTAACAAGAAGTGATGAATGGACATCTGTAGAATTGGTATCCAGACCGGGTCAGCTTTCAGTACAAGAGAGAGAACTATAAGCAGAGCAGACAATGAAACATTAAGACTTGTAGTAAACAATAATCTTGGCCCAGACGATGCTCACCAGTGAGCTAAAGGGCCCTAGCTAAATTAGAGCCTAATTAAAAGGTAGCTTATTTTGCTAAAATATTGAATTATAAACTAATGGAAATTGTATGCTTAAAAAAAAAGAGAAATAAAAGGCATTCTCTTTAAATGAACTGAAGCTACAAGTCACTCTGGATCTGAAAATTGTGTTAAAATATAATATCTTAGCTGGAATATTAGAGGCGTTCAGCCCCAATACGCATAGGTCTTAATCATTATGTACCTTGAAACAGTAAAAGCAGATTTAAAAGGTTGCATAGCATTTGTATTCCTGTGCTCCAGGAAATACTGAAGAACATGAAGTGTGAAATTGGGTCTTTTTTTTTTTCTTTTGAGATTAGCCTAGGGTATACGGAGGCACAGCAATTACGCTTGTCGTTGGACACTGATAGCAGCTCTTGGGAAGCTATGAGGTGGCTGTGTCTGCATGGGTTAGTGCAGAACCCCTCTTCTGAGAAAAAGAGAGGATATTGGAAAAATACGGTGCAAGTTAGTATTCCTCTAAAAGATTATGTGGATTGTCAGGCAAAATGCATTGGAAAATCTGTGTGAGCTAAGGTTTACCACCCTCCTTTGCACATTGGATGCTTTCGTTCAACTGCTGGCTTTCCTTACTGGTGCAGTAGCTTTGTGCAGAAATTGTATCCTGGATGGACAACAGGCCCAAGACCTTTGTCTCTTTGTCCTGTTGTGATATTGAGATTATGCCAGCAGAAATACTTTCAAATTAGGAGAGAGATTTTTTCTAAGCATTCACAACTGATTTACCTGTGCTCGTTACTCGGGGAGAGTGGTAAAATTCCCTTTGACTTCAATGGGAGAAAAGGAGTCAGTACTGTGTACTTCTGAAAATCCAGTGCTAATGCCTTTCCTCTTGCCTTTGGCCATATATATATGCAAAATCTGTTGACTGATTTCAGTAAGAGTTGTGCATGAATAATCAAGGGCAAAATTGGCTACAAAAACTACAGAAGTGAAGCAGAGGGGGGCGGGGGCGGTGGAGGGGGGTGGGGTAGAAACCTCAGTCTGATGTTCCTCTGTGAGCCTTTTATTAAGAACGCCAATACATACTGCTTCCAAAGAGGTTAATAACTACAGGGAACAAGATGTATACATGGTAGTGCTTCTGTACTGCTGTGAAAGCTGCATCCCTAAATGAAACCCTTCAGCCCAACAAAGTTGTTCTTTCATTTTTGCACGGTAAAAACATATTCCAGTGAATCATGCTTAGCTTGGCTGGAGGGTGGGCACATTAGTATTGATCTTCGGATAGCCGGAGAAGCGTGTTTTGAGGCTTTGCAAAGTACTTAAGATGATTATCTGTTCTACTGTGGAGTAAGTTGCCCTACAGTTTGACCTCTCAGTTTGAGAAGCTTGCTATTGTGTCTTAATTGACTTGTGCTCTTGAGATTTGAGAAAATAAAATAAAAGAAAGCATTCTTCTCAGAAAAAGTATCGTGTATTGCATGGCTTGGATGCAGAATTTCCAGATGTAGCAAAGTCCAGCAAGAGCCTGTTACCAGCAGGCGTCTCACAGTGTCTGAAAGCAAAGCTTGAAGCATTTTAATTGAATCCTACAGAGACTGGTAGGCGTCTGTTTCTCAGTTCAGTGAAGACATCTTGTTTCTTAAGTGATATTTTTCCTTTCTGTAATCAAGTAATTATTAGGCTAGTTGCGCGCTCTCTCTTTCTCTCTCCTTTTCCCCCTTGTTCCTGAGTGCTCCTATTTTCTCATTGACATCAGTGCTGGTGGTTGGTATAGCAGTGACTGCTGCGACATACCAGGCTTGAATAGCTGCAGGCACTGGAACCCTGATTTCCTACCGTGCTGGCTATTCCTCCCATCTGTGCCTCCTTGCCTTGTGCTCACAGCTAGTTCTCCAGCAAGACCTAAAACATGTCCCAAGCCCTAAATATTCAAATTGGCCTCCATTTTGGGAAGCAAGCCTTTTGTTCTTAAAACACCCAGGGGAACACAAATTAATACCTGGGGCAAAATTATAGGCACGATTCATCTGTTGAATTGGACTCTGAGACAAAGCTTTTATTCAAAATCTGAATCATGTCTAGAGTGTCTGGAAATATTACCTGAGCTCGATTAATAGGAGTGTGAGAAACACGCTCACTGTATTGAATTTTAGTCCGGGGCAAATTCGGTGGAGCAAAGAATATTTATTACAGCGCTGGGAGTTACACAGGGGATTTCTTCTCCTGTGGCTCATCTTTCTTTTACAAACGCTTGTTTTTATTTTGTATTCCTTACACTTATTCATGTTTCTTCTTGGAACATAATTTGCATAATCAATGAGGTTTTGGAACGCAACCCACCCCCAAATACATAATCAATGGGTTCTTGGAATGCAACTCACCCCCGAACATGCCCCCTCCCTTTTAGCGGCGCAGGCGCTGTGCTTCCTCAGGGGTCTTCCTGGTAGTTGTCGGAGGGAGGCTCAAAGTCTTTATCACCATGTCTTTCTTGTGGCTTCTTTATTCTTTACACTTCCGCTGTTATCTTTGCTAGCTACACCACTTTGTTCTGCAACGGTTCGGTACTTTCAACTGTTGCTTTCGTCTGATATCCTATCTAACACTATCCCTTTTCCAAAGGCATAGCAAGCACACACCCATCTTAGCTGAAGCCGTAGCAAGCACACATTCATTTTAACTGAAGCAAAATTCTTTTGCTAAATTACTTATTACAGGAGGCAAGCAGCAAATGGTGTTAGAACTGTTGTATCATTACTAATATATGCAAGCTCCCAAACCTGTTGATTACTATCCAGAAATCGGTCTGGCTATAAGACTAGAATCCCTGGCTTTTTGTTCTGTAAAATAGCAGACCACCTGTTGGACTACAAAATTTTGTATGGTGCTGGGCGTTGTTTTAGTATAAATAATACTTTGTCCAGAGGAAGAGATTTCTAATAAATACTGTTTTGTTTGTAGTGTTATGGGGGTTGAAAAGCATTTATATTGCATATTTCAGAATCAGATACTCATCCCCAGGTACAGTACCACGTCAAAAGTAGCTTCTGCCTTCTGAGGTGCTCATGTGGTTATAAATGGCTGTAAATAGATTTAAAACCGAACCAAACCAACAGATTCTCAGTACTCAGAAATGGGATGTCTTTTGCTTTAGATACAGTGTGTTAAGTAATTAAAACTAAACATAATTTCACAAATATTAACATTAAAAAAATCTTAAAGAGACTTTTTTTCCCCTTGCATACTGATGATTTTTAAATGAATTAGGGAAGAGACAAATTACCCCAAATAAATGCTTCTACTTCTGGTTAGATTGATACAGCGTGAGACCTGAAAAACCTCAGAATGCTCTATCTATCAAGAACACAATTTTTTAATTTAAAGGAAATATGAAGGCATTTAAACTAATTATGGAGGAAAAACCTACCAAACTAGAGTCATATGGTTGTAAGACTATGTTTGAAAAAGCAAAGAAATTACGACAACTGATTGAATTCTTCACTTGCCCACATGGGCAATGATGAATTGACTGCCCACACTCTTTGTGGGTTTTGCAGCTAGCCAGAACACTGCGTTAGCCCCTGAAAGAAATCCCATTCAAGTGAAAAAAAGAAATGCATACAGACAAGTACCTACCTTCCTTTGCCTGGTGAACTATCTTAAGGTTGGATTTTAAACGTGCTTTGTAACTCAAGATTAGCTTTAGGATTCTTAAATATTCAGTAAAAAATACTGAAATGAGTGCATCTCTGTAAAACATTTTTTCCAGCACCGATTTGCTATCAGAATACAGTAATATCCAAGTATACCATCAGATTTTCAGGATAGTCTTGGGAGAAAGCAGTGATGTAACATTGGAGAGCAACAGTCAGCAGTCTGTTTCCGTCATTGCCTAATACCTATTTACTTTGTAGACCTCATAGAATTTTCTTGATTTAATTCTAAGTTTAAAAAAACCCAACTAACAAACTAAAAAACCTGCCAGCATTTGAAAAGAAATAATTTTAGGTGTGATGAGGATTTCTTAGAGAAGACAAATTTTTGTTGGAGAATCCAGTCAAAGCTCAGACTTTTGGTGGGACAATGCCAACTGATTCAACTTGAGTTGGGAATGGCATTTTTAGATCCAAGACTAATTTTCATCAAGCANTTCCTGTAATTCTGTCATTTGCCCCACTGGTTATGGTCCGCATGTCAGACATAGGGAGTTTCCCTTATAGCCCCGGGGCTAAAAGGGAACACGAATGTGGATATGAATTTCCCACAGACAAGGCAAGTGTCTTGCCTATGAAACTGTCAGCTACAAAAGGAGGTGTGGGGTTTTGTTTGTTTGTTTTGATTTGCTTTGTGGATAACTTCAGGGTGTCTAGTAGCTAGATTGTTTCCCATATAGAGGAGGAAAAGGTGTCAGCAGATGAATTAAGTGTCTAACTTAGGTCTTAAATAGTTGCAGTGGTAACTATCAGATGGAGATGGGAGATAAGGAATCAGGTATTTTGTTTCTAGAGATCTTATGGCCTTAGTACAAATTTATGCAAGATGGGAATAGCAATTCTTGGTAACTTTAGATTTGACGAAGAAGTTCAGACGTGCAGAACTTGTTAGAGGTTGGAGTCTTAAAGCCTACTTAAACTGATGGTCACCATCATGGCTTTGTTAAAAGGAAGTCTGGTAATATTAGAATTTGCCTAACAACAGTTGTCAGACAGTTGTGGCATAATTAAAGTTTGTGAGTACTGGAGATCTGATTGTTTGTCATGATGCTTTTTTTTTTTTTTTTTAAACCTTCTGGAAATTTCCAATGTTCAATGGCTGGCACATAGTTTTAGAAGAGAAGACTTGAAGTTGGATGAGGCATGAAAGTACAAATAATAACATACATGCTGCTTTCTATTTTAAGTAATTTGTTAGAGTTAAGAAAGCTGATCAATTCTTTAACATTTCCAATTTTTGCTGACTATACTATCTGTCATCAGGCATATTGCTGGAGTAACAGCTGAAAATTGCTAATTATAGCTTCTGTTTGCTCTTGTAATTTACGTTTTGCTATGAACATATCTTTTTCTTTCTTTCTTTCTTCCCCCCCCAATATTCCGTCTGTTCTCCATTTTTAATCAGTGTTTATGATATAAAGATTTAATTTGGGGTAGAAATTAATTGCATTCTCTGAGTTTTCCAAAACCTACTTTTACCAATACGAAAGTCATTGCGTATGTAGGAAAAGGTTCCTACAAGTGTATTTGGGCTTTATGGAAAAGAAAATGATGCCTACAGTCTTTCTCCAACATTTTTTGGTGTTTGGAGACATTTCCAAAATTGAACTACAAATAAGATTCTCGAGGAAGTAATTATTAACTTTTTCAGTCTTCACATTTGATCAATATTTAAATCTAGTTGGCTAAAGGTTTAACTGATTAAGGGTCCTCTTCATATTTTTTTCCCCCATATCGACCAAAACCCCAGGTATCTGAAATCTCATGAGGAAGTTTGTTTTCAAGACAGCAGTCTCTTAGGACCAAGAGATTAAGGAAGTTTCACGTGTTTGGATGTTTATGTGGATTACAAGAATAATGAGAACTGCACTTCAGGCTAATAGAAATGCTGGATGTGATGTTAAATATTATGTCTAACGCTTAAGATGGTTTAGAGATAAGGATGTATGGGATACATGGGCTCATGCAAGCCATCTACTGAGATATCTGACCTTCTGTGGCGTCCCTTTGCTTTCAACATCATCTGTGCCAAAGCCAGATGGTCTAGACTGTAGGTCTTTGTCTACAGCACTGCACCTTAGCATCTGTCCATTTGCTGGGAGAAATTTGTGTTTCATGTTTTGGATCAACTCTTCAGGGTGAAAGAAGCCTCCAGAAGAGGAGTGCTAATAATAAATGCAATTAATAGTGTCAAAAACACGAGCAAACCTAGAATAAAGGCATCCTGTACTGTGCAGAAAACCCTTTCCATCTGCACCAAGTCAGAAGTTCTGTAGCATTTTGAACTGGACAGTGGTTGTGTATTTTCTGCTACTGAATAGAGAAAAAAACAATGTGGCTACAACTTATGGACCTCTCAGTAGTAAAGGTGTCACAGGAGTCATGATAGGGGGTTGGAGTGGTCAGAGTGTGTTGGCAAAGATCAGAGCTTCTCAATGAAAGCTCATTAACATAGAAATCTATCTTAGGTTCTTTTTTTATACAACTGAATTTTTGCTTCAGTGTCTGTGTCCTATGAGCCTCCTGCAAATAGTTCAGCCCTAATTGTTCCACGTGGCACTCCCTCAGATTGCTGGCCTGATTATAGAGAGGAAGAAATCACATTTGCATCTAAAGAGTGTCATCATCTTGTTTTTTTCACCTCTCATATTCTTTTCATAAAAGTCCTTCTGTGCTATTGGTTATCAGGAAGAAAACCCATCTTGTATTTTTTGAATTTCCATGCGTATCCCAACCTGTGTTTGCTTTCTCATTTTTTCCTATTCAGAAGCAGTCTCTGCTTACTGTACATCTGTTGCAAAACAAAAGATGACAACGTGGTTTACATATCAGTTTGATTTATAGATAAAGACTTAAACGATAACATGGTAAAGCAGACAAAACCTGCAAAAAAACCTGGCAGATGAGAAGCATTAAATGAAAGAGTGGCTATAAACAGCTCAGATGACATGTGTGTGTACCAGCGTTGTCATCAGCATGCATGAATTTCAGTGGAGAGGCTGCTATAATAAGATGTATGCAAGCTGATGACTTGAAGAATTTGTTTTTTCTTTTTTTTTTTCCCCCCTCCAACTGAGGAGACATTTGCCAGGAGCCTATGAAGTAAAATCTCTGTAGCAAATCATAAGAATTTGTTTCTTTTCATGTCCGTATGATATAAACAGGAGCATGACAAGATGCCACCCCCCAACACATCCATCCTTAAGAAGAGAATCTTTGTTTGGTGCTCAGTGTTATGGGTGTGGGACCGAAGTTCAGTGGGAGGCCCTGTCTGCTTGTTCTCTGCTTCCACTTCTCTTTGATGTTGTGAAGCCGCTGATCAAGGCAGGTACCTCCACATCTTCCTATCACAGCTGAAGACACAATGTCTTTTCTTATTAAGCGGTGTGGGAGGCTCATGTGGATCAGTACCTCACTACTCCTCTGTAAAATGTTGCCTCTGGATATTAGATGGGCACTGAGTCTTAACTGACAAGGTTAGAAAAGAACTTAGTGAAAGCTGTCATAGTGCAATTCAAGTATCAGAAGGCTGCTGTTATATCCCACCAAAGCCTCCTCTCCTCCAGCCCGGACAAGTCTGCTTTCCCGGACAAGGGCACATGCTTCAACCTCTGGGACTGTCTTGCTGGTCTTCTGCTGAACATGTTCCAGTTGTGTGTAAGTTAATTATCTTCTGGAAACCTGGTGAAGATCTCCACAACACGGAGTGTTCTCCTGTGTGCAGTTAGGTGGGTTGGCTGCACAAATCTGAGCTCAGATGGTCACCATCTGAGTAAAGCCACACCGGTTCTTTATACTTAATTTTTGCACATGCATTGTTGGCATAACTCCAGATCAGACCCCACATTGGTGTACATTTTGGGAAACAATGTGGTCCATTTTCAGCAAAAGCTTTGCAAGTACTAAATACTTTTCCTGTACTTCTGTTAAACAAATACTACCTTCCCTTTGCAGACAAAAAAAACTGGAGGCAGGTAAATAATAGATAAGAAGTAGACAGCTGCAGAGGCAGCGCGGATCAGAGATGGAGTAAGAGCTTGGCTGTTCCGTAACCCTCACCTGTGATCATACTTATAAACTCTTAAAAGTTAGTTTGTTACACATTCACAGCAATCTTAATTGCTGAAGCCTAACTGCACAGTAGACTTTCACGTCTACAGAAAGCAGTGAGGTGCCTTGAATCTATAATTCAGATACGTTGAATTTTTTGCCTTACTTCATTGCCAGCAAATCCTGAAGGCATTTAATTTCCTAGCTGTTTGCTCAGCTTATTGAGGACAACCCCTGTTCTTCTGGGGGCAGGCAACTCCATGCTCACATCTGAAGGGTCTCAAAAAACAGTTTTTCTTTTTACTTAGTCTATGGTGTAGTCTGGGAGATAATATCTGGCTGTACCTGTAAGGAGGCATACTCGCACGTTGAGGAGCGTGGACTGTCTAACCACCGGGACACCTGCTGTGTCCTGCTGGAGCGCTAGTTTAGGATGTGAAAGACTGGCTAAAAGCCTTGGTTGCCCAGTCTTGGAGCAGTGATTTGAACCCGGCTCTCCCAACCATAAGAATACCCTAGCTCCTAAAAAGACATGAAATTTTCAGGAAGGCTTTTTTTAGTTTCTTCTGGAGAAGCTCTTTCACTGTATATGATATCTAATGTAGGCACATCTCCAACATCTGGAAAAAACAGAAGGCAAGAATAACTTAGAGAATTGTAGGTAATTCAGGCACTGATGAGTGTACTAGTGCTTTATTCTGCCAAGCTGACTCTGCAATAGATGGCACAGTTCCAGCAAGACTTCTTAGCTTTATCTGAAAGGCAGACAGTCGTATCTGGGCTTACTCTATGCAAGATCTGCTTTGTCCTGTGTATGATGGTGATCTAGTTTCGGGAAGGCAATGCAAATGTACTGGAGCTGCCTCTGCCATGCCTTGAGTTAGGTCCAGAGGTCTTACTGTCTTGGGTCAATGCCTGCAAGTGGTTTACCTACGGTCAAACAATGCCTGTATTAGCTAATAAGTCTGCAGACCTGGTCTGGCTGTAGTGGAGCTGGGCCTGCCCTCTCTGCATTTGTGATGTGCTAAATAACCTGGAGAGAGAGTGCTTGGGTAAAGGTGAGTTGCCTGTGTATTAATTAAGCCAGAGGGAAAGAGAGGGAATGACCCCATAGTGCTGCTGTGTAGAGCAGTCATCTGGAAGAAAACAGGATTTCTCCCTTCTGATGAACATGGAAGTATTTCCTACAAGGATGGATAGGAATAACCACTAACACTTTTTTGGGTGCAGGAAGTCACTTTTGATGCAAAGGGCTGAACTCTGCAAGCAGACATATAGCTGGGAATTTCTTGTGGAAGTAAAACCAAAATCTGAGTGAGGCATCGTCCCTCTCCTCGGCATTTCCTAATGTTAGCTCAAAGCAATTCACCATCTTTCCCGCTACCTACATCCGACTCAAGTATGTCTCCTGTTTCCATTCCTTCTCCCATGTGTTGTAGTAAGTAGCCTCAGGGCATAGCATCCAAAGACATCAAAACATTTGTCATCACACTGCTGAGCCGAAGTTTCCTGTGTGGTTCATGTAGCTCCACTGAAGCAAAGCTTGGTTACAGTACTTGTGAGGTCTCATCAAACTTGGGCATTTCTTCTGTAAGGTCCTGAGCAGAATGTCTAAAAATGACAAAGTGCAGGAGTTTCTCTGCTATGTGGTCTAACCAACCAAGGGGAAAGAGCCTTATGATCTGATATAAATTTCTGTGTTTATCATTGCCAAACTGCCTGTATGGTGAGAAAGCTTCCCTTTAATCTGCTTGTATTTTCTCTATAGCTGTGATTATATAGCTGATCTTTTTTTCTTTTTTCATTTTTTTTTTTTCCCTGTGTCTAGCTGTGTCAGGTATATGCCCCAACTGGGGATTCAAGTCCTATTGTGCTGAGCTGTATGTTACTGTCTTGTATAAGAAGGTCCCTGATCTAAACAGCTTAGTTTAAGAAACAAGGCAGACATGTGGTGGGTGAACAGAAATAGGAAGAGAAGTAAATTATTTATTGAGAAATACTGATTTTATTTGGTCCCCCTGCCCTCTCCTCTTACAAGCACACTATTTATAGAAAGATGGAGGGAATCTGAAGTTAATCTCCTCATTGGGAGCTTTGGGCCTGGCGTACCAGCAAAAGGTGAGCTATTGTCTCCCTTCATCTCTGAAATAATCATGCAATGCTAGAAATGGAAGCAGTGGTACTGATGGCAACTCTTGTACTGGTGTTTGAAGGGGGAATATTTGAAGTGACTAGAATATTTGATTTTTAAAGGGAGGAGTAAACATGAAAAATCTTTCTTTTTTTGTTCTATAAGTTTTGGCAGAGAGAGGGAATTTAATTGCATCTCCTGTACTCTATTCTTTGGTAGCTTTCCCTTAATGACATTTCGTTTTCTTTGTGTTTCTCGGAATTACCACAAAAAGAAGCTTCTATTATTTGAGAAGATCTTTTTATTGTCTGTTATTTCATACAGAATGCTGTTTAAAAGTAGTTAGAAAATATGACTGTGGAATGTATTAAGAAAAGAGACAGGAAAAGTAAAAGTGTCATTCAGCGTTTTTAAGGAGATAATATACTATTCTTTTTTCCTTCTCTTTTACTCTGTGAAGCACGTTAATCATCTTAAACAGAGTGAAGAACTGTCTTCTAGTTTTCCTCTGGATCCTTTTGAATAGGTTTTTTGGGGTTTGTTTGGTTGGTTTTTTTAGTTACTTGTCACTTCTTCTGCAGAGCACTTGCAAGTATTGTTTCTCAAGTATGAGTGCTCAGGACTGCTGGCTCACAAATTAACGGTAATTCACACACAAACGTATGCAAAAACCACCCCCAACAGCAACCACCAGCAAAAATGGAAGATTTGGGCAGATCACAACAGTTCTGTCCAGTGTTACAAAATGTAAAATAACTGGCTTAAAGATTCTTTAATCTTTGTCTTCCCTGTGCAGACTTCTATGGCTGTTCTCTCCCCACAGGGATCAGAGGATAACTCAGGTTGGAAAGGACCTCAGCAGATCTCCAGTCTAACCTCCTGCTCAAAGCAGGGTCAGCTGTGGGATCAAGCCAGGTTGCTCAGAGATTTATCCTCTTGGGTTTTGAAAACCTGCAAGGTTAGGGATGGCACAGCCTGTTGGGTAACCTGTGCCACCGCTTGAAAGTCCTCACAAATATAATGTTTTTCTAACGTGACAAACCTTGGTGTGACAAGAATCATAGTTTTGGTGGCAGAGGGGCTGGGAATTAATTAACCTACTGTGAGCTTTGTTTTTCTTCCTTTGGTTCGCTCTGCAACACTTTCTTCATCTATAAAATGGGGGTAATAAACACACCTGTCTTAGTAAAAAATAATTAAAAAAAAAGTACAGATAGGCAGCAGGAAAAGCACCAGCTTTAGCCTGAGGTTGATTCTCTGCTTATAACTACACTGAATGAATTGTGATTACTCAGTGAGATAATTCTGCAGCCCTAGGGAAAGGAAGAAAGAGGAGGACAGGAAAGTGGGAAATGTATAGTGCTCTCTTGCTTTATTTGCAAAACAAAGTCAACAGAGTACTAATTAGTGTTGAGGGTTATTGCATACTGCATGTCAGAGATACCTTTGCTGTACTTTGCATATACTTTCAGTAATTAAAACCTGCAAAGGAAGATATTGCTTAAATGTCCCCTCTCTTGCAGGATGATCATGATGAACCTTAGCAGCCATCAGGCAAAACAGTATAAAGCAATGACAGCCTTGTCTTAAGGGAACCTCTGTAGATTTCCATGTGTTGCCTGTTAAGCAAATGATTGGAGTTGTATTTCTCAAGGATGAGGATTTTAAGAGTGCAATAATTTGCCACCAGCCCAGTGTAATTATACAACACAGGCAGGACAAGAATGAAACAGTAAACAAAAGGAAATAAAGAAAAAAAAATCAATGTTTCTTTCAGTTAGTTTTGGAGAAAATGATGTGAAGTATTTTAATATTTTTGTGTTTCAGGTCTTCATGGCTTCTGATTCTCAATGTTGGAAGGTACCTTTACAGCCCAGTGCCACTTCTCTTTCATTAATGATTTGAAAATGACCTACTATAAGGGGAAAAGATGGGACTGATATCAGCATAACTGATTTGTCATACTAAAAGCAGATATGCTTATTTGCATTTGTATGTTACAAATATGTGTTAAATGGAATGCCGTGAGATAATTATTATGAACTCTCCAGTGTTACAGATAGCTATGAAACATGCTTATGACTCTGTTTAATTTCCCATGCTGCGACTTGTTCCAGTGAAATCAGCAAATCTACTCCTAGCAGGTAGAATCGGTCACGCGCATGAGCCTTTTCAGGATCAGACCCTGTAAGGGGAAAGTGCAGCCCAGCTGGCTCCGGAGTCGAGAGCTCTGGAGTCTCCTACTGGGTCTTTGTGCTGCTGAACCTCAGCTTCCTAATACAGCTAGTTGGACCTCCCCCTCTCCTTTCCGCTCCCCCAGCCTGCCCAGCTGCCCCTGTTTCTGTCAGCACAAGCTGCTGGAGCTGTCTCTCTTGCTCCCAGAGCTGGCTGGCCATGGAGTCAGGCAACCTTGAAAGGCAACCCCCAGGGAAAGGAGGAGGAGGAGAGTGGATACTTAAGGACAAGCCAGAAAATATCCTGTGCAAAAAAATGGACACAGACCGGTTTTATTTCAACTGAAGAAACATATTTTTTTTTTCTTTTTTTCCAAAATGTGAAATGTTTTGCAGGAAGGAAATCGACTTTTCTGAGTTTGCTGTGTGCTAGTTACCCAAAGTAAAAATTAATAGGTATTAATCACATCTACTTTCTGCAAAGTCTTTGGTGCACCTTGGAGGCTTTACAAAAGTTGACCAACCAGTTTTGCTGTAGAAAAAGCATGGCCATGGCTTGCACAGGATATGATTACTTTGAGAGGTGATATTGTCCACGGAGAGGGGAGACGTGTATACCACAGCACTGATCTATGTCTGAAATGCACTGCACCTTTCCTGTCTCACCTTGGTAAGTTACTGTCATTCTCTGTGCTGCGCTTACGCTTGACTATGAAATGGAAAAAGTAGTCACTTAATTTCCCTGTTTTCACCCAGGACACATATGAAGTAACACTTGTTATACTACGTGAAGTTCCATCAGTTATTGGGACTTGGCATTCAGCAGAAGTAGGGGATAAAAAAAAAACCCAAAGGCCCTTCCAATGTGTGTTTTCCACAAAGGAGGCATTTCAGTGGGAAAGTAAAAGAGATGAGGAATGCCTAGAGATTGTGATCTGTTAACAGATATGAATGGTCTGCTAGTTCAGAAGAATTTGGAGGGACCTGGTGGCTCTTTGTGAAGCTGCCTTTCCTTCTGGAAGTTACCTTTATTGTTAGATTTCTTCAGTGATGTACTTAGTATGTGCACAAGGAAACAAACATTCTTGACCAGCTAGAGTTAATTTTGTGTGAATTTTAGGTAGACTTATATCTCTGCTAGTTTCTGAGCCCTATGATTAGAAAAATGTAGTGTTCCTTGTCTAAATCTTTTCAATTGTAAACAAATGAGATACAATTTTCTTAGCTCGATTTTTGAGCCAAAGAGGGCGAAATAAGGGGGAGGGGACTTCAGCTGTCTTAATCTGGACTGGAATATGATAAAGATTTCAAAGGGTTTTACAGTACCAGTAGAAAAACATCTCTCAGTCATGGTAAATTAATACATGATTAAGATAAATTAGATTAATTTTCCCCAGGAATTTGTATATTTCTTTACGTGATAAAGAAAATATAAAGAAATTTAACCATCTGACATTTAACCATATCAGACAGTCTCTAATCACTAAAACTCAGCCAAGCTTCCACTATGAGATAATATATGTGAGTTGTAGTCCAAGGTGTTATTTTTGAGTTTGAATGCTTGAGAGTTTATTGGGCAAGAGGAGTTCATTGGGCCTTATAACAAGCCTATCCTATTGTACTTCAGATCAAAAAGATTTAGAGACATAGGCATTGTTATTAGATAAAAATAAATAAAAAAAAATGGGCAATTGATCTCATGGGCAAATTGTTTCTAGAGTACTCATCACAAAAGAAGGACGTGTCTTTTGTTCCCAACAAGTTACTGCACTTTATGGTCTATTTCATTGCATCGTAAAAGTTATAATGACCAACTGTGCCAAGACAGTAAAGGTATGTGACTTGTAGCTACGGTACCTATTTCAGATGGAACAGGAGGAGGGAGGGGTTTGTCTCCAGCTTAGATAACACTGGCTTCATACAAGCCAAATATTTAATCTCCAAATTTTTTTGCCAATTAATTCCTCTTTTGTGACTGACTCATAGTTTAGAAGTAGAGTTAGTAAATGGTTAGCCTTGCTTATAATAGAGACAATTTTTTTCACGTTGCCAATATTTCTGCATTTAATGTGTACCGTATTTATTGCTAATACTAAAATGCTTCTATAGAAAAATGTTGCTGCTTTATGGCTGCTTGTTCATTTAATGCATGCCCTAATATGGTAGGTAGAATAAAGTTATATCCTTGGTTGTTGAGCTTTACGATGCTGCTTTTTGTCTTAGTTATTCCATGTGGAGAATTGAGTCCTTTGTCATAGTGTTTTGGGGATCTACAGACAGAAGTGCTGTCCACATGTCAAAAACGTAAATTATAATTCCCTAGCTCTGACTTTTCACTGAGATTTTTGTTTCAGGGTGCAGCGTGCAAGATACAATTGCACCTTGCTATTTAAGTTAACTCAACCTTGCTGCAATTTGCTGGCTTTGACTACATATTACATAAGCATCAGCGGGGTATCTTACTTCTGATGCCAAAATCCCACCAATGAAGAGATAAGAGAGAGTACAGAAGCATGTGTTAGAACGCTTCAGTCTGTTTCTCTCTCTGCATGACACTGGATAAAGTCTCT